>DF237021.1:10974-60810 GCA_000708835.1 Klebsormidium nitens
TTCGGAGGTCCGAGTGCTCTACCGTCGAGCTACGACCCAAAAAGTTGATACACTTTGGGTCGAGCCTAGGTATATATGGAGTACTTCAACTCAGCACTTTGACTCGGACCGGCCGTATTCACGCGGCACTCCGGCTAGGCCTCGGAATCCACCGAGTACTTCGCCCAGCCTGGGGTATAGTACCGCATGTAACGCTTGAGCTAGGCCCCAGAGTCCACTGAGTACTTCGCCTAGGCCCAATTGTTACACAATCAGCACACCTCTGAAGAGACTTGTGCAGCTTTGCGAAAGACTTTCAAGACTTTGGCCATGAAAACCCCAATGCTGCATTGAGCAAGTCAAGAGGTGGATTCGATGACACAATCAAAGGACGATCGCAGAAAGTTCACAGCCAATCAGGATGCTGGTCTACGCCAAAAGTCTAGAAGGTGGTTGTTCTCATCATTGACGCCATGCGCTTTGACTTTGCCACCCAACTTGAGCGCCTAGACCACCGTGACCAACCAAGAGGCCCCTGGGTGCGGCGGCTGCCAATCTTTAAGCGCCTTGTTGCTGAGAAAGGCGCTTCCGCTGCGCTCTCAGGCTCCCCTCAGGCTTCAAGTTTGTGGCAGACACTCGGACAACGTCCCTGCAGCGCCTCAAAGGGCTGACCACAGGGCCCGGGCTGCCAACCTTCATTTACATCGGGAACAGGTGTGGGCAATCTGCCACCTTGCTTGTTGTCAGGTCCCTTTGGTGATTGGCTCAATGGGCATGTTCTGTTTTCTTCTTTCTGGATTGTCACGCTGTCTCAACCGCACCCGTGGAGACTCTCTTCGCGTGATCACATAGATGTCATTGACTGCCGCCGGCTAACTTACAGTGCCAGAGTCACTGTTACAGCAATTTGAGCAATGCTGCTGCCAATCCGCCAATCGCACTTTTAAGTAGCACGTCATGTATGTACATTGGTTTCATCCATTTTCTCCTGAAGGAGAAGACAGCTGACCAGTAGTCCCTGGTGCAAACGCTGAGTTTGCAAAGCCGTTGGTATAAGTGTGTGGCAGCTGAGCAGGGTGGCAGCAGACTGAGTGTGAGCTCCAGATTCTGTGGCGCTGGAGAAGTGTAAGCGTCACGAAACAGAAACTCCCCGAGGTGTGGATATCGCACATTCTTGTGTCAGAGCCATACACATCGTGGTCGTGTACAACTTGTCACTACCATCCAGGGGCATGACAAGTGTGACATGTGTACAATCCGGGCCCGGCATGGTTACACAACTTGTAAGCAAGGCCACATAGTCTGAGCATGCGTACCAGTGTGACACGACTTTGACACAAGCAGTGCGTAGATTTCAGAATGCACACCGTTCCCATATGCAGGAAGCACCCGACTTGTACATGTTCGATCCTAGCACTCAGGCCAGGCAGCCGGCTGCTGACCAAGTGGCGGACGTACCGTCGCGGCCGGCCCCTCGGCCCCGTGGCTGGTACCGTCGGTACCACCCGAGCTAGGTACCTAGATTACAGTAGGTACAAGTCGATCCCAAAGGTACCTACCGGACAGCATGCCCGCATATGACGGTGCAGGGAGTGTCCTAACCGCCGTGTCCCATTCTGACCACGTGATTCATCGGACGGCATATAATGGCATTGCTCAGCATGAATCGACGGTCGATATTACTCGTTACAAACGGCGCAATGGTTGCATGAAGCTGGTTCAAAAGCTGCTAGACCTGTAGGACTATGTATAGTCCTAGTTGACCAGCTAGCTGAGCACTAGGCTCTTTCAACTTTGCCTCTTCACCTCTTCCACTTCTGGTCAAAGCAGTCCGCCTGATCAGTGCATGTATAGCTTCAATTGCTGGCGCCTAGTAAGAGTTCAAGGAAGCAGGGGTATGGGCATTACACCACAAAGAAAGGGGCCTGACCGATAGACCAAACTGTCCAATGTCAGATCGAGGCCCGTGAGAGGCATTGCAACTTTGATTAGAACTTTGATTAGAACTTTGTTGGCAGGATAGCAGAACCAATCATGATTCAGAGGTTTTCAAGGATGTGTAAAGATTACAGGGCACTGCCGGCCGCCTGGAATGCACAGCTGCCAAAGGGAGATGGCAAGTTCTTATATTTAGATACTTGAAAAGAGGTGAGCTCCAGAATCTTGTCAGCCTGTCAGCAACTGAATTTAGCATACAGGCAAACATTAGATAGGAAGATTGATAATGGACTCTTCTAAAGGAGAGAGTACTAATGGGCCGTGAACATATACAAGTTTATCACTTTCATCATAATATTGCATATATATATAGGTGCAATCATATACATCTTCCTCATACTACCATATACCCCATATACCCCCCTTTCAAAGCATTCACCATCATCAATCCCCCTTAGGTCCCAAGACCCCCTATACTCCTATTTCAAAGCCTTCGTCATCATCAATCCCCTTTAGGTCCCGGGACCCCCTATACCCCTATTTCAAAGCCTTCGTCATCATCAATTCCCCTTGGGTCCCGGGACCCCCTATACACCCATTTCAAAGCCTTCATCATCATCAATCCCCCTTGGGTCCCGGGCGCCCCTATACCCCTATTTCAAAGCCTTCATCATCATCAATTCCCCTTGGGTCCCGGGACCCTCTATACACCATTTCAAAGCATTCATCATCATCAATTCCTCTTGGATCCCGGGACCCCTTATCCCCCCATTTCAAAGCATTCATCATCAACATTTTTTTCCTGTCCCGAACCCCCTATACACCCGTTTCACTGCGATCATCATCATCTTTCTGTCTTGGAGGTCCCGGGAGCCCATACACCACCGTTTCACTGCGGTCATCATCATCATTCTGTCTTGGGAGTCCGGCCCGGGATTATCGGGACCCCCTATACCCCCGATTCAAAGCCATCATCATCATAATTCTGTCTTGGCGTCCCATGATCCCCTATACCCCCGTTTCATAGCCTTCAGCATCATCGCTTTCCTTATCGGAATCCGCCGTAGGGCCAAATCGATGATAATGAACGGGTTGAAGTATAGTATAAAGGCCCAAGCATCAGCCCCTCCCCCCTTTCCCCCTTTATCTTGAACACTTCATCATCATTATTTTCTATAAAATTCCGCCATAGGCCAAATCGATGATGATGAACGGGTTGAAGTATGATATAAAGGCCCAAGCATCAGCCCCTCCCCCCTTCCCCCCTTATCTTTCTCTTTGAATCATCATCATTTGAGTATGTAAGCATATGTGATGATGATGAAGACTTTGAATCGAGTATATAGGGGTAGACAAAAGCCGTCTAAGTACAATTGATGATGATGAACTTAGTGAACTAGCTCTATATAAGGGTCGAAAACCAACTCAGGGGAATTGATGATGATGAACCAAGTGAATGGAGGGTATAGCAGATTGATTTGGCTTGTGGTTACGCTGACAAGCTGTGTAACCCGGATTTCACAATGAATATTGATTTTATTTTTTATTTTCTTAATAAATTTACTGTGAAAAACCCTAAAAATTATAATGATGATGAAAATGACAATGAATGTCTAATCTTGTAATCCTTTATTCCCCATTGGTACTTCCTCTTCTAAAGTTATTTGGGGTCTGCAAATCTGGACATACTGGACATAGGTCAGTTTGCACCTAAGCTGAGCAGACCGTCACCATTGCATGCGATGTCTGGAGCTCCCTTTGGGGATTCTAGGGAGTCATCTATCAATTTCACTCAATTGCAGTGTCCAAGTCAAAAACTATTGCTTTTCTACCACATACATTTGTTCAGCAGGTGACCAGCCAGTAAACTTTGAAGCGGCTGATTGATGCTTGAAATTTTGATGTTTAAGTTGATAATCAAGCCAGAATTGAGGTGCTGCAAATTGCATAGGCTTGATTGTTGCAAAAAGTTTCTTGAAGCTGGCTGAAGTACTTTATGTGGTTCATCAGTTGCTTTCATCTTGGTGTCTAGGGATGTGTTCGAAAAAATTGCTGAAACGTGTCAGCTCGGAGCCTCTTAGTATTCAACCATTCATGTCAAGTTTTGTGGGGCAATTCAAATCTGCCAGCGAAGCTTTCTCTTTCAAGCTCCAGCTATAGAACAACAGCTGATCAACCTAGGGTCAGTAGGGTTAGGTGGAGGTCTCTGGTGGATCTGCAAAGCTCACACAGTGCTAACAAGATTTTCTTTGGCCTCATGCAGATCATGTAGTGGATTTTGCTAGGTGGTCTTGAAGCATCAAAGCATGGTAGTCATTCAAGCTTGAGCGCTTCGAGTTCTAACTTGATGGTGCTTTTCAGTGCCAATTGTCAAGCACAGCCAGCTTATCGGCTTCTTGAAGTCGCAGATTGACCCATTTCAAGTGCATGCTAAAACCATGCCAAGATGATATTACCTCCATACATCAGCATACATGCTCGATACGAGCTCAATCCATAAGCAGGGGCAAGTGACTTGCAACGCACAAGGAATGTATCAAAGACGCACAATCTGGGCTCCCATCCTGTGCACCATGTGCACAGCAAATGCATGGTCAAAGCATGCTGCACCATACCCTCTGTGTGTGGTACACGACCGTGTATCCGCCATGTATAAATCAGCAAATCCCCAATACACGGTTGCTTCATGTACCACAGCGTACGATGATGATACCGGAATGTACAAAAATGACACCATGTATGTACCACGGCAAGTTTTGTGACGAGCCAACCGAGCATTCATTCAAGTGCATTGTTGGACTCAAACTTGAGTCAAAGGCACTGTCTGGTCACAACCGCTCACAACGTGATCATAAGCTATGATCGTGCACAGAGCGTCTGGGGCTTGTCTGGGTCCGTCAATTATTGCCTGGTCGTCAGTTGTCGTCCATCGACGCCGTGACCGACGCATCGAAGCTAGGCCAAACCGGGCACTTCGTCATGCTCGGGGATCCCTCTTGAAGACAACTCGAATCGACGGTTCACGGAAGGACGGCCTTGACACGGACGGCCGCGATGAAAACCCTGGGTTGGGTGGGACTCGGGATTGTAGTAGGTAGTAGCCTCGCGCCGCCCCGCGCGGCGGCCAAGCTGATCATGAGGCCAGCCGGTGCGCCCGGCCGCGACTTCTGCCGACCAAACCTCGCGGCCGGCAGGGCGGCAACTTTTGTCTGCACTGTCGTCGGCGTGTTGGATGACGGCGTTTCGAGAACGGTCGATAAGTTGGCGACTCGCTTCATCTGACGGTCGATCGACGATCACGTGGTCATACCATTAAAGTACGCGGCCGCGCGACGTCGTACAGCTAAAGCTATACTGTAGGCGTATGATGGAATGATGTGCTTGACGTCATGCGAAGGTATGAAACTTACTGTAGAAAGGCCCCATATAACTGCATGCACCGAGTCTCCGTGTGCCGAGGTTGCATGCACGAATCTGCATGCAGGGCTTGGCATGGAGCGAGTCGGACCCTAGCCTCTGGCCCAGAGTCTGGGCAAGGTTCGAGTTACCCGAGCAATCTTCCAGCTATAGGAACAGTCTCGCAAAGAGCTTTCTGCATGCGCTCCCGGTTGCGACCATTGGCATCTCTCCAAGGCGGTAGAATCGCTGGATTCTTTATGTGTCAAGCGAACGAAAAGCCTTCGCGTAGGAGTACCTATCGGTTTGACCACCTTGATCAGCGCGCAATCTGATTCATTTGCTTTTAGCAGCTGACTTTAGGGGCGATAGACTTCTGAAAATCGTCTGCGATCGATCGAAGCGATTCTCGTTTTGTACATCCAGCGTCTCCATATGAATTGAGCTCAGAAAGTATCTCTAGAAAAGCCGAGTGGCGCGCTAGGGGCTAAGGAAGGCCCGTTTATAAGAAGACACTTTCTATTTATCGATCCTACTTCCCTCCAAGCAGGCATGGCGTCTAATTTGCTTGGAGACCTGGCAAACCTGCTCTTCACCTTTGTTTTGTATCCTCTGGGGATTCTCAATCTGCTGTGGCTTGCCCCCCTAGTGGCAATCTGGCGCTCAACCTGGTATCTCCTGAAGCCTAAGACAAAAGTCAAGGGCAAGGTGGTAGTTGTCACTGGCGCGTCATCAGGCATCGGAGAGGTTAGTTGAGAGACTACAATGTTGATATCTGCACATCTTTGGAGCTTGCAGACGCCTGTGGTTTGCCGGAGCAGGACTCTTTTTAGCAACTTTCAAGAACAGGTTTCAGCTACTGAGATCTCATGGTTGAGTTTCGCTTTGCATGTTGGTGGTGTTCTATGAGGCTGCTGTTACAAAGTCATCAAGTATTTTGGATATTTCGGACTTGCTCGAGCCACAGGGCTTGATCGGAAGCTTCGCTGGCAGACTCGCTCACTGGGCGTTTGAGGTTTTGATAGGCGCTAAATATTCTGAAGCAATCTGGTCCAATGGAGAAATGTTGGGTGTCTAGCTGGTGGCATGGTTTTTTATAGTAGGCGCAGACCTTTTTTCAGCCCTGTGATGATAAGCTGGAGGGTTCAGTTACAATGAAGGACTAGGCTGGTTGAATAAAGATGCTTTGTCTTGTTCTAATCAGAAATACCTAAGAGGTTTTTAGCGACCTTGAAAAAGGACTGAGGTTACAATCCTCTTGAAGCTGACTTGAAGAGGCTGGCAGCTTGATGCAGTTGAGAATGTATATCATCGTTGCTTCGAAAAATCATACTCAGTGGCGTCGGAATTCCCTTCCCAAGATGAGTCTCATCTCTCATGCAATTGTGATTGTCATTGTTAGTCAGAACCTGATCGATTTTCTATCCTACACTGTTTGCTTCTAATATCGCTGCAATAAAACAGATTGCTTGTCGACATAGACAAACTAAGCAGCAACTTGAGCAAGGGATGCCAAATGAAAATAATCCTGATATATGAGCCTTGAGAAGTCGACTTTCTCTTGCTTTGACTGACGGCTCATGACGACTTTTTGGTTCGAAGCACAATGCCTGAAACGCAATTAAGTGCAAGTCAATGCAAGTAGGTGCATTTTAACTTCGTTCCTTTAGTGTGTCTGACCCCATGCGGTCCGCAAGCATCAAGGTTTGGCGCCTCATCCGTCCTTTTATTTCTCACTCGCCGACCTCATGCGTAAAAAAAATTGCCTGACCTAGTGCATCAACCTCATGCTCAAAACAGGGCGCTCTATAGTCCAGGAGGCTTCCCAAAAGCATTACTCTCACTTCCACTCTAGTCTTGCCCCACATACATGTGACTGCAATTGGGTGCGTTTTACAGTTCAACAGACTTCCATATGACTCTGTTGGACGCCTCCTACTTCGATGTGTTCTCCTGAATCTCCTAGACGCCATCCATTCTTTTCTTTTGCTGACGTCATCTGTTTCCCGATTTCCAGCACATCGAAGTTGATTCCTCAAAATCGCGGCCCAAAGCCGGTGATTGGGCGTGGCGCGAGGAGCGTCTGCAGAGCGTTGCTGGTTCCCTTGAGTTCTGTCGACGCCTCCCCTCATTTTCTTCCGCACCTAACCTTTGCTGCGTTATCGGTCATTTTCTTCCGCAGCGCATCGCTTTCTCGAGTTTGCGAAGTGCAACGCGAAGGTAGTGCTTGCCGCACGGCGAAAAAGAGCTCAGCAGCCTCGAAACATTCAACAAGTTCAGACGCCTTCACTTCTAAATCGTCTCCCTCAGCCGGGCTCACATTTTTTTTTCTCTGCTGACGTCATCTATCCTCCCTCAGCACATTGCGTTCGAGTTCGCCAAGCTCGGCGCGAAACTAGTGCTTGTGGCGCGGCGGGAAGAGCTTGGCGGCCTCGAAAGTCACACTCAACAAATGCAGACGCCTTAAATTTCAAATGGTCTCCTTTCAGCCCGGCTCACATTCTTCGTTCTGTGCTGACGTCATCTATTCTTTCCGCAGCACATTGCGTTCGAGTTCGCCAAGCTCGGCGCGAAGCTGGTGCTTGCGGCCCGGCGCGAGGACCGGCTGCAGAGCGTCGCGGAAATTTGCCAGCAGCTGGGCAGCCCGAACGTCGAAGTCGTGCAAGCGGACGTCCGAAAGGAGGACGACTGCAAGAAAATCATCGACCATGCCATCCAGAAGTTTGACAGACGTGAGTTTCACTCTTGGGACACTCTCAATTCTACTTTGTCTCTAGTCTCTTGGGAAGAAACTCCCGGAATGTCGAAGTAATGCAAGCGAACGTCCGAAAGGGGACGTCCGAAAGGGGGACGGCTGCAAGAACATCATCGACCATGCCATCCAGAGATTTGACAGACGTGAGTTTCTAGCAGAAAACATTTCCAGTTTATGTAATTACTGGTGACAAACCCCCCGCAGTGTTCGAAGCGGTGCAAGCGGATGTCCGAGAGCAAGACGACTGCAAGAAGACTTTCGCCATGCAATCCAGAATGAACCGACGTAGGTCTCTAGCTTGATTTCCTCGACGTCACTGGGTTTGAGGGGGGAATGCCCGTTGAGCAGCGCGCTGGACAATCCCTAGACAGCACTTTGAGAACGGACCGTCGAACCTGCGCCCACAAACTGACACGAGAGGGACTACTTCGTGATCATCGGCTTTGCCGTTTCGACGTTTCCGGGGTTGTTGATCCGGGGTTTTTGTGATGAGTGATGCTCAGTCCAGGCGTCCGAGTCAATCCATTCAAGGAGCGCCGTTGTCCTTCTAATAACGATAGAGATTGTCCTTATGAGAACGATCCCTATCGAAACGAGCCCTGCCAGCCAATCTAGAAAGTCCTCCTTATTTCTGGAAAGTGCTTAATCAGTCTCCTCCAGTTGTTCAAACGGAGGTCTGGTCTGTGCCAACTTTAGAGTCGGAGAGATGTAGTTCGCTCTGCTGGTAACATGAATGCAAACGGCAGTTTCCTTCCATTTTCCGCTAGCTTCGTTCTTACTTGTCGTCGCTGTCGAACTGGCCCCTGTTCCCAACAATCCTCTCATCGTATCCAACTTTTGGTGGCCTCAAAACCTCATATACATTCTCGGGAACCAAACCGAGCACTAGAGTGGTATCAGCCGAGCACATCCCAGAAATAAACCGAGCACTAACCTAAGCCCTCGCCTCTCTGGCAGTCGACATTTTCGTCATTAACGCGGGCGTGGCCCACTCTTTCTGGCATCGCCCGCCCTTTTCTCGTCCGCCCCATAATATTCTGAGCGAAACATCCCATTCAACCCTCACAATAACCCGCGGGCTGACCAAGTCTCTCCCCCTACTCCCCCAGTCGACATTTTGGTCAATAACGCGGGAGTCGCCCACTTGTTCCTGGCGAGCGCCGCCCCCAACTTCAGCCTGGAGAGCGCCAAGGAAGTAATGGACACCACGTTCTGGGGCCACGTGCACGCGACCCACTACGCGCTGCCGCACCTCAAGGCGACCAACGGACAGCTGCTCAACATCGTCTCGGTCGCCTCGTACATCCCGTACCCGCGCCAGGCTTTTTACAACGTAAGCCGAAGCCACAAACGACTGGTTATCTATTTCTGGTGAAGCTCGAGCTTATATCCACCTCAAAGGCTACAAAACATTTTACCTCTTAAGAGGTTTCTTGGTTGCCTAATGAAACTCTCGTAGCCCTTGGACTTTCTGGTTAACGTGTCAAAACATAGGCCCACCAAATTTTGACTACGCCGTTGCAGTGAGGCCCACAACAGTCTGCAACTTTGACGAGATCAGATTTTCAGGCCACGCAATCCGAAGAACGTGGCGCTCTGCTACTTACACTCATGCGTGCAGATACGGGCAATTTAATTGAGACACTGTCAAGACACTCTGAGCCGATCTTAGCGGGATCTTTTGGAAAATTATGTTGAGCGCCTGTTCAGGTTGGCAACTAGGTAGCTCTGGACCCTTAGACCTGTGAAGCGGTGGAGGGGCAGAGCTTGAGAATGATCAACCCGTTTCCATACCGAGCAGTTCGATCACACGCGCTAACCTAGCTTCTAAATCTGGTTTTGCGGCCGCGAAGCACGCGGCGCTGGGCTCCTTCGACCCGCTGCGCGGGGAGGTGGGCGGC
Organism: Klebsormidium nitens; assembly: GCA_000708835.1. Taxonomy (NCBI): domain Eukaryota; kingdom Viridiplantae; phylum Streptophyta; class Klebsormidiophyceae; order Klebsormidiales; family Klebsormidiaceae; genus Klebsormidium; species Klebsormidium nitens. The sequence goes on from DF237021.1 coordinate 20,944, forward strand.
ACTGTCAAGGGGGCAGATTACTGTAGCACTGGGCCAATAACTTGCTTCCTCAAAAATCTGCTACTAACCATTTTCGCAACCTTGTCCTTAACCCTCTTTTGCAGGCGGCGAAACAAGCGGCGCTGGGCTTCTTTGACACGCTTTCCCACAGGCGGGCAGCACTGTTTGTGGGTAGTCAGCACTCAACAGCTCCGTGACCCAAGGTCCTAAACCCCCGCTAACCCAGCCTTAATCCTCATTTCCAGGCGGCGAAACACGCGGCGCTGGGTTTCTTCGACACGCTGCGCGCGGAGGCGGGCAGCACTCGTTTTGTGGATAGATTGCACTCATTTTCTCCGTGACCCAAGGTCCTAACCGTCCGCTAACCCAGCCTTAAACCCTATTTTCAGGCGGCGAAGCACGCGGCGCTGGGTTTCTTCGACACGTTGCGCGCGGAGGCGGGCAGCCGCATCACGGTGACCAACGTGCTGCCCGGCTGGGTGGCGTCAGAGATGACGGAGGGCAAGCTGCTCAACACCGACGACAAGCCCGCCTGGGACACCGGCCTGCGCGATGTGAGCTGTCCTTTTCAGGGTTAAGGACCTTAACCAAAAAAAGGGAAGCCGCTTTTATGTTGGTATGAAGGAGTTCCCAAAAATGAAGCTACGGCTTCTCTCTGATCAGCAGAGCAATTTGGAGGCAAGCTGCTGGAGGCAAACAAACTTTCGCAGAGGGTTGCAACAACCATTCGAACTTGGAAGAGTCTGGTTTCTATGTCAACCAGCGTAACGGTTGTGATTGGCGGTTGTTTGTCGAAATTGTCAAAAACCCTTTTGATGAGCGATTGGCCAAAGGAAGTTGTGGCTGACAGAAAATCTTAAGCCGTCGGAAGTTGTGAGCGATCTTTGGGGTTCAATAACCAGCTTTGAATCCATTGGAAGACTTTCTGGCGAGCACCACCTGTCTTGACACGGATGGCAAGCTCAAACTGCTTACGGTGATAACGAGAGTCGTTGACCTTTTTGACTCTCTTTATCGTTCCGATAAAGATTGACGTGCAACGTGCGACGCGCATCAAGAATTCTTTGTCTGTGGGACCCGACTGAGAACCGTTTCCTTCTTCAGTTGATTGTTTTCCTGCGCCATCTGGGCAACCAGGCGCTGAACTTGACGTAGGCCGCACACTCTGGCATCAGGGGCTTGCAACGATCCGGATTTCAATCAGTTCCGCTGACATTTCTGTGTTGCATTCCGCTGAGACAAGCTTCCGTTCCGTCTTGGCAGGAGCACGTGGGCCCCTGGCCGGTTCTGCCGACGACCGACCTGGCCAAGCTCGCCGTCCACACCGCGCTCAAGCGCGAGCGCAACGTCATCGTGCCCCTCTGGTGAGCCGCAGTGACCTCAGCTAGGACAGATCGTAGGAGTTCAATTGATTTGAGGACACCTGAAATCGTTTCAGCGGAGTGGCATTCCTTTTGAAGGTCGATGATACGGAGTAGAGCGTCGTATAAGGCGGTCTGACAAGCTTGAGCGGGAGAACTGCGTGAAAAATTTGCAAATGGAAAGGGCTTGGTGCTTGCCTTGTGACTGCCGAAGGCTTTGTTGGACCCGGAAACCGGTTTACAACACTCAAGAATTGGCTGCTGTTAGCGTTGACCCTGTGCTTTTGTGAGGTGCTCGTTTTGTAACTTCGACCGTTGAGAATGGAGTTTGTTTGAGTCGAGTGGGGAACGTTTCTAGAGTCGACTCGGAAGCGTTCCAGTGATCGACGAGGGTCGTTTCGTCGATCTTTTGAAAGCTTCACAGTTGAGGTCTGGATCGAACAAGACGTTTTGCCAGGCTTTCGTCAGGCGCTAGTACGTTTTCTAGGGACAGGTGGCATCATGGACGCAGTGTGCCACACTTACCTCATGTGTCAGAACCGCCTCTTCTCTGGCACAGATCTTCTTGAAGTGGTTCGCTTCTCTGTCGAGGACATCCTTATCGCCCCCGCTTCCCTTTGCAGATACACATTGCTCTTGTACATTTGAGTGTTTGCCTCGGAAGTTCCCAACCGGAGCTTCCAGTTACTTTGTCAGAGATCGCTTTTTCTTTTGAGTAAAACATTTGCTACTCGTCCGCTTTGCGTTAAACATTCTTTTCTCGTCCGCTTCCTCACGCAGGTACACTCTGTTTTTGTGTTCCCGAGTGTTGGCCTTCGAAACGCTCCACTAAAGTTTCCAGTTGCTTGCTGCGCTAACCAGTTCTTGTTCAAGGAAACATCTCATACTAGTTCACTTTTCCTTGCAGGTACACCCTCTTCCTGTACTTCCGAGTGTTGGCCCCCGAGGCACTCGACTGGAGCTTCCAGCTGCTGTTCGCGAGCAGCGAGCCCGGAAAGTCCGCCCCGACCAAAAAGATGGTTCAGATGGTGGGTACCGAGACGCTCAACATGCCCCCGCCCGGTACCCAGGAGCGAGCTACCGAGGCCTTCAAGGAGAATCTGAAGAACCGGGCCTGGGACGGGAACCATAAGAAGAGTGAGAATGGGAAGCAGGAGAATGGGAAGCAGGAGAACGGCCAGCAGAATGGCCAGAAGAAAGAGCAGTAAATGGTTCTGGCATGCAAGGTTTGTGACTGAAGATAGTCGACCGGAAGGGAAGTTGAAGGGTTGAATGGACGGATAGAATATGCGGGTTGGGCGATAGGAACGTTTTGTATAGTACAGGCTGTTTTGGGCAAGCTTTAGTGGTTTGTTGCGAGAATACGTGCCAAGACTCGCACGATACCATGTAAGATAGACGCAAGCGACGTTGAGAAAGAAAGCGGCATACAATTTTGCCGACGAGAAAAAGTAGATTATGACAGCTGGTTTTGATGCAACCCAATATGCAGATTCTGTGTTCGCGTCACTCAAGAGGTTGACTCCGAGGCTTTTGTCATTCCATCAGTAGATATCCGTGCTGCAAATCGTACGTGATACTTACCGAAAATCTATTGTATTCACAGGCCATGATGAAGCATCGTTTTCGTGCATTGGAAAAATGCGTAGCCGGCGCGATTGTATGCTTTCCATCTTGCAGAAACAGTTCATTTTCCATTTCGTCTATAACTGGCACCCCAGAAATGCTCGAATACGGTGGCTTAGCTAATCTACCAGGTTCAGTTTACCTCGAGATACGAACCTCAAGGCCTTCCAACAAGATACCATTGAGTTGCCATGATACCTAATGGCAATCCAATTTGCATTTCGGCCGCTCTAGCTATGTAGTTCGTAATCTTCCGATCTCTTTTTGATCGGAGACAAAACTACGCACTGATCATGCAATTCATATAAGACTTAATCGTTGGCTTTGTATGCGGTCTGTACTTGAAACATGGCGCGGTGGTGCTACGGCGCCGCATGCTGGCCGCCTAAACGTAGAGAATATCGTCAATATTCGCGAGTTCATTTATCCAATGCTGCATCAAAAAGTTGGCTTGTGCATGCCTGTGCTCACCGTCTGCATATCGGCGTGTAGCATCCGAAGGTGGCTGCGCCCCGTCACACGCAGCTGATAAATTCCAATACCCTGGCATTTACCAAGACGTAACAATTACTAGGGTCGCCCCAGAGTGGACTTTAGAGCAGAGCAAAGCAGCGTGGGTAATCTGGTTAAAGCTGACCTTGTTGCCCTAGTAACTTCAGTGAAGTCAGATCGAGAGCGGCCGGCTGCTGCGCCGCGCTCCGAGCTGGCCCGGGGCCGGCATCGTGGCCCGGCGCGCCCGCCAGCCGCCAGGCGGCCGCGCGCGGCTGCGCTACGTACTAGTATATTTCAAATATAAGTTTCCTACAAACCCCCGCGGTTTCAAAACCTAGGCCCGAAACGCGCGGCGGGCTCTTTTAATTGGGCGTCGAGCTAGGCTGACCAGTCTTATTCCACGCTCTGATTTCTGATGGGAAAGCTTGACTATAATGGCAGCCGTCAAATTGACCAAGATATGGCAGGTCACCGGCATTGCGGCAATCCCTGCGCCTAATCGCTTTACAGGTTCTCCCGCAAAATTTCCGCTAGGACGATTGCTAATTCACTCGTGCGACTTTCAGCGCTTGCAAATTCCAGAGACATTTGAAAGAAACGTGGATACCAATGACCAGAGTCTTTGGCGGCCTGAGAGGAGCACATTCAGCGCTTCGGCAGGCGCGGACGCACTTGCGCCCCCTCCCAGCTTGCTTTGCCACGTCAGCATGTCCGAGCCTATCAGGCTGCAAGCTCCCTGCGCCAACGTGGATAGCTTTCTCTCTTGGACAGCTCCCCCACTGAAAGCAGCAAACAACGTTTCATCCGTTGCTATCAAGGGGGAGGAGAGGGCAGATCAGGTTCTGGTGAGCAACGACAAGGAAGAGAGAAGGTTTTGTCAGACCTGCTTGCTCAGAATGCACAATGTCATTGTCATCCCTTCTCAGCTCACATTGCTTTGGAGTCTTCGCCTTTCGCAAAACTTCTCCTTGACGACACAATCCTACAGCACTAGTCAAATCTCCAGCTTGAGGTGGTAGAAACGTGGCCAAAAAGACTCATGTCTGAGATCACTTATGTCAGCCTACTCAGCGCAGCTGATGCTGCATGACTGAGCCGCTAATTTTCCAGGCGTTGACAGCCCTTCCTTATCGAGAAGACTTTCGAAGGACACTGAATTTGCAAGTGACCTTGAGGCCTCGGAATATCCACTGAAGATACTGAAAATTGTTTCGCCTAATGCCAGACTTAGAGGCGCGTCCTCAGCGTTGACATTTTTTGGATCTGAAACTCTCCTTTTTGAATCGCTTAGGTATTGGCAAATCGTGATAATCTCGATATCGAGTGCCGGCCTACAAAGCCACCGGTAGCCTCCTCGGGATTCTGGCCCTTTCCACGTACGAGGCACCCGTTTTCAAGGGTCAGACCTGTTTCGTTTTCTTAATCTGAAATAGAGACCTCAACCCTCCGTGCTTACAATATCTGCCGAGGAACGCCTAGATACACCAGCCTCTCTTGTTTTTCACCTTTACTTTCTTGCACTCACTCTTGCAGATTTCGCAATTGCTCGTCTTCGTAATCTCCTATTCCACGTCGACTGTACTTCTTGGTCCAATGGCCACCAAGTTTGGTGAAAGATTGGCGGAGGGTTTGGAAGACACCTGCTTGAGGCGAGCGGTGCGAAAGAGCCTGCAAACGCCCTTCGAGCCCTTACTGCTGGTTCATAGCGTTGGAACCCGTGAGTCCGACTTACATGTTAAATGGTTTTTGTTCTTGCTTATCACGTCATGGGACTTGGGGACAAGAATTGACGCTGAAAGACGAGCTCGCCTTGTTTCTGCTGCACGGGAGAGCTTCTGGCTGGAACCGATTGTTTGTCAATGGGTCCTCCGAGTTCCTAGTTTCCGTGAAAATTCCATGTTTCGTGCCATATTTTAACCGAGATGACTGCAGTAATAGCTTCATTGCTCGTCCGTACTTGCTTGTACGTCGTAAATGATCTAATCATCTGCCTGATAGATTCAAATGTCCGGTTCCTTTCCTGGCACTCTCAAATAAAAGCGACCCTGCAAGAGCCAATTAATCCCCTAATTCAGAGTTGACATCGGGAGCGGGGTGAAGCTTCATCCTGATCGCCGCGAATAGAGCAATTGCTAGACCCTTGACGAAACCTTAACCTGCTTTCCATGCCCGGATTTTCTGCCAGCAATTCCGTACCTGAGGCGGTCTGACGTCAGCATCCTGGAGGAGTGCGCACGCGCGGCGGCTGGAGTTGTCGTGCTAAGAGGTGTCGGAAGAACAACGGAAGTGCGGCAAGCGGCCGCCGGAAAGCGGAACGTGTTGTACGTGGCGCTTCGGAGTGCCGCCGGTTTGCTAGAAGAAGGAGTGAAGTACGCTTTGGGTGAGGGCACCTTCCGTGTTCTAGCCTTGGTTGAAGCCCTGCTTGGTTGGGGGTTGTCTTGATTGTACGCTTTGGTTGTTTGTCTTCTTCTGTAAGCTATTGCCTGGTCTTCCGCTTCGCACGGGTTGCTTTCTAGACCTTCTGCTCTTTCTAAAACCTACTCGGTTGATCTTCCGACGCTTTGAGGATAAGCACAAAAACATGCGAAGCATAATGTAGTTCTGCTTCATCCTCTGTTCAAGCATAAGATCAACACAGAACCGCATGTGCTTTTTTGAAAAAGCTAGGCAGAGGCTCGACAGCCCGAGATGAAGTTCACGTTGTTTGCTAGATCGTAAAAGTGGACTACTGGCGTCTGATTCGAGGACGCCTCTTCTTTCTCGAAGCACGACGAGCCTGAAAGTGCGTTGTTTCGGAGAGTGCCGCATCAAATTCTCTACAGCAGTGTCGAAAGCATTCAACTGCTCTTTAGCTGGGAATCTTAAGAAAGTTTCTGACACGTTCGCGAGTCTCAGGTCTCTCCCCTTTCGCATGGAAGGAAGTCGGTCTCGATCGCATCATCCCCCTGATCAAGCAAGGATGGAACCGCCGCTGACGTCAGCCACCATTTCGATGTCTTCGGATGCGCTGACGTCAGCGGATAAGCCCTTGGTCATCATTGACGACTCCCACATGCTGAGCTGGCAATCTAATGACAGAAACGAGAGAGAGGCATATGCGAAGTTGCGGCTCTTTCTGGACCTTGCTTGCGAAGGCTACTGCCACCTCGTTCTGGCGACAGAGGAGGATCTTGAACCTGCAAATCTTTCAGAACGTGAGTCCATTATACTTTCTTCTTTCTCGGTGTGTTGGAAGGAACGATTTTTGATAGAACAAGCTGCTTTCACCGGTCCCTGAAACGCAAAATTTGACGTGCTAAGGAAAAGATGACTTAGAATCTAGTACGACCTAGGCATGAGCTGCGTTGCAATTGAGGATGGCAGAGAGTGTTCATTAGTCAGTAGACATGCTCTTGGACCCGGTAACAAATCTTCGAAATCGTCGATCGATGGGGACAGCCCCAAAGTAATTGCAAACCTCTGGATCTTTCGATGGGGTTAATTGCATTTAATGCTCTCTAGCAACCGCACAGGTGGGCCCTAGATTGTGACGGCGACGTATTGGGGGTATCTTGTGTGAGGGCGTCGCCGCGTTTCTGGACTTTTGCCTTTTGAAAACTGCCTGGTTGGCAGATGCCAAAACGTTTGGGTCAAGACAGGAGAAACGTGCTTGCTAACTGTTATCGTCTTCTCCTTGCGCCTTGCCACAGGCAGTGGCCTGCAACTTCTCGCGAGCCCCGTTAACTAGTACGTTCCTTTAACTCAAGAAGTGGCTACCATACCGGACAGGGATAGGCTGACGCAGAACATTCTCGACGCTTCGTCTGCGGACATGTGGGACACGTTACGAAACTCGGTTAATGTTGTCGAGCACCCACGCGATTTCATTCTTTACTACGTAGCTTACTATTCGCACTTCTATTCACAACGTAATTCATTCTCCACAATCCCCACAGTGCTTCAGCGCTACGAGGCGCGTTCTGTAACCCTGGAATACCTCGGGGAGAAGGAAGTCAAGGACTACCTCAGAAATGCAACCCCCTGGAACGATGAGATGATTGGGTCTGTATACGAGTACTTCGGAGGGGATATGGGAGAGATCGGGTGGATCGTCGGTCTTCACCTTCGGCGAGAGGCAGGCTTAAGCGAGAGCGAAATCAAAGGTGAGCATGATTAAGTATGACTCAGCATGATTAGCTCCTCTGGTTCGAACTTTGCGGCGGTTCCTTGCCTGAGATTCTTTCCTTGGTCTTCGGCTTCTTCTCGGACCAACGATGGGAGGGGCTCAAAGGTCTTTTAAACTCGGTAAGACGAGGTGCGCTCGTCAGTGGGTCACGCTGAAGTAAGGTCTGGTCAATTGCCGTCCTACCAAGGGATCAATTGAGATTCAAAGCTGCATGTACCAGTCGGTCATAGACGGTTAACTTAAAAGAGGGAGTCAACGGCGAACAAGAACAGTCACGTATACAGCGGCCGAGATCACTTTCAAAATAGGATCTTTGCGGCTGGTTGTACCATGACAGAAACACAGACACTGCAATCGATTTCTCCGAGCCCAAAAGTCTACCTTGACAATCAAATGCTCTCCGCTCAAATTCAGTCTCGCTGCATGCAAGGGCCGTATGGAAGCACCGTGACTTATTGAAACCGCCTCGCACGCTGAATGCAGAGCACCTCGATGAACGGGCCACACGCGTGCGCCACCGTATTTACTCTGCCTTGGAGGGGCGCATCATGACGAACGAACCAGATAGGGAAATGTCTTTGTATTCACGAGACGTGATGCTTGACGTCCTGTCTCAGACGGCCGCTCAAGCGCCTGAGCTGGCCAGCGTGATTGACGGACGTGTGCCGTCTACGGACGTCTGGGAAAGCGTGGCGGAAAAACTCCGGGGGACAAAGGTCCTGTGGCGAAATGCAGACGCCACTTACGCGTTCCGCTCCCCGTTACTGCGAAGAGCGTTTGTGGATCTAAAAACCCGTGAGGAGGAGGAGTAGCTTGCCCGGCCGGCCGTTTCCGGTCTCGCGACCGGTGCTTGAAGCTTACTGAGAGGATGAGAGGGACAGATATGCAGTCATATAATGCCCGCTGATGGGGTATCGGCTAAATCAAAGTTGCTAGCAGTACCGCATACCCAGCACCAAACATGAGAACCGGTTAGCAGTGGGCCGATTCCCTGAGGTCGAGATTCTCCCGCTGGAAGTACAAGTTTTATTCAGCGGTTACAAGAGAGCCCGCGAATGACGATCTGCAGTCACAATTTCATCGATACGTTTGAAAGATCGAAGTTTGGCAAGTCTGCGCGCGCAACTTAGATTGGTCATGAGTCAGCACAAGGACAGTAACATTGTCAGTATGAAACAAGAAGCTAGCGGTATGACAGTCGCTCAACGAAAACCATATACCGTGACTGGCGCAAAACAAAAAGGGACCGGCCATTGGTTTGTTGCATGAGCTGCACATGTGCCGTACTGCCATATAGTCAAGTCCTTATATGCGAGATGATTATATCGCAGCCGAGTGCTTATAGTATACACGCACGAACCCATCCGATCCAGTGCGTCCGAATGTGCATGATTCTCTTCGCGATTGTGCAGTAAGCCGACCATGTAACCTTTCATCGCTCATGAGCGCGACCTTTTCCCATATCCTCATGGCATGCGTAGGATATACTCAAGGACGTCCCCAGGGATCAGCAGAACTACATGCATGTGTCCAGCTATCTCACGGCACGCACACCGTCTACGTTCTAGGATGCATTCTCGGGCCAGGGACCGAAGTCTAAGGTCCAATCTAAGCTGAAAGGCTGCATCATGCATCTCGACTTGTTCGGATGATATTTCAGAAGCGAGGACTTTGTCGTTGATTAATTGACCTGCTAGCGCGTCGTCCAGAACCTCACTCTGCAAGTTTGGATAGTCATTTTCCTCCGACATTTTCAAGTAAGTGGTAAACCTCGTCAGTATTCGGGCCGACCTATGTGCCGAACATTGACCCCATGGTTCGAAAACCTCGTCACCTGAAGGTAAGGGTGCTTTCTTGGTATTGATAATCTTTGCTTCAACTTACACTACTGAGCGCTAGTAGTTACCGATCTTTACTCACTGACTTGCTATCAAAGCAACTCGCTTCACCTACTCCTGTACTTCTTACATGACAGAGAAGCACACAACAGCCGGTGCAACCGTTTCAATTACGCTGTCAGTTTGTGCTGTTCCTAACCGACCGCGCTCTCTTCGTAATCTTGGCTTCAAGGACGTCAATGCCTCCGTAACCGCCGTGGCCGTTCCCGCTTCCATTTGCGGCTGCTGCCGTCCCGTCTTCTTCCTGGAAGGGCGTCAATGCTACATCGTCAGGTCCTTTCAAGCTCAAACCCGAATGCTGACTTCCCTTTTCCATCATCGCCCCAAGCCACTTTCGGCAGGTCGTCAAAGGTCAGAAAGATTGCTTTGTCTTCTAGCTGAAAGCGCAGCACTACGACCTGATGCCTGATCCAAGTCCTTAACAGAGTCGACTGCTCGGGCATTTCTGTTTTTGTTTCCCGACGCCGTCCGGAACGAAGAGAGTCTCCAGGGGCGGAAATCGAATCATGAGGAAAGCCACTACGCAGCAAAAGCATACTCTGAAGTGAGCAGTGGGGAGGCAGTCCACAAGCGAACCCTACACCCATCCCTGCGCCGCACGCCCATCACGCTGCCATCGTCAAGACTTGTCCGAAGGCTAATTGGTATCATCCGGTGTTCTCGACGCGCAGGCTTCGCCTGCCCGTTCCGTCAGTCAGTTGCAGAGACAGCCCCAAATTATTCCAGATCCATTAACTGCGCCTGTCTAAAAGCTCGTCCCCTGCTCAATGATGGACTATTTCAGGAGATATAAGGGCCAAGAATAGTTAACTCCGACCAACACAAAACCCTTAACCCAGCAATTCACCTGCTCCACACCGGTACCCACCCTACTTCCCAAACTAAACTAGCCCCACCCGTCTCAGGCTGGTGAGCTGATTATTCCTGCCGCTTAGTAGTCCGAGCTCTCCGCTCACCTCTTCCGAGTCGGGCACGACCATGTCCTCCTCCGCAGTCTTCCTCGCGACGCTCTTTCTCTTCCTGCCCCGACCTCTTCCCCGGCCTGCGCCGCCCCTGCCAGAGCCCCCGGGGCCCTCCCCCGACTGCCTCCTTTGGGCCCGGGCCGCGTCGTTCTTGAGGTTTTTGAGGAGCATGGCAAGGTCGGCCAGCCCACCGCCCAGTTCGATCTGCTCGGCCTGAGGAGCGGGAAGAAGACGACCTCAGTAAGTGGGGCAAGATTTGGAGAATGCAGGGTTCGTTCTTGAGGTTTGTGAGGCGCATCGCAAGGTCGGCCAACCCCCCGCTCAGTTCGATCTGCTCGGCCTAAGGAGCGGAAAGGAAAAAGCTTAGGATCAACGGTTGCCAGATCCAGACAATAGGGGTCTGGTTGTCCAGGGTTCTGAATCTCAAAATTGTGAGGCTTGGAGTTTGCTGTTCCGGTTTGTCCTCAGGGCGTCGGACGTTTGCGATTCGGATCTGGGCCACACGACCCCGGATTGCAGACTTTAGCACTTGCGACACGCCGAAGAGCGTCAAAGGATTTCGGGCTTCGACGAGATCCCTGAGCGACGGGAGAGCGCTCTTTACTTGATGCAGAAAGAAGCGCTTCAGATAGAGGGCTCTGGTAAAGAGCACCTATTGCCGCGATAAGATGGCCGCAAGGAAAAGCGTCCTACCCAATAGCTCTTTCCACCTAGATACTCAGCCCCATGCAGCAAGCTAGACTTTTGCCAACTCAGTGCCTCCGGAAAGCCCTTCTCTGCGCAAAAGCGACTGATACCACCGACCTTTGTCGTGCTCTTTTAAGACAGTTCTTAGTGCCGCAGCAGTTATTGCATAATGTGGTACGAATTATACCCAGCCCGGTACGTACCAGCATGTCCCGCAGCACCTCCTCCCCGAACGTCGGGTACTTGGCCACCAGGTTTTGGAACTCCGCCTCTCTCTCCGTCTGCTCCAGAGCCGCCAGCGCAGAGTCTTTTCCCTCGCCCTCCCTAGTTGCACCCTCCCCTGTCTCTCTCTGCTTCTCAGTCGGCCCTGCCCCGTTCACACCGTTCTTGGGGAGCCCGTTCACACCAATTCCGCTCCTGCCGGTCCCGTTTGCCTCCGTTCCGTTGAAAGCCGTTCCGTTCTGGCCCTTTTCCCGGTGCCCATTCACACCGGTCCCGTTCTCACTCCCAGCGGGCAGCCCATCGGCGCGCCCCTTGCCCTTGCGTCTCCGCTCCAGGTCTTCCTCACTCTGCTCGTCTACGTCAGCCTCCGAGTTGCTGACGTCATCGTCCGCTTCCTCTCCGTCTTCCTCCGGAATTCCGGCCTCAACAGCAGCCTCTCCGCCCTCGGCTTCCGGTTCCGCTTGCTCCCGGGCGGCCTTCTCGGCGGCCGCCTGGATGCCAGCAATGATTTCGACCATCTCGCGGTTCACCTGCGACGAGGAACGGAATTGGGGCTTGGAAGTGTTTCGCATTTCCCTTTGTCGAGCAGCCGCAGTGGATAAAGCACATGTTTCATGTAGCCAAGATTCGAACCTTGGATTCTAGGCGCCTGCAAAATTACTAACAGAGAGGGCGTGAGAGTCAATCGGCAGGCGGCCAATTTGAGAGCGGCGCACGACAGGCCGTGGGCAAGAGAATACAGGCTGGCTTGTTTTGGGTGAGCTTTTTGCATCACTCCAGCCGCGGTTAGCTGTCAAACTGGGTAGTTTTCGACTGCCGATCTCATGAATCACAATTTGCTTGCCCTGAACGACCTGTTTCTCACAAGAACGTTCTGATCAGAGCCTTGCCACCGCTCAGATTGTCACCTAATTGCTTGCATCCACAACGTCCTAAGCGCCACAATTGTGACTGACAGCCTTGTCTGGCGAAGCTTCTTCACAGCAGGAATATGTTCCGTCACTCGACACCGAACTTCGGACTTATACCCACCTGCGGATTGCCCATGAAGTCGGTGATGTCCGCCTTGCACGCGGGGCAAAGCTTGACCACCTTCTTGACGCGCAGCGACCGCGCGCCCGCCCCCCGGTCTCGAAGCTCCTCGCCTCCGGTGGCGGCCTCCAGGCACGACTTGCAGAAGTTGTGGCCGCACGGGGTGGTCAGCGGGGCGGTGAGAACGAAGCGGCAGCGCTGGCAGCCAAACTCTGCGAGGAAGAAGAAAGTTGCGAACATCTTAAGTTGAACCACTTCACGATAAAGAGTGCGGATAAAAAGGTGGACACTTGGACTTGCAACAACTGTGGCCGCAGGGGTTGGTCAGCGGGGTGGGGAGAACAAACGCAGCGCTGGCAGCCAAACTCTGCAAAAAAAAGGAAGTAAGCATTTGGATCCAACTGGCTGACTCTTGTGGCCGGGCGTATGCAAGAAACGTAGCTGCTTGGATCTTTGAGAGCTGACGAGTGTCGAAAGATTAGTAAAGTCGCTCGAACACTGGAAACTGCCCCGTGGCTGACATATTAGCAACTGGTTTTCTGGTGTTGCTTCGTATTCACCTTACACAATGTGCGCCCAAACCCTGCAAATGTCGAAGTTGTAGACGCCTATTGACCACATCTTTCGCTGATAAATTCGACGAGTCTGTATTCGATACTTCGGTTCTTGGCCTGACCAGACGGTTTATCTATGTCTAGATACAAGTTTCACACATCCTAGGCGTTGGATCGCGTCTCCTGATCCAGCTTACCTCGCAACAGCTTCTGTTGCAGGTTGAGTGTCCGCTTCTTCTTGGCCCCCTCGGTCTGGCTGCGGCCGCCCGCACGGCTGGCGGGAGGCGGGCGGGTCCAGCCCCATACGCCCTCGTCCTCCTGCATAAGCGATGACGCGGGTATAATAGCCTTTCTGCTGTGCGTACAACTGACTCACTCAAGAGCTCGGAAAAGGTTGGATGGTGCTGTGGGCGACCCATGACAATCCCTAGCGCAAAATCCGGATCGTCAGTGAACCATCGGATCTTTCATTAAGCAGCCTGAAATCAAAGACACCCCGGATGAATGAAGCCTGGACACTAGTCGCTAGCCTGGAGTTCCTCTGTACCCTCGTTTTTGCTCAAAGAAGCTTCTAGACGTAGGGAATAAGGGAAGTATCGCAAAAGCAGCACAGCAAAAGAGAGAATCGCAAACATCGAGGTTGAGCAGGAGACGATAGCTGGAATGAGACACGTTCTCACTAGCCGAAACAGTGCAAAAGCTCTTTCGACTCGGCCTATGCATACCATGCACGATCAGATTCGAGCCATCCGCTGGCCGCTGTAAGTTACAAGCCAAAGCACCGGAACGGACTGGACGCCGTCACACTCGACACATAGACCGTCCGATCGGGGTTCTATCGGCAGCAATCCTTAAGTCTCCTTTGAGAATGACGCAGTAACTGGACAATCCTCCATGGACTGGCAAGTGGTATAACCAGAAGAGGAGTGGACCTACTTTCCAGTCCCACGCCGGGGCCTTGCTGCGCTCAAAAATATCCTTTGCTCCCTTCAACTCGTCAACCATTGGGAGCTTGCGGGGCCGGTCGCCGATTTCACCACTGCACCGAAAGCGGAACACAACTTGACATGTGGTTCGGCAAGTGCTGGCATCAGGGCAAGAAAAGCTCTGTTGGCGCTCGTAACTAGGCATCCAAGGAAACGAAACGGAGTCGTCTGCATGAGGGAAGAACGCAGACGACTGCCGTGGATACGTTTCTGGTGCGATCGGATTGCTTGAGGGCGGCAAGAATCTTGGTATCGTCTGAGTTAAACACCACAGGCCTCTGGAAGGGTCTCCATTCACCCTTACATCAATCCAAGTTCCGGCCATGTATTGGCATTTCGTGTCAAAACTACATGCCTTGAATTGTTGGAAACGAAGCGGCAACTCACGAGTCCCAGGGGGCCGGCTCGTTGTCGCAGCGTACAAAGAGGAAGCGGCACATGACGGCGTTCTGCTTCCCGGGCTTGCGCCAGCACTTCTCGATGCGGTAGATTCCGTCATAGCGGACGTTCTCCTTGGGGGCATAGCTCGACTTCTTCTCCTTGTGTGACCTGCAGCAGACGAAGAGCATACGGCACCGTCAGTGGTGCTTGAGAATCTAGCTCAGGCATCTGGAGGCAAATCTGGCTTGGACCGGGGCCTTCCTTTATGTGTGTGAATAATCGACCGGCTTACTCGTGGTGCAGCTCGTATAGGTCATCTGGAGTACCCTGGACTTGCCAATTCGCCCTCTGACTGAGTATATTAATTCAAGGGAATTGGGAAGGGTGCTTGGAAGCGATCCTGAGAGGCACTGTTTCTTGCACCTGCTTGAGAATGACCTGAGAATGGCTCTTCGAGCTACATAGACCTCATTGCAACGCTGCTGAGATGCACTCATCCGGTTGTGCTCGTCATCCAAAGCACTACTGTAACGCCCTCGTCCACCTGCTCTGAGGTTTCGGGGATACACACCGTGAAAAGCTTCCCTGCTTTCAAGTGTTTCAATGCCACAATTCTCTGACCTTGCCAAGACATCCCAACAAGCCAACATCAGCGCTGATCCAATCTATCAGTTGCTTTGAATCAGAGGCGCAGTCCTGCGGAGCCTCACCGGACAACGCGTAGGGGGTAGCCCTCCCTGCAGCTGACTTTCAGGGCCTTGTTCATCTTCTCAAACACCTGCTCCTTGGATTGCTCCTTGTTTGTCCGCTTGTTGCCGCTCAGATCCCGGCCCCCACTGCGACACAAGCAGACAATTTGGTTTATGATTTCCACAAGGGAAGATCAAATCTTTGGCCACTGGAAAGGCCCCACATGAAGGATCCCAAACAATGCTCTTGTTTCAAAGAGATTGTCTCAGCAGTGGATGAAGCCTACTAGACTAACAAGGCTGTTGTTCAAGAGTAACCTCCAGGGCTTACAGACTGGCGACTGGCTCTGATTAGATATTTTGGTCACCATGACCCCTGATGTAAGCAAGTACCACCATCAGAAAGTCCTCTCTTTGGTATAAGCTTCATCTGTTTCATGCAGCCCCAGAGAATCCCATTACGCACCTGCCAGTGTAGATGAAGTACTCCCCGTGGTCCTCATCGTCCTCATAGCCCCCGGACAGCGCCACACTCTGCGCCCCGTGATCCGACTGGCCTGCTATCCCCGCCACGTGGGGAAAGTGCGCGCCCCACTGCCGGCAAGCCATGCGGTCCGTCCATTCTGCCCCAACGAGGACCCCCGTGTTGTTGACTGGATCATACTCTGCTGTGATTGGACCAAAGTGGTCCGGAGGGATGGTGACAAAGATGCGGCCGCTGCAGGCGTTGGCGAGTCCGGTCTTCTGTGCGCGCTCGGTGGTGAAGGCCTGCAGAGCCAAAAACAACGATCAATGATTTTGTTTTATTTCTGCACCGATTGAATTCCATTACTTGGAAACAGAAGTCTCGCCCCCTTGGGGGAGAGGGAAGCCTACAAGCGCATTTTAAGATTGAAACAGATGTTTGCACCACTTGGTGCCATTTGTCCTTGCTTGCTATGGATGCTCAGCAAGCGGCAGAATAGCACACTCCTCTCTTCAACTTGCGAAACTGTGTATCGTTCAGAAGCGTGCACCCTAATACTTTAGCCAACTGGTAGAGGCAACTGAGGAAGAAAGTTCATGAAACTGGGCAGTGTATAACTCTGAAAGGAAAACAAACACCGAAGCTTAGCGACGAGGCTCGGTTGAAAGCAGTGCCTCCATGTTTGAAGCAATGGTCCGAATCTCTTTCTTGCAAGGAACTTTTTGTAAAACCTCCAACGGATTTTGTCCAGAAGTTGTACCTGATCTGGCCGGTCGTCGTTAGCCATAAAGTGCTGTGGCTTTGCGGCGGGTCTGTTCTCCCCAGCTGCTGCAGCCTTTGCATGACGAATGGCCATGACGAGGGCGGAGTTGATGCGGGGATTGTTGCAGGCACTGGCCGGAATGGCCGCCCGGCACTTGGCGCAATTCTTCTTGCCCATGCCAACCTGCTTCTGGAAGCACTTGAGGCAGAAGTTGTGGCCGCAGGGAGTCTGCAGAAGATCAAAGGGTTAGAGTGCCTGCCTTCTCTGTTTCTTGACCACCACTACTGAGAGGTGACAGTAAGCAGCATCAACAAGGGACTGAAACGAGCTACAAGAAACCGAGCACATGAAAGAGCTGGATTGGCTCCTTTGCTACCTCTAGTTACCAAACCTCATAATCAAGTTCATGAAAGCAGAGACGATGAATCTGGTCTCTGAGTTGATCTATCAAGAGACTACGCCGGCTGATCGGCACTGACCGAGACAGGTCGATCGCAAAGCTCCTGGCAGATAGGGCAGCACAGGGACTGGTCCAGCAGGTCCAGGGCAGAGCTCTTCTCCTTCTTTCTGCTGCTCGCTCCTGCCTCTGCTCCCTCGACAGACTTCCTCTTGGCGCCTTTCCTGCCTGCCGTCTCTTGTGGCGTGTCCTCTGAGGTGTTGATCACTTTGTTACTAAGCAGCTCTTGACGCTTCCTTGCCTTTTCCTGCTCGGTCAGCGTGGTGTCTTCGTTGATGGCACGGACTTGGGAAACGATGCTATTGGCTGCCAGCGAGCTTGGGGCCGCTATTGTCACGGGCCCTGGCAGAAGAAAATGGGGACGGTATAAGCACTTGGGACAATGATTTCCGCATCTGGCCAGTTGCATTCATTCAACCAAGTTCCTCTCTGAAGAGGGATAGCTCTGCCTTGGATGGAAGGACACATTGGGCTTGAGCAAAATCTGTCGGTGCCATGGAGTACTGGGAGTCCAAAATCAGTCTAATCAATTTCTTAGATGAGATAATTGCAGAATGTGTACATGGCGGTTAATACAAGGTACAAGGTGGTGCAATGAGACAAGACTTGGCGCAGGTGAGTAGATTCCTTACCGGTCTCAATGCTCGGACTGAAGTCGCAATCAGGACAATCCCAGCCGCCAAGTGGTGCCTCCGACAAAGGAGATTTCAAGCATCGCATATGCCATGGACTGGCACAGCTTCTGCAAGTCACTAATTCTGAACGTGGTGGCTTCAATGAACAACACATGCAGATGCCTTCTGAATCCAGCGGAAGGTCATGCTTCCCCCCTACGGAAGCCATTTCTGCTTTTCAGTCTCTCTGTCTGAAAAACTCAGCAATGTTCCTGATCGCCCCAGCCAATCAATCACATTAGCTGCTCGTTGAAAACTTTGCTAGTTTTAAGAGCTCAAACGCCGCTGTATACCTAATATGTGTACCGGTATCATGCAACAGCAAACGTTTATTCGTCCTCGAGGATGCCGCCAAAGTTGCAGCAATGCAGCAAAGTGCTGATCAAAGTGCGCCTTTCTTCTCTTTGCAGGGCTGAGTTGGGCTGTGTGTGTGTTTCCTGTTATTTCCTGTTACAGTTAGGTACTGTATTTCCTGCTGTGCAAAATTGGCGGGAAAATGCGCCGTATTCGAAACCTCGCAACCTTCCAAAACCTGGACCATCCAAAGGGAAAGGAGTCTCATCGGACGGCTATGGTTGACTTCAGAAAACCAAACCCTACAGACGCTGGCATGAGCCCTGAAAAGAAGCCGCGGCGCGAGAAACAGCCGCACTCCAGGTGTCGTATCGGTTTCGTCTCCTTTTTGCACTCTTTCAAGTTACAGCGATGGCTCAGCAAAGCGACACCAAGGAGGCATTCTTAGAGAGGCGAGCAAGAGAGGAGCTACGCAATGCAGGCGCAGATGGCTTGTGCATCCGTCAATTGCACTGTGATTAGAAAGGCACTCCATTCCAGCTTTCAAGCTGGTAGTTTCAGTAAGTCTTCTGCACAAAAGTCACCAGGGAAAGCGGATACTTTTCTTTGAGTTGCCATGAAAATGCCATGAAAGACGCAACATTGCAGGTACGAGCTGAACAGAAAGGCAGACAGAAACACTCCAAAACAAAGAAAGACAGAACGCAAGAAAACATGGCGCAGCGAAAGCCAGGTCGTCCAGCTCCAGGGCAACAGAGCAGCACTGCAATGCCCATTCCTGGTTGGAAAACAAAGGTTTTCAGAGTGAGTGAGGAAGACATTGCTTTGCAGCGGATGGAAGGCCCTTTTGAAAGTTTTGACGGGGGCGCCACTCACATTGATGGGAGTTACTTTGAGGGGGGAGGTCAAGTCGTGAGAAACGCGGTGGCGTTGGCGAGCATCACAGGCCAGAAGTTGAGGATATCAGACGTGAGAGCTAACAGGCGGCCATCGGGACTGGCGTATCAGCACTGCACAGGGGTGAGCTGGCGAACCTCTCTTCCACTGTGTATCTGAGTTTTCTTGAACAAATGTCCTGATTGGATGAACCTTCTGTTGAAGAAGGATCATTGGAGAGCACTTACAGACAACGTGCATGGTGCACCACCCCACCACTGCATGACTTTGATAGGCAGCTTTTCCATAACAACCCTGAGAGTTGAGTTTTTTGGGGGAAACGGTTGGAAGCTTCTCAGCATATTTCCAGGAGGTATCTTAGGCAGCTCAGTGTGTTGATCAGGGTCCACAACATCTGGTGAAACCAGCTGGTATGCGTAGGACAATCTTCAACCCATCTGGCTGGCAGGCTTAGCTGAAACTTTCAGAGATTGTGTGCAAAAATGGGAACTGGGGCGAGAATCACAAACTTCTATCTGCAAGAGATTCAGCTCTCTCTTTTTGGGGCTGAAGCATAAGTTTTGCTTTATGACAAGCAGGCAGAGACCAGCCTTCCAGAGGTTGAAGGGCTTCTCCATCAATAGGAAAAGAAGGACTTGCCTTCACTGCTGGGGCTAGCGCACATGGCTAATCCACAATCAACCTTCTTCTAGGTCGAACTGGTGACACGAATCTGCGACGGTGTTGTCGGTGGCGCGGCAGTCGGTTCCACGGAGGTGCGGCTAGCGCCCGGTACAATCGTCCCCGGTCGCTATGTGGCTGACCCTGGGACTGCGGGGGCGACCGCGCTACTGGCCCAGGCTGCCCTGCCGTGTCTGCTGCTCGCAGGACCTTTGCAAAACGGGGGGGAAGAAATGGAGGCATTGGGGAAAGGAGGGGGAGCATCAGCAGCGGCAAAGGAACGTTCGGGGACAGAGTCAGGGTTTGAACAAGAGGGAAAAGCTGGGGAACATGTGACTGCTTCGGTGTCACTGGTGGACTATGCGGATGACACTGAGCAAGAAGAAGCGGGGCCTTCTCATAAGGAAGGAATGGGAGCTGGGAAGGAGGGTTCTGCAGTTACGGGGGGCGGTTTTTCGAGCTTGTTGCTGAGAGGGGGGACTGACGCGAGCAAGGCGCCGCCGATTGACTACATTAAGGAAGTCCTGTTTCCGACAGTGAAGAGGCTGCTTGGCGTAGAGCTGGAGATGCATGTGAAAAGGTGAGGAAGCCTGTACAGACTCATTGTCCTTCCTCACTTCTATCTCTTGTTACTCATCAAATCAGTCAAATGGCAGTGTATAGCCGTTTTGACTCGTGACCCAGAAGAGAGCGTGCTTGGGGTCAATCAAAAGCTGGACAGCAGAGCTAGTAGCTTTAATCGGCTTTTGAAGTGCTGACATCACGTAGTCACGCTTTTGATTCCACGAGCTCGAAGTCGACGCTTTAGAGGTCCGCGACGAGATTCAAGAACCCGGGAAACAGAACCATCCTTCCAGTGGAATCAGCAAACTCTTAGGAAGTTACACATTACATTTATCGCCTCTTCTCCATGCCAGGCAACACTTATTCACAAGCTTTCAAGAAGCGTCTGCAATCGATTGTTCGCATTTGTCCGCAGTTAAGATGGAGCCTTTGCCCCCGCTTCGATTCCAAGCTCGTCTGCCCTTCTCTCTAGGGGCATGATGCAGTTACAGCACAACTAAAATTGAAGTAAGCTGGATTCTGCTGATCATAGCAACGCTCCTCTTGGCAGGCGGGGCTTCTATCCAAAGGGCAACGGCGAACTGACAGTCACGATAACCAAGTCGGTGGAACGCGGCAAGTGCTTGCCAGCATTCTCTCTGACGGAGCGAGGAAACGTGACCAGTGTGCACGTGCGAGCCTTCACAGCAGGGGCGTTACCACAGCACGTTTCGGAAGTGAGCCCTCGAACTACAAAAAACTACTTATTTCTCGTTACTATGTCTCAAAAGCTGCCGGCCAGGTCCCCGTTTCGGAATCAGCTCCTGCTCAAAAGTACAGAGAAGCGGACGTGAGACCCGCTTCTATATTCAGCATGTACTCTTGACTCCTTCCGCTGGCAAGAACTGAAGTACAGAGCTGCCTGATACAAAGCTTGCCGAGCTTTGAAGACGAGCAGAGGCAGATGCGTCTCTACGTCCTCCTCTGCTCGCGACGCGACAGTCCGCTCAAGCTAGAATTTGAGCGACACTTCAGCAGTCTACCAATCACGCCAGACCTTTGCCATGTAAAAGGAAGCGAGAACGGCTTTCTAATTAATTTTGCCTGATCGTAAGCGGCGACTTTAAAGACGTTTGCACTGTTGCAGATCGAGGCTGTCCCTTGAACCACGCATCTGTCTCAAATCTACACGTCCCTTGCCGAGCGCCCGAACTCTGCCCTTTCACTGGTTTTGAAATCCTGTGATGTGCAGCTTTGATGGCTCTGCCCAATCCCTCCAGCCGTCGATGCTTGTCAGAGTCAGATCCTGACCGTCAATAGCCTTCCCCCTTCCAGGAGATGCTCCAAAGCGCGCGAGCCGTCCTCGACAGCTTCTTCTCCTCCCCCGCCTTCGCCTCCCCGCCGCCGGTCCAATACGAGTCCGTCCGAGAGACCCCGGAATCCGCCTTCGGGAACGGAGCCGGAATCCTGCTCCTCGCGGAAACGAGCACGGGCTGCCGGCTGGCGGGTTCGAGGGTTTTGGAGCGCGGCCAAAAGGGAGCCGACGCGGGAAGAGAAGCGGCGGAAGATTTGGTGGGCGATCTGAGGAGTGGGGGGTGCGTCGACAGATATCTGCAAGTAAGTGGGAGAGACTGCGTTTGCGTTAACCTGTGGTGCACGCAGACGTTCATATTGCTCACAGGTTTGGATCGAAGTACCTGCTTTCGGGCATCCGGTCGACTGGAATTTGAAGTTCGGGTCTGTTTGTTGGATTCGTAAAGTGAGTGTCATGACTGGCCGCGCCTATTTATTGCCTTTGAGCTGTGTGTCTGTGCTGGGCATCTGCTCCTGGCCCGGAATCTTTCTAGACCTTGGTTCCGACGATGTGCTATAAGCGTTCTATGAACGCGCAGAAAGCAGCAGGAAAGGAAGAATAAAGCCCTCTAGAACTGATCTGCGCTGTTGAGCTCTTGAAAGAAATACCAGGACCGTAAGGACTTATGTGTTCGATCAGAGCCCTTCGTTCAAGTCGCTGCGCGCCTCAACTCGCACGCACAGAAGAGTGCGTTTCCAATATTCGATAGTTCGCCTTGCAGGGCAGACATGCAAAAATTTGCGCTAAGAAAAAGGAGGTAGAATCAACAAAATCTGGATAAAGTCAGACAGGTCTTCGTAGCGCAAGCCGGCTGAAAGCGCTACTTACGCCGATGTCCTTGCAGGACCAGCTCGTGGTCTTTATGGCGGCCGCGGAGGGCACGTCGCGCTTGCTGATTGGCCGGCCGACGCTCCACACGTGCACCGCCGTCTGGGTGGCCGAGTCGATGGCGTCAGCGAGGTTCCGGTTGCTGACGCACGACGGACAGCCCGCGACGAACTTGTTAAGAGAACCCACAGGGGGCCACAACGAGTTCGGTGACCCTGGGACGGAAAGTTGGATACTGGAGTGCGACGGGGCGGCCTTGAATGTTTGAGCACTCCAAATCCGAGAACCGGACGATTAGCAGGCTGGAGCTTGAATCGACGAGATCAACGTAGGGAGATTGTATAACGAAAGGGTGCGCTAGAGTGGGCCGAAACGCACGCTTCTCACAACTGTGTAGTTATGCCGCTTGCTCCGAATTGGAATGTTGAGAAAGCATCGCGACCTCTCCCGACGAGATTAGGGAGGCCTCTCTTTCAAACAATCATTGCATCGGTGGCAGGTGCCAGTGGGTAATCTAGCTGGCCAGCAGCTCTGTGGTGGTCTAAGTGAGTTCCGGTGATGGATGTGCCTTGCCTTTCAGATGTCAGGTTCGCCACTCAACCATGCAGTCTTCTGCACTGAAGGTTGCTCAGATCACACATGCACTGAAATAGATTTTGGATCCGGTTGTGATAGCATGCAGGCGCGTTTTAAACCGTCACGAACTTCTGTTTCCCAGGCTGATGGCATGCTATTAATTGGGACTTAGGCCGGGCTAGGTACGTACTACCCCATGGTTATAGTGATTTTACTGGGAAGTGTTCAACGGTTGATCACTTGCAATATGATCGGCGACGGCGCATGGCATGCATGGCGCAGCTTAGTATATAGGATATAACACACATGTGGCGTAATGAATGATTATGTAAAACCTAGCTGATCGATGCGGCGCGGCCACGTGCAACTTGTCATTGGAGGTCCTCAAACCATTTTTAGATTTGCACTGGATCGATATAATGTCGCACATATGGATATTATCTCATGCACCAAGATTTGGAAGAGGCGATATATCGGATCGGCGCATGCATGATCCACGTATTATAGTATACGTCAGTGCATGCACACCGTACGTGACGATCGACAGTTTTCATGAAGCATATACTTTCCTCCGAATTACCATCGAAGACTTTCAGGATCCAATCGGACTTGCATGAGAATGATCGGCCAATATTGCCAGCATGGGTGTGGGTACTCAAAATTAAGCTATAATGGAGACCTGATGCATTCGATCGCAGCTAGCGCGCAAGTGTCTGCATGCATGCTTAGCAAGCCCTGTACTTCCTACGCCTTACTGCATGTCAAGTAAGAGTCAGTAATATCCTCAGTCGATATCAGCTCCCGCGTTCTCAACAACCGAAAGGACAATTGACGACTCGCAACTCGCGATGGCTCTCGATCTGCTTGATCTACCCGGACTGATGTAAAATTGCGCGCTCAACTAACGCAGATAAGTCGCTGCCGCTGCGCTTTTGACGTTCCTGCAATACGCACCTTGCATCGACAGTCCAACTCGGAATCCGACTAAAGATCCGACTGAAGCGCCCGCTTTGACGAGGTCCTCATAGTTCTGCGTATCCGACGGTATAACTTGCGGGCAAAGGACCGGCGTTTCACCGGCAACTTGCTGTTCCAGATACGCCGTTGTGCCGTCAAGGTTATAAGCGAAGCGGTCTTGGAATAAGCTGACCCCCTTAGATATAAGCATGTAATCATACCCCGCTGCGTCCGTGCAGTTATAATTGGTCGAATCGCCACGGACGCCCGCTTGGCAGTATGACGGCGTATAATACGGGTCTAGAATCTGGACGTCTATGCCGTCCTTAGACATGTGGACCGCGGCGACGAATCGCTCACCCCGGTCGCGCAGCAGAGCGTTACCGTCCTGCGAGTGGTTCCGGATCGGGTTTGACAGGGCTAGGTACCGGGGGCCCGGCTTCCGCGGACCAACGCCTACGGGAACGGAACAAATCGGAACGTCGTCATTAGAGGAGGCGTTGATAACACCATGTATCAAAACACGAGATATCCTTTGAGCGGGTTGGCCGTTGGCGTTTATGTGTCAGTAAAAAAGGTTAACTACACGTGAACTCCTTCCTTGAGAAAACCTGGTTACGGCGCTCTTAACCAGATTTGGTGCGGCACGCGTGGCTGACTGAAAGACCAGGTTCACAAGAACTTTTCCTGGCTTCTGAGAGATTTCATCATTCGAGACCTACTGCTGTGGACTCTCTTTTTTGACAGCTGACTCCCATCTCTTCTTTGCGGATTGAAGTTTTCGCAAGAGACCACTTTGAATTTTGCTGGCAAGCGCGACAAACGTGGGCTTCGACCGAGGCCTCCTGAGAAGGGGAAAAGGCGACTCGAACAATAGTTGCTCGTCACCACACTATGGTTCACCGGTAAAACATACTGGCAACTCTTGCTTTCACTAAGGGGTGCTTTCACTGAGATAGAAGGGCCCCGGGCACCTCAACTAAAAACCCTAACCTAGTTAATGACCCGCTCCGCACCCGTACCCACCCTAACCACCAAACTAACCCCACCCGTCCCCCGGGTGCATGTCTTAATGAAAGCACCCCTTAGTGAAAGCAAGAGTTGCCAGAGTCGGTAAAACCTCCTTCGAGTGACGTTGGAAGGGAAGTCGATAGGAAGCGCAGACAAGATTCGTAGACCTTTTCAAGAGCCAAAAAGCGAAGCCCTCTGAAAGCGATTGGCGACTCACCAAAGATATTCAGCCACTCGGCTGTGGTCTGCCAGTAGAAGGCCTTGCCGGTGACGTTGAGGAGCGCGCTCGGGAGACTGCCACGTGGCCCGATGCTCGTCGTGTTGGTGACGTTCTGAAAGGCGGACCCCGGCGAGAGTCTGAGAGACCAGCAAAGAAATTAACTGAGCATATTGCGACGGCAAGAAGCTAGAAGAGTCATGGATGACGGTGCGGATTGCCCGAGGTGATTCCGTTGGAGGAACATGTAACGCCGGTCTTAGTACAAAAGTTCTCGTCAAAACACATAAGGGCCATGCACATCGACTGGAATCCAGATAATATGCCTTGTATTCACACGCCTGCACCTTAGATTGAACGTCAATCTGCCACGTGAGCCGTCTTCCTCCGGGTGATAAGGAGCGCTTGATGAAATGAGGCACCAAAATCGTGCACGCAAGAGGGGAGCAAGAATGAAAACGGCGGGCACTGTCAAGATAGCCAGAACGTGACACACGGGAAGGCAGCGCCAGTCTGGCGTCGTTCGGGAAATGAGGCGCTCTGAAACGAGGCCCGACCCGAAAACCATGGAGACAACCGAGCTTCGAGCTAGGCGCTTTGAAACTGAGGCATGCGACCTACCTCCATTCGTAGTTCTCCATGAAGAGCATATCGTATGTCATTAGCTGCCCGGTCGTGCCTGCGATTGACACGAAAGCGTTCAGTCGTTCTCTTCACATTGTACGAGGCTCCCGTTTCGAGGTTTCTGAGCAAGCTTTGTGGTCGCCCGTGCCTTGTACGAGTTTCCCGTTTCACGGCGTCCAGAATACCAACGTTGACAAAAATGACTCCAGCAAGTCGAAGGTTTCGGGAGCGCACACTTCTTTTCCGGGTTGGAGCGGATTTTGAACTGCTTGGGAAAATCACAAACTTACTTGACAAGACCTCATAATATTGTTCTGCAGGCGGGAGAAGCGATCAAGCAAGGCCTCGCTTGAAGACAGTGTGGCCTGCCGAAAGGCAACCGATCTAAAACCCTCTCTCCGTCGGACTGAACCTTGTCGGTGGCAACCAAAGAGAACGGACCGTCGCAAGAGAAGTTCGTCACCCAGACGGGTTGATTTGACTCTGCAAAAGGCTCCAAACTCCTGAGTTAGAGAGCTTTCCAGGCACAACAGCGCTGACGAGGGAATGGGCGGCGCCCACAGCTCAAGCTTGTTCACGACGCTAAACAAACGAGCAGATCAGAAACAAGCTCACTAGGAGTGGTCCATGTGACCAGGATTGCTCCTTTGTGACACAAGGAGAACGTTGGAATCTGGTCGACTGCCCTAGAATCACGGAATCTTGAAAGCGAGTTTTCTTTGTTTACCTGGACTCGTCCGTTTGTTCGTAACCAGAGGGAAAATCGCCGAACAAGAAGTCGAGCTTACGGGCTTTTGATCAGATTTTTCGACACAAGTCACAAATCGGAAGTTTCAACCAGCCCCGCCCTTACCTTCGCGGCACGAGAGTTGCACCGTGACGTTGAACTGGTCGATGTAGGTGACGTCCTGGCCAAACAGGGCGGATGGCACGAACGGCCCGCACACTGCGGGCGGGGGAGTCGGAGCGTCAGCCAGTGACGTCAGCACAAAAGCTGGCGGATCCCTGCGGTTGCAGTCATGACCTACTTGCGCGGTTTCGAGCGCACTCGCAAGCTTAACACGAGTGGCCTGCATGCTGCAATTCGAACATTAGACCACGGTAAAGATTAGCAAAAGAGTCGGAAAAGCACGCCGCGTAAAGAATGAGGGACTTCAAATCGCCAGATTGAACCCGCCAGCTCGACTGTTGCTTCTTTCTACGGCATCATAAGTCGGATCAAGGCTTTACAGGGAAGGATCTTTGGCGCCATGCGCTTGGGCCTGAGTCGGCTTCGTATACGCCTCGCATCGGAGTCTAAAGGTGAAAGGGAAAGCTCAGTCGGTGTGAACTAGTAGCAGTAACCAAAGTGGGTTAACGATCCCAGGCCTTGCGCGCAACGTGCTTCTAATAACCCGGACGGTTTTGTACTAACCATACTCACCAAAAAGCAGGACGAT
The DNA here is from genome assembly GCA_000708835.1 of Klebsormidium nitens. NCBI lineage: Eukaryota > Viridiplantae > Streptophyta > Klebsormidiophyceae > Klebsormidiales > Klebsormidiaceae > Klebsormidium > Klebsormidium nitens. The sequence goes on from DF237021.1 coordinate 47,759, forward strand.
GACTCCTAGCGTGTATGCGCAGGGGCCCCAGCAGAGGCACTGGCAGTAGGAGAGCAGCGTGACCCCCTCTAGTTTGAACACCAGTTGGATCCAATGGAGGGATATCATGAGGGCGGAAACGAGCATGGAAATCGCCGCCACGAGAGACCCCGCGCCGAGGTACCAGTTGAAGAGGAAGGTGATGACAACCTGGCGGAGTTAATAAGTACAGAACTTTGTGTGGTTACGGTGGTTACGGACTGGTTAAGATGCTTAAATGGTCACTGACCAGACTCGAGCGGAATCGAACACAACTTTGAACATGGTCACAACCTGGTTAATGGTCGAAGAGCCACACTTGTGTCCGGTTACATAGCATGGTTAGCAGCCAAAACCATCCTGTAAAAATCCATGAAACGCGTTCCTTTACAACGGGCAGAAGGTAATATCTGGAAAGAAGGGCGCCAATACAAGATTGGAAGCAGCCTGGCCGTTCGCTCGTGTCCTCTATCAAGCCGATGCAGATGAGATGCGTTCTCGGAGTGCTCTAGAACCACAACAAGCTCATTAAAAGACACTTTTGGAACTGACAGAACGGACGGACGGAGAACATGGACTCCCGAGGCGATATCAGAAACCCCTCCTAGCTATAACCCACTAGGATCGACGTTCTAGGCTGACCAGATTCAATAATTCTGACCGTCGATCGTAGGGGTAGTAGTAGAAAGGGGTACCTAGGACTCCGCCGGGAGTCTCTGTTCTCCTTCCATTCGTTCTGACACCAAGTGAAAAAGCTGCGAGCCAACTATAAGGTGAACGGCAAAAAAGATTTGGGTTTAGTGTCAACTGACCTGGACAGTGTCATGACAGCCGCCAAGAAATGCAATGAGGCCAGACAACTTTGAGGGAGGCTCGTAATCCCGCCATCGATACTGCAAGAGAAAAGGTGACTCCTTTGTGGTCTTCGAAGTCGCACTTTTGCATGTCAGTAACGTGTCGTTTTGATGAATTCAAGAAACAGGAGCGCCCCATTGTTGCCGAACACCGCGCTCAAGGATTATAGCGGCCAGTGTTGAAATGGATTCTAAAGACTCTCTTAGTCTACCAAGCTTGCGGCGACGCCTCAACTGGGCGCAAATCAAATGCTTTGGGACAAGAAAGCGTAGAGTGCAGATTTTATGATAAATGCAGGCCTGCTAGCACTACGACAAGAAGCAAGCTTAGCGCCTTCAGTCAGAACATAACGTAGACCAGGATTTCAAGCGCTCGTTCTTGTGAGCTGGCAGCTTTCTTAGGAGGCCTATGCAAAGTGAGCGATTGTCTGTAAGAAAGGGAGATGATGGGCAACAGCAACGATCACCAGACTGGGAAGGCCAGTTTGCAACCCCACTCACTATCAGGCATCCAGCATTCACAAACCCTCAGCAGATTGCCGGCTCATGTCATTATTGTACCACTTACCAAAACACACAGAACAGCAAACTCGACCGCCGCCACCCCCGCACACGCCCACGCTCCGTAGAGGATTCCATTGTGCAGCTTCTGCCGTTTCATTTCATTCTCAGGGTAGGCCGAATAGGTCAGGCAGGCCAGCGTGCTCGGCCGATAGCATTCGACCAGAAAGATCACGTCTGTAACCAGGTCAATTAGCACCAGCAACAGGCGTACTGACGTCTTGATCCTGCCTTGCGGTTTGGCTCTGGATTGCAAGCTGGAGTTGTTTTGCTGGATTCCGCCACTCCTAGTTGGTGACAAGGGTGCGTAATTGGAGGACTGTAGGGCTGGATTAACCAAGCTGGAGGGGTTTTGTTGATTTGTGCCGCTCCTAGTTGGTGACCAGGGTGCGTATTTGGAGGACTGTAGGGCTGGATCGACCAAACTGGAGGGGTGGTATTCGAGACCCGCACTAGCTTCTTTGATAGTAACGACACTTTCGCTAGCAGTATAATTGGACAAATAGTGGTGATATGGGACAGCAGTCGACTCCTGCACGCTTTTGCCCGCTGCAGCTCTAGGTGCTTCATGCCTGGCCGTCTCCATTCTGCCGGTCTGATCCTTTTTAGCAAACCACTGTTGCCAGGCCAGTGTTATTGCTCACTTGATGGTTTCAACAGAAGAAGCAGATGGGGTTCCACATTCTCTGGCCTCCGAACCACTCGAGGAGCACTACACGTTCCTGCTTGGCAGCTGCTCAGCGGTCAGAAGGGGGTCTTCCTCCGCAGACTCTCCAGTTTGAATGCAAGGCGGAACGTTTTTCGGGGAAGCTCTTTGCTTAGCTTGTACATAACTAAAGAAACGGTGAGATGAAGCCCCCTTGAGCCGGCTTCAAACCTAACCGGTGCCCATATTGTGTCCTAGCTTCAAAGAAATGGTAGAATGCAATGAAGGAAACGTTGGATGGAGAAGAGAGCTCCCCAACCGGGCTGCTATTGCCCCGCGATCGCCATTGAAGCGCGTATGCTGGAAGCTATGCTCCTGTCTGGCATAAACTTCTTGTCCCCTAGAATGTTCAGATAAATATGTGCATCGGACGGTTCAGAACCAGAGGAAGTGACATCGACGGTCACTTCCGCTGAATCCCCGGGCACTTTCAGCGGTTGCCCAAGACTGACAAAGTTGCTCAGTAAAACCAAAGTCCCGGAAGTCAAGGCCTAAACCGGAACACCTACAGCCAGTAATTTGAAGCAGAAGACTGCCGCAATGGCTGCCTTGTGCTCAGGGCTTGAGGAGGCAGGGACGGGCTGTGGGGGGAGAGTAGAAGGTCTTTCTCCACAAACTTTGCATTTCAGCAAGCTAGGATTGCTTTTTGTAGAGCAGTCTTGCCGTTGAGATTGCAAAATTTGATGTATAGTTGCCCCGGCGACTTTCAACAAAACCTCCATTGCGCCTCCGAGGCTCCTTTTAGGGTTGAAAGGCACATTTTGGATTTGGGGGGAGAATGTGCATCAAATTTACCTTTGAAAGCAGCTGGTATTCAATTTATAGGTTGCACATAGCTTCAGGTTGCCGTTGGGTTTGAGAAATTTTGGTCATGGGTGCTGCTCCCAGCTCATTTCAGCCATGTCGGCAGCCATGGCGGCCAGTCTGAGGTGCTGGGCAAAATAACAATTTTGGACTTCACCACTTTCGGGCGCTGTCCCTCCTTTCTGCGACCTTTAGGCGGGGGATGGACTCAGCCTTCTGTTCAGCAAAGGCAATCGGCGTACCGTCCGATCTTAGAAAATAGAACGATTTCACCGTTGGATGCCCGGACTGCGCCCGGTACGCCAAAAATTACTTAACCAGGCCAGCGGACGGAGGTTCATGCCAGACAGGATGCTGCGTGAGTGACACCGTTGCGAGATCCCCCTAAGCTATAGACACGCTGCATGGAGGATCCCCCTGAAAGGCACACGTGACGAACCCTCGCTTCCGTGTTCGTTGGATAGAAACCCATCGACGGTTAGAGAATCCTGGGACTTGGACACTGAAAAGTTGCATGTCGGAAGTTTCTAGGTACGCCCTTCACCGTCCGATGATTGTAGGTGATGAGCGGACGGTTCAGGCTGCGGGTCACGTACGGTGTCGAACTACAGATGGCCGCATACCTATCAAAGCTTTTGCATACCCTATTGGGGTAGCTTGCAGGCGAAGCACAGGCTGAACGCCTTAAGCCATAACCTATGGGTATGCGGCGCAGGAGACAGGAGTTGCAAGCAGTGAATGTGGGGAGGAACGCAATGCGCATTCTGAAAGTGGAGGCCGCCAATCTGGTTTGCTACCTATCTGCAATGATTTTCTTTACAGATTACAGTAGATTGTAACAGCAGTGGGGGTTGGCTCAATTTGGAGCACCTCAGAAGACAATAATTTGAATCCCTCCTCTCAAAAACCAATGTGATAGGATTCTCATGGCTTTCAAAGTAGGTGACCGTGTGGAATGCTGGACCAAGGATGAGGGGTTTCTAGACTCTTATTTCGTAGCAGACCTTCAGTCGATCAGCGGCAAGAGGTGCATCGTCAAGTATGTCGAGTTGCTGACAGAAGATGGGGACCGTCTGATTGAGAATTTGCCCCTGGAGCAGCTGCGTCCCTTGCCCCCTAAAATCGACCGTTCAGGAGAGGACCCCAACTTCCTACCAGGGTCTTACATTGAGGCATACCACCAGGTAACCACCAGCTCTGATCAAGTCACGTCATCCTTGTGCTCAGTAACAGCTTGTTCAGTCCACCTCCAATGCTGAATCAGCATGGAGGAACGGCATTGAGGAGCCATGTCTTGGGATTTGATAGAGTTTGCCTTCCAGTGTTGTCCTGTCTAGCTATAATGTTTCTGGTCTCTTGATCGCCTGGCACCTCAAGGATGAGGTTTTGAAGTTTGAGAAACTTAGTCAACGGAGGGAAGTCAGAAGCAAGGGCACCCAAGGGAGTGTGATTGTTTCAAGGTCATACCTGCAGACAAAATGTCTACATCTACTTGGTCAGATTGCAAGGAGAGCGTTAATGTTGTAAAGTATACGCGATTGGATCATCGTCATGGGGCATTATTGCAAACTGTGTGCAAGAGTAGGGCCTTTCCTCAGCTGCGGTCTGAAGCATCTCCAAAGACAGCTGTCAGCATGCTCAAGCCTTGGGGGAATGCAAGGAACACATTCTAGAAGGAACATTTCTTTCTTGTTGGACTCAAGGAATGGTTTGATGTGTGGTCGCTTTGTGAGCAGAGAGGAATCAAAGCAGTGAGGGCATTCCACTAGCATGTTGTTGTGTCCTGCTTAGTTGCTGCTGAATTTTCAATTTCTGCTGGACGTTTGCACAATCAGATTGGAACTCCAGGCATGATATGTTGTAACCTCTGTAGTTCAACCTGTAAACACACCAATCACTTTGCTTTGCTGCAGGATGGTTGGTGGAAGGGAGCAATCCACAAGAAGGTAGACAATGACTGCTACCTGTGCTACTTCCTGAGCAATGGGATAGAGCAGCTCCAACCCACTACCGCGAGCTTAGGACAAGCCAGGACTGGGTTGATGGAGCATGGATAGTCAAAGGTGCCAAAGTGAGTATCTGCACTTGGTTTGTTTCTTTTTCTGAAGATGGAGTGAGACAGATTGTGGTAGATGCTTGTAAGGATGTTGATGCATCATGCAGCGTCAAGGGTGCAGATCAATGCTTGCAAGTCAGCTGATGAAGCATGAGTAATCATGCAAAGAATGCATAGAAGAAGGCAGGCTGCCGTTGTTGATGCTGTTGGTGCAGCGGTGTTGGTGTGTCTTCTGGGTGGACTGTTTCCTTTGACATGACCAGGCTTTCTTCTGCATGCTTTTAGTCCTGGTGAAATATTGAGTTGGGGCTTCATTACCATTCTCAGCTGATCTTATCACTTTTTCTGTCCCTTGTCTGATCTTCGGCCCGGTTGTCACACAATATAGGACAAGTTCTTGGTGAAAATGTGACAAGGAGTAGAAGCTGGAACCAATTAGTCATAGCACTTGAGACCGGAAGACGCGACAACGCAGTCTGTTATGTCTTCCTCGCTCCACATTTGCATCTGCTTCAGGCATCTATCAGGGTCTGATGTTCTTGTAGAGCCTCCAGTGCTTGGCTCTGGGGTATTCACGTCAATCGTCGCTGCTCCGATGTATCAATGCTTAGGCCAATTTGCCAGTAGCTTTTGTTATTCACACCCCTCGTCTCCTGTGCTTCCAGGGGGCGCAAACGCCAGCACCCCCAGCCCCCCACAACATCGTCCACCTGAAGCTGCCCTCTCCTCGCACCCCTGAGTCCCCCTCCCCCCGCGATCGGACTCAGGGCAAGAACAACCCCCCGGCAGAAAGTGCAGCCTCTGAAGGTTTTGTCTTGGATGATGACGAAGAGGAGGATGTCGACATTGAAACCTCGTGGGGGGGGCCCGTTTTGGCGGCGGGGGGTGAAAGAATTGCAGCCACACCCCGGCTGCCAAGCGACGAGGAGGGAACCGTTTCTGATCGGGGGGGTTCACCAAGCGGGGGTGAAGTGGAGCGGTTGCCGATCGGGGGTGCTGCGAGCAAACCGGAGCCAACAGGACATGTGAGACCAGGCAAGAAGAATGGAGCAGGGATTCGGAGCGGAGCGACAGGTGGCGATGTTACACCGGCACAGACTGGTACTACGTCGTCAGGAAAACGGAAGGGGACTGGCAGTGAGCATGAAGGGAGTCCCAGTAGCAAGAAGCCGCGGAAAGGGCCGGCGCCAGCGAAGGGGAAGGGGGGAGCTGCCGAGAAGAAGAACTCAAGCAAAAGCGTGAGCAAGAAGAAGAAGCGGCCTACCGATGCGGTTGGTGACGGCCAGTCGCATGGGAACCGGGAGTCGGAGCCACTTGCATTGGTTCCGTATGTTGACGTAAGCGAGACTAGTTCAGATCCTCGCTGCTACAAGGAGAGTAGCGATCGGCAAAGCCAAGAGTGGACCAGAAAGACAAACGACGATTCGCTTTGTCAAAAGCGGTCAAAGTCTTGTGGGCCGGGTTTCGGGGTGAGCCCCTTCGGAAAGAATGTCATCCAGCGGTGGGGCAGCAAACAGCGGTCGATGCATGACATCTTGCGGCGCAGCAGCGTTGACTCGGCAAAAGGGAATAGAGATCCGTACGGTTTTGAATGTGAGATTGACAGGCAGAGGAGGGAAGCTCTCAGGAACACCCAGACGCAGCCGCAGGAGCGTCACCTGGCGGCCACGTCATCGTGCCAGCTGGCACCTCAGCAGGATTGGCACGAGGCGCCTCCCGATCCCCGCGACCTGGCATACCAGCAGGAAAGCAGTCCCACTCTTTGTTGGGAGAGCTGGGGCGCTCAGGAGTCAACGCAAGGGGATGGATTGGCCGAATGGCACAACGAGCGGCCGTGCTTGCCAACCGAGCCGGAGTTTCGGGGCCGAGAAGACGGGTACAGTTTACCCTCAGCGCAGGCGGAGGTGCCGTTGGAGAGATTCAGCTTTCGGGCGGCGTACGGGAGCATACTGGAGGCGTTGCTGAGGAAGGTGGGTATCTCTGCTGAGATTGGTGCTCTGAGAGCGAGACCTTGGACGGCTTTCCTCTCGAGTCTTTCCGTAAACTTCCGCAGACTCACTGCGGCTGTGACTTTCTTATCATGTGGTGGAAAAGCTCTCGAAGGAATGTGGTGAGATATCCAGAGCGTTCAATGCTATTTGTTCCTAGTGACCCAAGACAGACAACGATTCTGGGACAGAAGTAGACCTGCAGAATTTAAGTCGCTTTCGAGTCGAGATGTCAGTGCCGGACGTTTCCGGGGGTTGGCAGCATGTTCCACAACTCGGCTTGTCCAAGCGGGAGCTGACTTTGTGCCATCGTGATTGCTGGCATGAGCGGTTGCCTGATCCATTGTTCAATGAAGCACCCTGTGCAAGGCTCTCTTGGCCATTCGGCTTTTGACGAAAATTAGTTCTCGTTTGCACTTCCTGATAAAGATAATACCTGAGCTTGCAAGTCCGTGTTGTGCCTGACGTCGCTCTTCTTGAACACCCCAGTTTTGAGCGAAGTATTCCTGGTGCGTCTGCGGTTCTGTCACTGGTTCTCGACATCTGACCTTGCACCGTGCGAAAGAGGGAAATGCGGCCGCTGACGTTCCCCATCTCACAAGAAGGTTACCTCGATTGCAGGACATGCCTGGTTTCCGCCGTGAGTGCCTTCTGGCCGAGCTGCGGTCGGAGTTGCGCATCTCCGATCGGTGCCATGAGAAGCAGTACCAACATGCGCTCCGCCGAATTGAAGGCCTTGCCGATTGAGCTTCTAGATGCCTGAACAGAAAGCAGCAGAGTGCTCGTTTACTGATGAGAAAGTTGGTAGAGTAGCCTGGGCGGTTTATGCGAAAAGTACTTGGGCTGCATGCGTTGCGGATGAGAGTACCGTACCGGCATGGGAATTCACCACCTTTTGGTGTGAAAACTTAATTTCGTTCATCCTGGAGCTTCACCGGGCGCGTTGAGTATATATTTTTCATTTCACAAAAGCGTTTTTTCTGGGTTTTCCACACTCGGAACAAGCCAGAATGACCTTTTTCCAAAAAATTGTGGTTTCACCATATCACAGTCGGGGTGATCTTTGGTTTTATTGTTTTCACACCGACCCCAAAATAATTAATAAAAGTTGAATTCCCATGCCGGTACGGTATGTTATGTACAGGTACTATTCGTGTTTCTTGAGGCCGGTCGCTGAAAGATAATAGTCAAATATGTAGATTGGATTCTTCATTGGCACTTGGCTTGGTCAATTCGAATTCTTTAATTGAGATTAAAAGAAGAGGGATGCGATGTGAGCCGTAGTTGCAGAGCAGTGACATCTGTGGATCTTCAAGCAAGTAGATTGTCACCATTATATGGAAAGTCTGGCAAGAACGCATCGTCAGAAAAGGCCTGGCGATATTAAGTGAAAGCGCTCATCGTTGAAAGCACAATCGGGTGAGATATGGCCGAGTCATCATATGAGTGAGTCTCTCATGTCGACGGTCGCGCGCAAGTACGCATGGCATGTGCTCTTTGAGATTCCAGGTTCTGCATCTGTATGTGACGGGCCGTAGTGCACTGAGTTTACATGCATCCTGGCATGCAATTTAGTACGTCGTACTGCACATGCAGGTTGCATGAGTGACCCGGATCGCCAATCCATGCATGGCTAATTGCATGATCCACAATGATGCAGGTAGCTCGGATTGTATAACCGCTAGATCACTGTTAACAATCAATCGTTATAATTAAGACGAAATTCACTGCGGCACGACCAGTCCGCGCGGAAATTGTTGTATATCACGCTCAGGACCGATTGAGGGTCAATTGCAGATGATTGATACTATAGCTAGATATATGAAAACAGGAAATATGCATTGAAAAGACAGCCGCCTATGATCGGATAGGTTATATAAAACGTCTGCATGGTTTGAATTGCGAAGGCTGACGCGGTGGATTTATGATCAAAACTAACGAACGATCTGATTCACAGTCGCGCAATCCAATGCATTGTCAGTGAAGTGGCAGCCTCTAAGCTAGCACTGAGATTGTCTCTTGAGAAGTATTGCACGAGCAGGTAGCGACCTCGAAACGATACTTGCAAGACCTGGCATGTGTGTTATGCATCTCTAGGCTAACAAGCGTCTTGTCGGGATCCGACTACAAAACACCAGCTATAATAGTACTCAAAGCCTATCCGTCCGACTGATCAACCATGTCTTCAAATGCAGTTCCTACGTTACTTCAAACCTTGTGTAGCAGCAAAGCATGTGGCCGCTGAACACGTTACATCCTTGTTTGTTAGCTGAGTCGGTTGCCGCGCTCTAGTGCAGCGGCTTTCCATCCACTTCTCATCAGTGTACCATTCGGAGCACCACAAGGTCAGTCAAAGACTAGGTTCGCATGGTCAAAACGTGAAAGTTCGCTTACCTCTCAAACTTATTTACATACTCAACAGACAGTACTATCGCGACACTACGTCAGTCGTTACCTCACAAAACAAAACCCGTTAATTAGTCGTGCAAAACTTCACCCCGACGGATCCATACTCCACTTTCCGGCAGCCTGGATCAGCATGCCGACGCGCTACGAGTCGTACTCGATGGCGACGCCCTTGATGCTGACGTCACCGAACTCGGACCCCTCGCCGGCCGCCGGCACGATCGTCACGCCGAAGTCGCTCGAGTCCGTCAGGCCGAGGCTCTCCAGGACGCTGCTGATCGAGATCCTGACGTCCACCTCTGACGTCATCGTCTGTGACATCATCATCCCCATGGGGACCGTGGTGAACGAGCCCGCATATTGGGCGCAGTCGAGGGGCGTGTTGGGAGTGGCATCGGGCAGGTTGATGAAGACGTTGAAGTGCGCCGGTTGGTCGGACGGGTAGGAGACGCCCTGGAGGACGAGGACCTCTTCCTGGAAGTCGGGGACCTGAAACGGGAGACGATAGCGTGATCTTAAAAAGAGGTTTGTTTCTCTTTATTCAATGCCCAAATGGGAGCGAACAGCCATTTAAGACGGCACTCCGGGAACGCGTCGAAAGCGGCTCTCTGGTACTGAGATTAACCAGATTGAGCTTAACTGATTTTGACTTTGAACGGGTACGAAGGCGTGGTTTTGAGACCAAGATTTGGCAAGTGAACTTTGACCCAGATTACGGGACAAATTCAGACTGGAGGATAGAATACCATAAATGTCGAGGCCTTTATCAACCGGACCAACGGACTGCAGAGGGATTTTGGCAGGGAATGAGAGCACGATCTGAGGAATGCAATTAACCAGTAGAGGAATCGAGATGGTGGAGAGCGTTTTCAGCAACAGGACCTTCATGTTCGCATGACAAGCTCGCGGTTATGTACATCTGCCGCCCTTGTCACGTCAGAAATGTACTGGCCAAGGCACTTCAAAGAACGAATCAAAGAAACCAATTGGCGACGAAGCAACAAGCAGCCCAATCACTCCTAAGCAGGAATTAACCAACCCTGGTTAAGTACCAAAAGCCCCTGTAACCCCGTTATTCTCACCGTCAACGCCCCAATCCCCGCTCTCCTCGCCAGCCCGCTAACCCCCGAGCTCCTCAGCAGACCCGCAACCGCGCCCGGGTTTCGCCCCGCCCCTAGATCGGACGGCGGCGATCGCGGCACGCTCGAGATGACCAACGGCTCCTTGTTCAGCTGAACAGCCGGGGATGCTGACGTGGCAGGTCCGAGGGAGTCGAGTTTCTGCGTCACCTCATCCACGGCGAGCAGGCGACGTTGCGAGGGCGCAAAATTACGAGGCGCGGGGGCGGGCGCGGTCGCCCAAGGGATAGGGACGTCCTCGTATGCGTAGCGGAGGCTTGCCTGAGTGTTGATTGCGTCGGAGACCTTGGCCTCGACCTGGAGAAGAGTAACATGGTTTTTTGGCAATTAACCACGGTGGGTTACGGGCTGGTCGAAGCTGATTATATGTTTAGTAAGCAGGCCCGAGCAGTGGCCAGATTTTTCATATGATTATGGCCCGGAAAAACGGACAACGAAGCAGACTCAAGCCTGCTAAGACAGCCCGGTCAGCAGTCGGACCTTTCCTGTGGGTAACGTAATTGCTTTTGTAGTCCGCTATGGTTGGCCCGGGATGGAATGATTCAGGGCAAAAGCTTTGAACTAACAGAAATCATTGCAGATTAAGAGCCGCAAAATAAAGGAACAGAGTGATCGCAGGCGAGGGCAGCAGCACAAGTCGGTGTCTCACAAGGGCTCATATTGATGAGAATTTATGACTTTCTTTATAACACTGAGAAGGGGCGAAAAGAACGAAGCCGGAAACCAAACGGGCAAAGCACCCGGGAATCATTCACCCGACTTTTATTCTTGTTTTCCAAAGGACAGGATTTGGCGATCGCCCATATTGGGATGATGTTACCCAGCTGCCCCCGAACACAAGAAGAGCGAGCTCCGGACGTAGCGAGAACTGACATCAACGGACATCGCCACAGAACACGCAGCGATTCCATTTTGAAATTCCGCTCACCAGGTTGCGGTTCTCGTCGAAGAACAGGAAGCTCGCCCCCAGCCAATCCGGATCGACGAAATTCCTTCGATTGCCCCCCGGGAGCGTCAGCCACACGCTCCATAGCCTATCCAAGTTTCCGTGGTGCCCATAAAAGATTGGGTCCTGGCCAGCCGTGCCAAACTGGCCCATGTTTCCCCCGACCCATACGTGTACCGGGTTATGCGGGCTGATCTCGAGCTGCCCCGGTCGCCGCCGAGACAAGGGATCCCCCGCGCGCAAGGGGTTTCCGAAGAACAGGTTTGCGGTGGTGGCCTGGAAGATCTGCGCGCGCATCGTGGCGGTGTTGTCGCTGATGACCTGCGCGGCGGGCAGTGTCGGCCTGGAGCGGAACAAGAGTGGTTATGATAACCACGAAATGAACCATCCGATCTGTAAGGCTTGGTAACCATCATGAGCCTTTCCTTCAGTTCATTAGTTGTGCTTTATCTGGACAACAAAGTCGAGGATGAAGAACGTAGCTAACACTGACAAGGTTCGTTTGCCCACTCCGAGCTCGTGCGCAATCTAAACCCCCTTACTAACCCAACCCGTCCCAGGCAGGTTGTCTTCATGTGATCTGGGCTTATCATACCTATTCTATAGATCAATCGTAATCATTCTGAAACGGAGAACGAGAATCAAGCGAGTCGATTACTCGTAAAAGAGGACGCGGCGCGCTTGTCACAGTTGATTGCACCATGTGGATCTTGAAAAACAGGGGTACACAGGTCTGAGAATCACAGAAATTTTGGCGTAGGGTCCAAGGGGAGTCCACCCAGGAAGAACCAACGTCGTTGACAAGGATTTCGGATTCAGGGGAAAAGAAACAGAATAATACAATAAACCATGGACGCATTAAACAAGAGATGTTTTAGCACGCTTTCTAATAAGAAGAAAGGTCGAAGCAACAGCGCGGATCAAAAACCCACATTTGAGCCGGTAAAAGCTCGAGATATCGAGCGAATTTCGAAGCAGGGCTTGTAATCAGCCGCTAAACTAAGTTAGCACTCCAGATAAAAGCAGGGTCGGGGTCGACTTTGAGGTTCTTAACCACTGAGACTTGCACTCATATTGAACCCATCAGCAAGGCCAAACGCTTTCAGCAACGCTCTGTTTCAGGAGATCCTATGACGACCATCTTAAGTTTTGTGGTGGCCAATTCCGCGCAAAAACCACCCCTTTTTCAGAAGATTTCATAGAACCGCCATTGTTTTTAACGGAATAATTGTTTCTGAACCCAGTTGATCGCGTTGTACCACTATATTGGCGCAATTTGATTGAAGCTTTGAGAACAGCACTCACGCGGCTCGGTTGAAGGAGACCAGCGTCGACTTTGATTGCTCGGATCTCGTCGAATCATAAAGGAAGGGCAGGCCGGTCTGATCGACGTAGATTTGGGGCGTCCGGCAGTCTGGGGAGGCCGCATTCAGCGCATCGTAATTCCAGAAGGGGAGGGCGAAGCTATCCGCCTGGCTCGCAAACTCCGGGTCCTGTTAACAGGGAATTTGGCAGTTAACCAAGCTTGGTCAACCTCTAGTTTAGTGGTCGTTCCACCATAGAAAAGCTAGCAT
>DF237021.1:61640-148914 GCA_000708835.1 Klebsormidium nitens
ATCAGCACATCGTATTTCCAGAACGGGAGCTCGAAGCTATTCGCCTGGCTCGCAACTTCCGGATCGTGCCAACAGGGAGTTTTTGCAGTTAACCAAGCTTGGTCAATCTCTGGTTAAGTAGTCAAGAAAAGCTGGCTGAAGGGCACTCGAACAAAGTTGGTCAAGAGCAGAAGTTGCCTGTTACTCACGTTCGTCGAAGCAGTCGACGAGTTCGTGGGCGATGCGTAGAAACGAGTGCATCCTTTGTGCCTTGGGAGATACTATGTGGGAGAGGCATTGGAAAGTATGTACGTGTACTGAGATTTTGCAGCATATATAGACGTCGTAATCTGCCTGTATGTACTCAGTCAAGTCAGACAATGTGGTGTTCGGAGTTTTCATTGCATTCTACGTTTGGTTGGCCCGCAACTCCTAAACCAGGCTTTGGAAAGCAACGCTTGTAACTCTCGTCTCTCTGAAGACGCATTTCTAACTTAGGATAAGCGCCCGGGAGACGTCCTAAATCTGAAGCGGTCTAGTGTCACTCTGTTTGAGACCCCACTGCCCTACGGACGCTCACGGTTTTGAGCAGGCTGATGAGAATGCGCTCGTGGAAGTGGAGGTACAAACGGTGCCACGGGAGGAACAGCCAGCTGGAGTGGACCTGGAGCGGGTACCGGGCCCCTTGGAAACTGTACTGGTACAACTCGTTGCAGTATGCGCAGTGTACATGGGCCTGGACACACCGAACTTGGACTGGTTCATTCAACATAACCATAAACTCCAACAATATCAAGGTCTTCAGGTATTGGAAGTACTGGTTACCTCCGATTAACCAACATTGAAATCGGAATCGAAAGAAAGTTAGGCTCTGCAAACTATCTGACGGGGGCTTTGTGAAGTCTCAGCCAACCAAAGGCCGTTCCTCGTTTGAAGGAGGGTTTGCCACCCCTTTTTTGGAGCTTGTTCGACTCCTACGGTTTCATCAAGTGCGCGCTTTCTTTCTAAGCTGACAATTATCGTCTCTCTCCTTTCTCGCTCTTCTCAGAGCAATTTCACACCAGACGAGAGGATATAAGGAGAACGGAAATGCAAGCCAGAACAAAAGTAGAACAGAGCAATCACCACATTTCGAAGCATCACCTGTTGCAAGTACCAGCGGGGGTCGGTTGGATCTTCTCTGGCCTTCTGCCTGAGCAGTTGGTACGCTCTGTTGAACATCCTCCTCTCCTGAGTTGTCAAGTTGCCAGTGGCCTTTCTCGTACGAACAGGGCCCGCCAATGGAGTGAAGGGGACCCGTGGGGGAATTCCATTGGGTCTGAAGGAAAAAGGGGAGTCACATGTCGGTTTCAGGAACGATAGGTTTTGCTGGTAGGACATGATAGAGCACTGTCAGAGGAGCTGCATTGTTGGTCTATCAGGCTTGAGTCGTGTGATTGGACAGAGTTCAGGTTGAAGGGAGTGAGACGATCGCAGAACTGCTTATTGAGGACGAAAGAATGAGCGACACAGCATCCAAACTGGTTACTTTGATTTCAAAGGATTTTGGTGGGAAGAATGGGAGACAGGAGAGTCAAACTTGGCCGTCAACATTCTTCACATCCTCAGAAACACGATTGCAAGCACGTTACTCGACATTGAAGGGAGCAGAGGGAAATTAGGGGTGATTGCAGGTTTGTTGAAAACCGCTTTTGAAACCGCTTTGACACTCTTGGCTCTCTTCCATCATAGACCAGGGAGAGAGCAGGTTGCCCCTCTTATATGTCCTGTACAAACTCCAAAAAACAACATTGTCAATGATGCACTGTGACCAGAATGTCTGCAAGGACAGATTCAAAGGAAACCAACTCAAGGTTCTGGGACATGGCAAGTCCTTCCGAAGGCACTCAAATCATTATGATTTATGAAAACCATCTGACAACTTAAAGCTCGCACCATCAGTTACACTGAACATTCTTTCGTTAACATGAGTGAAGCCCTAGGAGTCATGGTGCCAAAATCGTGGCCTTCGTGCCAAGTGCCAAGTGCCAAGTGCCAACTCACCAACTCAGGGGAGTGTTCTGTCTGTCCTCACCTGATGTTCACACAGCAGTCGTCGGCACAGGCTGCCAAATCCGCTGGACGCAGCACAATTGGTGCGGCTTGGCCCTGGCTGGGCAGCAAGAGCCCTGCCGCTGTGGCCCCCCCTGCAGCCAACACCTGGCGTCTGGCAACTAGAAGGTCGGGGGTATTCGAAGAGACAGGTTCTTCTTCCTGGGGGGCTGTGGCTCGGACGGGTAAGGTGCGATTAGCGGACCTGCAGAGTGGGTTAACAAATGGCTGAGCATGGCTCATATCTTGCGATGATAGGGGGGTTTGGAATGGTCTTCCAAGGTCAAAACCTGCCAGGAGTCACCTTGCATCAGGCAGTGTAAGAACAGGGGTTCAGATGTAGCTGAAGCTTAAGAAGATTCTAGAATCTGATGCTCCCTCATACTTGGACTTGCTCATAGAAGCATGCATGCAGTTCACCTCTAGAGAATACACATGAACCTGCCATGAGCATTATGAGCGAGAATTATGTCACCATTGGGCTAAAGGTGGCACCTTTTAGGCCAAAGCTGCGGCCTTTTGATCTTTGCGTGCAGATTATGCAGAATGCTACCCCGCAAACAATGTAGCAACACAACAACATTGCTGAGCAGAGACCGTTTGCTAGAAGATTCTAAACCCTCTGCACTGCTGTAAAACAGTTCTGGGGAAAAGCACCGCTCTTGCTTTCGATGGACCTTTGAATATACCTTCAGGGAGAAAAGGGCTGCTCCTATGCACAAGTGCAGCTCAAACCAAAAGCCTTTGCAATGTACACACAGGGAATCCATTGAACAGGCTGGGGTAATCTGCATTGCAAATCAAAAAGCCGTCCAGGTCCCAATAAAGTGAGGCAAGTCAGGCACTTGAGCCTATAAGTCACATACCTTCTGGCAGCGCTCAGCTGAGCGTCATTTGTGTCTGCACCAACCCTGCGCCGATTGCAGCTCAACCCATACAAGAAGCTGGACTTGGAGTCAGTCTTCCCCTGTCTGCCTAGTACACCAGCGAATCTGCTCCCAATTGCTGGGTTGCTGATATGCTGGAGCTGAGTTATTGATCTTCCATTGCGTGCGCCAATTGGAGTGCACTCCCTGAGCAGTGCTTGCTGCACCGAGCAGTGGAGAGGTTGCTCAGCAGGCGACAGCAGCTGTGCTCGGACGCGCACGACCGCCAGCGGTGCCATGTTCCACAAGAAGCTGATATTCCAATGCAGGAATGCAGATGCTAGAAGTGAGCTTCAGCTTTTGCTTTGAAAAGGTCCAGCTAAACATGATAATGAATGCCTGAAACCGTGGGAGCTGAGAAACTTAAAAAGTCAAACCTCGCACTCAGAGGTTCTTGTCCTGGAAGACCTGTCTAGCTGCACAGCTAGGGTAAGGGCGCCACGCCCGGCGTATGATGCATTATGCACGGAATGGGTACCGTACACCGGTAATGAGTATAGGGACGTGGCGCTAAATACGGTACCTTGCAATTAGGGTACCGTCACTTTGTAGTGGCACCCAGTTAGGTGTTTTGGACTCTGGCCAGGCACTTTAGCGTAAGGGTCTCAAGCCCCCCCCCCCCCCTCCCGGCCTTGCCATGACTGGCAAGGTCGATCGAAGGTCCCAGTCCGGTGGGCTGTCAACCGGGAAAATCTTAGGTAAAAAAACACAATCATATACATGAACTCAGCCCATTTTGGTGCTGTTTCGTGTTGTTCTCGGGCTGAAAAGGCGGAACGTTGTACAAAATGAGGATAAGTCTGCATGAAAACGCATGCTTCTCACATGAAACCTGGCTGGGGCTCCGCCCCAAGCAAAAGGCTTCCCCCCCCCCTCCTCCACCTTTGCTTGGCTGTTCCGAACCAACTTGAAGCCCCCCCCCCCAACAGAATATCTAAGGGGCGGTACCCTTCAATACCTAGGTACGGTACCTGTAATCTTGGGTACAGAAGGTGCCGACCGCGACTGCCTATACCCGGACCATAAGACATCAGCCCGTATGCCGTATACCGGTATAGGTACGGTATACCTTGTACCTAGGTACTTGTGACTGAGCAGGTCGGACTCACTTGACCCGTTCGTCCTCATGTCACTCCAATGAGAGCCTGTCCTGCCAATGAATGCAGGCCATGATTCTGCATGAAGTACCATGCAAGCCTCTCATAGGATCCATCATCATCCTATACAATGTCCGGCCGCCTAAATGAATACCAACTGTCAATCCTCTGCTTATTTCTGCAACGGTTTTCGTAACGGCGCCACGACAGTAAAGCTACATAGGTAGCATGGTTCTCTACTTAAGTTGCTGGCAAAGCTTGAACTGGCTTATAACTGAATTCAATTGTCGTGCATCATGCACATCAGCCAAAGCAGTGCATGCTTCAATTTAAGTCAACAATTGAAATGCTTTGGTGAATTTTGAGCGCTAACATCCGTAGAGCAGGGCGTTTCCTCTAGTAAGTGTCTACTATTCTGATCTGACTATCTTATCCTACGGGGTTAGTCAACTAGCGCGTTTGCATGCAGCTATATCTCACAAATATACCCGACATCTACATGGAAATTAGAATGTATCTGATTGTTTGTACTCTTTCGCATGTCTCGGCAAGTTTGAGCTGGCAAGCAGTCTAAACACTCCCCGTATGTACAATTTACAACCCGATCGCAACTCCGCACTCTTTCTCGCTATCTTACTCTATCGCTCAAACCTGAAACGCATGCAGAAACCTCCCTGCAAAGACCGCCCAGTGATCAGAAGCTGACCGTATGCATGATTGCATCAGCTACCTGCAATTCGAGTCAAGCACAAGTTAGTGTTCCCGGCATACAAAGAACACTGCCTGGAGTAATGAATTCCCCATCTCTTTCGGATGCAAACCGACTCATACCAGTTGGGGCAGCGTTCCCCATTGCGAGAATCAGAAAATAAATCGCGAACACGATCAAGGTTTTCCTAACAGACTGAAGCCTAATCAAGCGACGGATCCCGACTGAAAGTAAGTGCATACGTTCAATATGAGCACCTTTACGTTTTTCGAGAAGACTACTTCACTTGCCGGTTCCTGAGCGCCTGATCCAGATATTGCAGACGCCAAGAGTCAAGAGTACATAATCTCAACATCGGAGTATGTTTCGACGAGGACCCTGGACGCGAAATGCTCTCAGCTTGTACTATCAGGGAGACTCAGATTCTTCAAAGCGTGCTCACCTTGCTTTCCGTCGGGAGGTAGAAGGGCTCAAACACAAGGGGGAAGGGAGTGTCCAACCCGCAGACTCGGGCAACGGGGGCCTCCAGCTGGTAAAGAACGATAAAGCCTTGTCAAGCGTAGAGATATGTAGATATTAACATTGCAATTACTGATGTGTTTGAAACACTCGGCCTTCAAGATCGTACAATGTCGTTCGTGTACGCAGAGCCTTCCTAAACGCTCAAAGCAATGTTCTCGGAAGCTCTCGCTGTTCGTAAAGGGTCAACCGGACCCTGAAAATTAGGGAAGGGTCCACGTGCCTGGGCTCGGGATCCAGAAGCGGTATAGCAGTCACTCAACGCAGACGCAAAAGTGGAGTGGGTACTTTCGGACCCCAGTTTTTGAGAGAATGAGGGTCGTCAGAACTGCCGTGACGGACAATGTGCTGTTGCGACGGCGGCTGACGGAATGATCCCACCTCAACGAACAGCATCCATGTAGCCTTTAGGGTCAGTCAAGCCCTTAATCGACCAACACAGAGCCTGACGGGTGCTGCCCAACGTTGCTCTTCAGTATTCTTCACTCATCAGAAGTCGGAGATATATGCAGCTCTTCGCGTCGAACTGCCCACCCCACTCCTCGATGCCAAGTTGTGGTCCGCAACCTCGTGATGTCAAACCACTTCCAACGTCGATTGGACGGTTCGAGATCGGAGAATATGTTCCGAGCTTCAGAAGACGATAATAAGCTTGACGCAAACAGCTGTAGTATTGAACGTTGACTTTGGCGCCGGCGAGACTCGATCCCAAGATCGATTACGACGCCGGAGAAGTGCGAAGCGACGCAACTGCTGACCTTGAGAAAGGACCGCTCCGCGATCTTTGCAGCAATCTCGGCTCCGAAGCCGCTCGTGATGGGAGCCTCGTGGCTGATGACGAGTCGCCCCGTCTTGCTGACGGAAGCGGCCACGGTGTCAACATCCCAGGGGAGGAGGGTCTGCAGATCGATCAACTCGCACGAAACGCCCTCCTGTAGAGTGAAGGAACTGAATTCAAATGTGTGCAATGTTCTGACAGAAGTTTCAACCGTTCAAGCGACGGGCATAGTCTGCCGAAGAGGGTCACTACTCGCTGCTCAGTCTATTCAGGAATTTGATTATGGAAAGGTAAGCAGAAGCTCGGCCCTCAAATGGGCTACAATCGAAAGCGGGAGTTCGGTTTTCTCGATATTTGGGTGGCGGGATGCCCATTGGAGGCTCCCATGTCGAAAATCTCGAAAACTGGGTCTGCAGTCCGTAGTAAAACTCTCGCTGTTTCAAAGATTGTATGTTTTTCGAGTGTGTCACTCAACAGTCAACACCAGCAGTCCGTATGACCTATCCTGTCCTGGGTCAAAGCGACTACCTCGAAGTGCCTCGACTAATCACTTCACGCAGACTCAGCCTGCTGACATCACGACTCAAGAGTTTCGGCTTGCTTGATGAAAACCTGATGGAGCCCGAGGATGAAGAACATGGACTCCCGTCATCAAAATCTCACCCCGCCTTGGCTTTTACGGGATCACGCCGATTCATAACGGCGGTAGGTTGCATGTTAAGATGCACGTTCACCGTCGATGGAAAGGTTGATGGCCGAGGCAGGGTCCAGGAACCCACCTTCTTCGTCCTTGGGGTTTTCTAGACCAAATGAATGAGGCCGCCTACCTTCTCAACAGCGTCGCATGCTCGCTCGAGCACCAGCATCTGCGCCCCCCAGCCCACTACCGTGACGTCACTCCCCTCTCGAAGAACCTGAAATGCAAAACACTTCTTTTTTAAAAATCAAGCGAAAGTCGGACAGGTTGTGATGTCCGCCATTGAGAGGAGCGTTGGAGGACGCGTCCACGATCTGGCCGCTTGAGAGCTGCGTCGAGAAGTCAGCACAGCGTAACGCTTGCGATCAAAAACGACAACAGTGATCCTCAGGCCTTCTGCGATGTAATTAGAGCGCAAGGGTTGCAAGCCGAGCCGGACGAAAACGCACGGGCGGGCAGCGTTTGGTAGGATCCCGGAGAAACTTTCAAAACGATGCTACGGATAAAGCTGACTGCAAGAGTGGAGCCCGCGAGAAGAGCGTCTTGAAACAGCGTACGATTCTTGACAACCCAGCACGAACCCGGATTTGGACTTGTTGCACTGGTAGTGGCGTAATGCGTACCTCTGCTCGCCCCAGTTCCGTTTCGTAGTCCCCAATGGGCACCTCTTCGACGGCCATTCGATAAAGACCCTGCACGCAACGCGGAATTTCAAGATTGAGACGGGCGAGACGAACAGCGAAAAGATACAGACAAAGCGTTAACGCGCATCCACTTTAAATCCTCTACAAGACTGGGTACGTCATCCAAGGACAAAAGTCAAAGGGTTCTGATCCGCCTGCTTCTCTCGTTTGCTGCCCTCTCGGCGAACCGCTATTGAAGCAAGCTGCCGTTAAAGCAAGTCTAAAAGGAAGCTGATTCTGATTTCCGACATGCGACAAACAACAATTAAGCGGAAGAACTGTGATTCAGCAGACCGAGCTCGAAGGGAAAAACCAGCAGTTCTGAAGTTAAGCAAAGCACGTAGAAAGGCTCTACTTCGCCTGAGTTCGAACAAGTATTCTGCAAGCTCAAACAACATGAACCCGCGAAGACCCTGACTTGTGATACTAACAACAAAAGAATGCTGAAACAAAGTAGAGCTTCGCTTTCGCTCTGCTCTCATTCCACGGACGCCCACTCCTACTTGGTTCAGAGTCCACTTACCTTGGGCTCAAAAAACACGGTGGGGTTCCGGTCCCGAATCGACGCCAGAAGGAGACCTTTCGCTTTTGAGGGACTTCGGGGGACGACCACCTGTTACAGAAAGGGGTGACTACGTTGACGCGGTCAGAGTGGAGTCGTCCGAAAGCAAAGTGTCCAGAATGCTCGCGGCAGCAAATTTGATAGCACGGGTCTCCGGAAGGCTTCACTTTGAGAAGAGACGCTCACGAGGGCACCACAGAACACCTTATCGGCTTCCATCTCGTACCCTCGACAAGCCATCTGACCCCGTCTCACAAAGTCGACAAAGAATCTGGCCAGGCTCCGAAACACTCAATCTTTGGAAACGGACACCAAAAGCCCTCAGCAATGGAAGCAGAAGCCGCCAAAAGAGGGGGGCGAAGCTGCTCGCTCTTTACACTACAGTGCTGAAGGTTTGCGGTGAATATCGGTGCCACTCTCAATCAAGGGATACGGCGAAATCAGAGGAGTCTAGACGTAACATGACACGAGGGCATGTAGGAAAGCTCACTTTGAGGCCTGGCACGTGCGTGAAGAACGCCTCGGGAGACTGCGAGTGGTAGTGGCCCCCATGCCCGACAGCACCGTACGGCGTGCGTATCGTCAAACCTAGACAAGCAACCCGAAAAGTTGGTTAGCGAAAGAAGGTATGACAAACTTGCAGAGCTTACGGCTTACGTCGTTTGACGAGAGGAAGAAGGGGGAAGTAGAACCGACAACAACCAGGAGTTTCTGAACAGTTAAGACATGGTTTGGGACGCCTAGTAGTGTCCAAGAAAGTCGCAAGACAGGGGCTGAATGTTAAAAGAGTGTATCAACATGGCTAGGGATATGTTGGATTTTGAATTTACAGAAGACCCCAAGCCGCCAGCCCCAAAACTGCTGTAAGATTGAATGCAACGGAAAGTACTTGAGAAGTTTGATGAGCGTCCAAAGGGTCTAAGTAAACTCAAGGCTTTCAGAAGGCATTCTCGTAAAAGGTATCCGCGAGAGACCCAGCTCTACATATCGATGCCAGCTCGAGGCGCCGGTGGCGCATATCAGTGGATAGAAAGACAACCGGAAGCTTTGTGTGGCGACAGAAGAGTTTGGACACGTCCGTTGGGCAGGCCTGCTTCGAAATCCCGACCTCAATCAGAGAAAAGAGACAGAAGCTATAGAGAGGAGTGTTGGGATCCAAAGGAGGACCAGTAACGGGTTGCCCACCACCGCAGTCGAACTGGTTCCCGCTTCGGTACCGGCATTTTGCAGCCTCGTTAACAATCTGCACAGATTGGACGGTAAGATAATTCGTGCACGAACCTCTAGGAGACGATGATCCTCCTCAACCATGCGAAGGGGATCGGCTGGTAGAGGCGTGCATACATGAAGAGAGATGCAATCAGTCCTTTGTGCAGCTTTTGAAGACTCCAAGTCTGATGCTGAAAAACCCTTGAATATAGATGAACTGTCCAATACCTCCTACCTGGTCAAAAGCGGGGAATATGTAGTCCGCAAACTGTATCTCAGCGATTGCCCTGCTTCCCATTGCAGCCAGCCCGATCCCAAACCCAATAATCCCCTGTACAACAGAAAGCACGGGCTCTTCTGGGAAGCTTTTTGCACGGCGCACTTGACCGCAACTGTTTGACCGTTGGGCTTGCTTTCAAGGGTTTCTCTCAGACAGCTCCTCAATGTTGCCTGAAGAATGAAGCAGGATCTTGAGATATCTTTCCATTTTAATGAAGGAGCGTTGCAAAAAACCTTGAATCAAAGGAGATTATGTGGCCCAACCCGCCTTCTGAAGCACCTCACCTGTTCACATAGGGGTGTGTTGAAAACTCGGTGCCTGCCAAAGCGCTCAGCTAGGCCTGTGGTACACCGGAAAACCCCTCCAAAGCTGACGTCTTCTCCAAAGATGTACGAACTGCAAAGCACACAGAAGTGCTTTTAAATTACGACTGTCTTGTGATTTGAGCTGTTCTTGTTGACTCAGTGCTTATAAGAGTGCGAGCTCGGCTTCTGGTGGTAAGAAGTTGAGCTGGAACGCTAGGACCCTCGAACCCCATCGGGACGGTTTCCCAGGTAAGGCTCTCTGTCTTTTGAGTGTGTCAGCTTCTCTGAGCTCCACCGACCAGTATCAACTGATATGCTGAAAACCTCAATATGGTTTTGGCAGGTCTTTCATGAACGTGTAATGAACCCACTATAACTAGATGCTTTCACATGTTGAATTTACTTCCCCTGCAATTGAGCCATTTCAAACCCTAATAGTGAGCAAAGGCCCAACAGAGTCCTCGCATTGCAAACTAAGGAGTCTGCTACAAATTGAAGTGCATAAGTGCCGAAGCTGACATAGGAGTGCATGCAGCTCAAATGGCTTCAAATTCTCACTTGGGGTCCGTGTCCAGGGCTATGTGAAGGGCGTCATTGACTGCAGTGAACAGGTTCATGCGCTTCAACTCGGCCGTTCCATCATACCCCTCAGGTGCAGAAGGCTGTGCTTGCATTGCTGCACCCGAGAAACACCTCGCTGTCTCCAAAGAGCTGATTCGCCGTGGCTGCAGCTCGCCTAAGAACCGGGCACACCGGAGAAGGGCTGCTGTTCCCCTCTGCATTGTGTGCGTGGCGGGGAGGCAGCTCAAAAGCGGAGAAAAGTTGCAGAATAAATAAAGAGCAAGAGGAGGGCTGGGTGAAGGGCAGAGCCTGCAAAAAGAAGCACGGCTAGAGCGCCTGCATGAGACTCATTGAGAGCTCCTTGAAAGGCTGTGCTTGAGAGCTGTTTGATCGGTGCATGCACGACTCATGATTTATGAGCACTCAGCAGATGCAAAATTAGGGTTCCGATTAGGTGTGGGTTATAGTTACAAATACAACCCGGATGGGTTAGGGCCTGCAAGCCGGTACTCTATTGTGCTCGAGCTGGGTACGTACCGGTGTCTTTCACGAAGTCAAAGTTCCGGTTTTGACCAATCTGGACCGTCAATATAAATTAACAAACCCATCGAACGGCGACCGTGAGCTCTCAGTTTGACCGTTGCTCGACCCTTCAAAGTTGCAAAACACTGTGCCCGAGTCCGAGTCCTGAGGCTGGAGGCTCCAGTCTGGACTCTGGAGTCTGGAGAATGATGATTCTTCGTCGATCCACTCTTTCAAGTTTCAGTTCGCTCGTGAGAGCTCCTTAGTGAAACAGAGACCTGACATCAGAATCAAGGCGCTCGACAAAGATTTCTGTGTGAAAATTCCGGCGAGATTGGCGTTGCAAGAAGGCTGAATCTGATAGGGGCTTTGCTGCGTGCATTTCTGTCGAGGGCGGTCTTCAAGGGATCCATTGACCACATCATTCCCCAATAGGCAGAGAAAACGGGCAGACAGAGCAATTGGAGAGAGTGCAGAAAATTCTGACTTGCGGTTCTCTTGGTGTGGAGCAAATGGCGTTCGTTTCAGGAGGGTCGGTGGAGAACTCGTGCGCTGCGCTCTTGACTGAATTGCAGGTAAGTCACGCCACCACCGTGCACCTACGCTCTAATAAGATGAATAATGACCTGAGTGGCAGACGTGTATCATAATTTATGGATTTGGAACGTCGTCGGACTCAGCTTAGAATTGTCTGATTGCTGGCATGATTCAGTTACCAGCATTTGATCAACAAAGATTGTCTGCATGTGATGGTTTTTGTCCGCCCTTCTAAAAAGTGGGCTTCAGGAAATGACGGTTCCACTGGTTTGTCCTGCAGCTCATTTGGGATGAACTGGGCGAGATGGATGCAGACCGCGACAAGCAGCTCTTGGCCATCGAAGAGGAGTGCTTGCAGGCAAGGCTACTGTCCTCTCTGCAAAGCTTGGTATCCTTGCACACGCTTCATTGTTACAGGTGTCTCTATGATCTCCTTCATATAATAATTGCAAAGATTGCTGAGGGGCAATGGTTGGTATTCAAGATTAACAGCAAGTTGGGGCAGACTTGGCAGATGGGCATGTGGCAGGACCATGCCCGATTCAGGCTGTTATACCGTACTGGCGTCAACTTGAGCAGCCTATCATAAGGTGCCCCTCCCAGCACAGATTTATCTCCTAATGATTATCTCTAGCATAGGTGTAGCCCTTTCTCAGAGCATCCCCTGCGCTGGTTCCGAGCTTTGTAATCCAGCCCCTTAAATATCCTTGCTGACAGCGACTATGCATGCTCTTGAAACCCCAAAGACAAGTGCCTGCCCATCAACTTTTCTTGCCAAACCCTTCGCTTTCGAGGTGTATAAGCTCCAGGGAAATAAGGATCCACCTGTCCTCAACATTCTGACAATTGGTGATCTCCTATGTTTGCCAGGTGTACAAGCGCAAGGTGGATGAGGCCAGCCGGTACCGTGTGGAGTTGCAGGCAGCGGTGGCGGACTCTGAGAAAGAGGTCGTTACCATGTGCACGGAACTGGGGGAGAAGTATGAACCGGTAAGACTGTGCCGCTGATTATAGCAGATGCTCTTACATACGTGCCTCTAAATCGTGTAAGCACATCCTATGTTGATGCTAAAAAGATGGCTTCTGGAGGTATCAAGGTAGCGTGATCTAGAAGGATGGGATTTGTGGGAAGGCAAAAAGGAAGGGAGTCCAATGACAGGTGGCAAGATCTGCAGAACTTGACATATAAGCATGCAAGAAGTTCTTTACTGCGGCTGTTAAGATTGTCGATCTTGTGAGCAGGATAAGGTGATGTCATTCACATCTATTGTAGCACGATTGTAAATAGTTGGTCAACCTGGGGAGTGCCTCTAGGGACAAACCTCAAGGGCTCAATCTGACTGTCCTTGGGCCCCTCCTAACTTCGTCCGACAACGTCCTCAAACCCTTCTTATCACTCTCGACTTCCTTGAAATCCTTCAGGTGGAGGGCAAGTTGGGTTGCATGCTCCTGCGCCAGCCAAAGGGACTGACGTCAAGTTGCTCATAACCAAGCAATGAGTCCTTCAAACCAACCAGCCTGAACAACTCGCAGACCTTCTCAGCCCAAATCTAACCAACCTCTAACTCCTCTCAAACATTTCAGATGGAAGGCAAGTTGGGGAGCATGCCCCTGCGCCAACAGATGGCCGCCGTTAAGCCGCGCATGGACAAGCTCCGCGCCCTCAAGTTCGCCCGCGTGAAGGAGTTTGCTGAGGTCCTGGGAGCGATCGGACGGCTGAGAGAGGAGCTGTTTGGGGCGGACGACGAGAGGTCGCCACCTGGCGCGGCACAGGACCTCACCATCAAGCGGCTGGAGGAGTTCAGGGAGAAGCTGAAGGAACTGCAAGCAGAGAAGGTGAGATTTTCGTTGTTATGGAGTACGTTTAGGGGATTGTTGTTTTGGTGGAACTTCAGAGTATTCATGTGTCGAAAGACCTAGGCAGATGATCGAGGTGGGGAGGCGGTGTGCTTCGTGCATTTGGGCTGACATATTGGCTGCAAAGTCATGCTTCAATTGGTAGAACCCACCTGACAGCTGTACACAGGTGCCTGAATCTATGTTTGTTGTTGCAAGGGTTCAAGAAAAGGTTATGATTACAATTGGCTAAGCTGAAGTCCTTCTTGCTCATCTCCTTAACATCACAGACCGCATTGCCCAGATTAGATCGTAGTACACACACCCTCGAATTGTTGCTTTGTAGCTTCAATTTTGTCACGGGAAACTCCTCGACTCCATTCGGGCCATCAAAGAGTAGGTTCACAGCTTACACCCAGTCCTCGAAGAGGGCCTCTCAAAACAGGAACATTCGTTTCTCTTCCTTATGCATCTCCCAATCTTACCACTGCAGGCGACGCGGCTCGACACCGTCCTGGCCCATGTGAAGCGCGTCCATAGCCTATGCTCGGTCCTGGGAGAAGACTTTGCCGAGACGATCCAGGGGGTGCATCCAAGCCTTCGGGACGGGGGGGTAGTGCACAACAAGAGCGTCAGCAGCGAGACCCTGCAGCGGCTAGAAGCAAAGATGGCTGCACTCCTGGAAGAGAAGAAGCGGCGCATGCACAGGGTAAGTTTTCACTGATTGCTTCCTCTTCCGTCCATCTTCTGCGGTGAGAATCTCAAAGAGCAGCTGCGTTTGATGGACAGGGTGATGCCCTCTGTAGTTGAGATACTTTCCTCTTTGTCAAAGAAGTGATTCGTCCATACGTCAGACATGTGGCTCCAAGATTATTGTCCTGTATCCTTGCTGTATTCTGCAGTAGTAGATTGACATAAATGGGCACTTCGTGATTGTTCTATGCATCCATCAGAAACTCCTGATTGGACCTCGTTGTACACATTCCTCTTGCGTTTCTGTCTCAGATGTCAAGCCATGCCTTTCCCTTAAACCGTCGCTTTTCCTGAGGCTAACGTTTGTAGTGTCAACTTTTGCAGGGCTCGGAGCTGGGCGCGTTCCTGGTTGAGTTGTGGTCCCTCCTTGACACTCCCCCGGAGGAGCAGGAGCCGTTCATGGAGATTGCGCTCTCGATTGCAATGAAGGAGGAGGACATCAACCGCGAGGGAGCGCTGTCCCTGGCAACGCTGCAAGAGGTGAACTGCAGTCTTGTTCTGCAAATCCTCTTGGTTGCAGATTTTGATTGCGCCGCTCAAGCCCACGTCCGGAAAAGTCGACCAGAACCTTTTCGGGCTTTGTCTCCGCCAGGTTCACTCTGGGTGATTTTTCAAGTCGAATGACAACCAGCAAACTCCCAATCTACATTCCTGAACCTTTTCGCCGCTGGACGCCTTGAGTCAATCATAGAACGCAAACTGCAACCCACTTACCTCAAATATGACCCGATTACGCCTGTCGGACGCACAGCTGGCGCGGCAAGAATGGGGTTAAAACGGGTCGCCTAACGGACTTGTTGGGCTGATCTTGCAAGGCAAATGAAGCTTGCAAACTCCTAATCGAAATCCGTTAACCTTAACCCATCCTTGACCAGGCGGAGGCGGAGCTAGCGCGGCTGCAGGGGTTGAAGGCCGGCCGCATGAAGGAGCTGGTCGGCAAGAAGCGGCGCCAGCTGGAGGATGTCTGCGCTACCGCCCACATGCGCGCGCCATCCGATACCACGCCCGAGAAAGCTGATGCGCTCATCGAGGCGGGTGAGTCGGTTGCGCAAGTGTCTGTGAGCTGCTGGGAGCCGTTTGGTTCTGGTTTACAAACGGACCGCCTGAGTACAAGCTTTAGTGCGACAGACCGGTCAGGAAAAATGATTGAAAGGAAATTATATAAGCAGGGCTCTTGGAAAGATCCCGTGTCGAACATGCGCGCTCTGCAGGATTTGGAGGACGTCGTAGTCTGCTTTCTGCAACATTTCATTGAGTCCACCCAATGTACGAGAAGGAAGAGATGGAGCAGAGATGAAGCAACTGGAGCACATGACAGCTGTGCTACGTTTGCTCCACTAATCCTGCTCATCATAAAAGAATATGCGTCACTTGGACCGTTCGAGGGAACAGCACGCATCTTATTTGACTAAGAACGGAGGATATCTATGAGGGGGCTGCTAAGCCCATACTTTCATCCGCCTGCGCATGGATGATCAAGCCGATTAAAGCTGCTAGTCGGCTCTATTAAGTTCTTCTTTCAGGTCCTCGTATCCAGCCCACCGCTTCCCTTCGCGATATTCTTCACACCGTCCCACTTTGGAGCCATTTGCCGACCTATTCATACCATCGTTTTTACCTCGCAGAGATGATCGACCCGTCGGAGCTGCTGGCGAAGCTGGAGGCGCAGATCAAGGACGCGGAGCGTGACAAGGAGACGCGCGCGCCCGTCATGGCGCAGGTCGAAAAGTTCCTGCACGCGGTCGAGCAGGAGCGCTGGCTGGACGAGTACAACAAGGTAAACTTCCGCCTCACGACCTGTGTATGTGGTTTGATTATGTTTACTTCAAAATAGGTCAACAGGAGCCATCGGACGCAGATGACGAGGTCTAACGCCAAGTTCGTGGTCTATGCTGTATTTGTGACTCGCCTAGTGGTCGGACAGAAGCACTAAGAGGACAAGTACAATCAGGTGACAAATCATCATTCATGCTATATTTCCAATCCGAAAACGACATATCTTACCGTTCACTTGAGGGGAAAGGAATTGGACGGATGCGTTGGTCGAGACAATGAGGCGGGTACGCGCAAAGTCCTGAGGTGTTACGGGGTCCTCTGTTGAGCTGCGCACGCGATTGATCATACTTTTGGATATGTGCAAGTGCTGGTCCCTGTTTACAATTCATATTCCTCGGTAGGCGGCTATCGCCGGTGCAAGCTTCGCTTTACAATCTGCTCACCTTCCATTGCGCCTTCGCTTCGTTCTTACGTCTCAATTGGGTGATACCCTCGCTCTTCGTACCCCTCTCCCGTCATTCTTTGCAATGAGGGGCTTACTTCCGATTCCGTCCACCCCCTTAGGACGAGAACCGCTATGCGGCGACCAAGGGCCAGCACCTGCTGCTCAAGCGCGCGGAGATCGCGCGCGCCGAAGTGCGCAAGCTGGGCCCGCTTTCGGACGCGCTTCTGCGCGCGGGGGACACGTGGGAGCGCGAGAACGGACGTCCGTTTTACTACGACGCGGAGCGGGTGCGCGACATGGTGGAGGAGTACAAGTGGCGCGCGGAAACGGCGGAGCAGGAGCGGAAGAGGCAAAAGGTACGGACTTGGGTTATTGGGGTTTGTGTTGGTTATGTGATCTGGGTTTTGGGTTTTGGGATTAAGAATCGAAGAGGCGGTATTCTGCTTGCATAAGGGAGGGTTACGGGAGTTCGGGAGATTGCAGAGCCGGAGACGGCGGACCAGGAGCGGAAGAGGGAAAAGGTGCCAGCATTGGATTACGGACTTTGGGTTTGGTTCTGGGGTTGAAATAGAGGGGCCAACGAAGAGTTTGCAAGTGACGCACGGAGAATTGGGAACAGGAGCGGAAGAGGCAGACGGTACGGTATCTGGGTCGGCAAGGGATCCTCAAAACCTGAGTTGGTTTGCAAGAATTTTTCAAACTTGGGATCCGCTCCCCAAGATCGTTCCAATATACAGTTCGGCCGCTTTTTGAGGTCTGGAGGGAGCAGTCATAGAGGCGATTGAAGAGAGAATGCACGGTTCGGTTGGCGATCCTCAGACTTTGCATTTGACGTCGTCAAGTTGCAACTTCACCTAGCTAAGCAGATTAAAAAGCTGATTTTTCCGATCGATTTCTATATGTCAGGAGGAGGAGAAGCGGCAGAAGGCGATGGCCACCGAGATCGAGCTCAAGTACGGGAGCAGCCCCAAGGGGAAGAGCCCCGCGCCCAAGAAGGCCTCCACGCCCGTTCAGGTCAGCAGGCTGCTCTACCCCTCCTACCTTTCTTCTCTAGCCAGAGATCCTTCCCTTACCTAGCCAGAAATCTAGATCCAATGGTATCATAGGGCATTCATACGACGGTTGTCGACAATGCAGTCCTCAGATGGCGGGGCTTTGTGTGAGCAACGCGAAAGTGGTCCTTTCTAGATTTCACGGATGAAAAGGCTCCGCGTTGACCTTCTCTTTGCTCAATTTGCCTGTTAACATCTGGCATGGGGGAATCGAGAGTGTTTCGGAACATTGTCGTATTACCAGCTTAAGTGTCCCCCCCTTTTTCGACGCCCCCGATCACATTTTCGACCCCTTCCAACAGAGATGAAACAGCCAACGCAAACCACAACAATTGCCGCACTGTTCGCTGACGAAGAGTTCTTCCTGACGAACAATTCTTCTATTCTCTGCAGAGCCCCGGCGTCAATCGGCGTCTCTCTCTCGGCGCTTCCAACCTCTCCACCGATCGGCCTGCCTCGGTTGCTGCCTCCTGTTCAAAGAAAAATAAAATCAGACAACGCGAACAACATTATTCGCCGCACTATTCTGACGGACAATTTTCCTTTTCTTTGCAGAGCCCCGGCGTAAACCGGCGTCTCTCCCTTGGCGCTTCCAACCTCTCCACCGACCGCCCCGCCCCGGTTGCTGCCTCCCGGTCCAACCTCAACGGCTTCGCGAGCCCTCCGGCCCACACCCCCCGCGCGACCCACAACGGAATTCCGGCCGGCGGAGCGCGGAAGAAGACCGGAAACGGAGCCCCGGTTCCGAACCCCCGGCCAGTCGCGGGGACGCCGAGCAAGATCCGGAAGGTGCCAATCGCACCGAAGCCCCGACCCAGTGCGCCGGCCAACTTTGTCGCGCTGGCTATGGCAGGGCCACCCGCTGCTGCGCCCGGTGAGTGTTCTTCGGTGTGACAAGGTTTCGTGGCTTTCTGATTAGGTACGCGACCATTTGTTTAGCCGAAGGATCATTCATTTGCGAGCGATTTCAGAATATCTTCTCCTGCTGTATATATTGTGGCAGGAGGTACATGATTCTTATCAGTTTTGTTGGACGATTGCCTGGCGCTTGACCGTTGGTCAAAGATGATAATGATGGAAATAACGATTTGAAGTGAAGGATCGACGTTGGCGCGAAGAGTTTGCGGTTCATTTCGCCCTTCCTGGAATGCTAGCCTACAAAATGTATGCCTTACAGACGGTTCAATGCGCATCCAGGTCCGTTCGTGCTTTCGATAACAACAGGCAATAGCTTTCAGCCCCGCAGAATCTCTTCTCACGAACCACCCCTGGTTTCCCTGCAGAAAGCCCCCCCTCCGCTGTCGCCCCTCCGGCTCCCGCCGTTCCGCCCGTCCTCATGGAGCGGAACTATTCCGGCCTGGCGCTCAACCAGAGCGGATCGCCGGTCAAGCAGGGCGACAAGGAGAGCCGCCCCAGCTCGCGCTTGGGCGACCGGGACATTCCCCCGACCACTTCTTCGCCCAGCGGCTTCTCCGACGATGTGGTTATCACTGGAAACAAGGCCAGGTGAGAAGCGCCCGGGCGTGGAGACATACGGTAACGACTTTTTGAGAAATGGTTCTTCAAAGTGGCGCCGTAACGATGCACGTACCTACAATAGTTCTGCGTGTTGACGTTTGACAGGACAAGTCTACGTAGGATCGGGACTTTCTAGGGCTGTATCTTTCGTCTCTTTTGTGCGGCCGTGGGCAACGCACGTGTGCATACGCTGCTTAGCGTACATTCAGATTGTACTGGTAGCTTTGTCGATTCCACCGAAGTATCCACGTACGAGTCCGTGACATTGCACGAGAGCCACTCTAGGCCAGATTTAACCCTATGACTGCTATGTGAGCTACTGCTATTGATGAAGCTCGGAAGTTTCGTTCAACGTTCATTTGTCCTTCCAGCTCCTTACAGTAAAGCTATCTCTTATATCAAAAGCCCTGTGTACTCGTCGATGCTCACTGTGCCAGCTTCATCTCCCTTGCTCAGGTTTGCCGACCGGTACGCTTCGGACAGCGAATCGGACGCCGCCACGTCGGACTACGACGACGAGAATGACGACAGCCTGCCGCCGGACGGGAAGACGTCGCCGGCGCTCCGGACGTCCGCGGAGCGCGCGCCCTTCTCGCAGCTCAACGCGGCCCTGGAACACGCGCGCATCAGCGACCCGATGGTTAAGGTGAGGGTACAAAGGGTTTTCGGAAGACTGGAGGTTTGAGGGGGGTGTCCGGCGAAGGTGCGAGGTCTGGGTGCTGAAACGATTGGAGTTTGAAGTATTCGAGCGCTTCTGAGGGCTTTTTCGGAAGCGTTGACACCAGCCTTTGACCGCTGAAAGTGAGTCTTAGGATAGCAGGCTTTGCTGAGACAAATGAGTGGTTTCCAGCCGGATGCTTGGTATCCTGATCGCGAGAAATCAGCTGCTTTGTATTCAGAACTGGCGGTCCAGAATGAAGAGGAAGGACTTTGACTAACCTCTCTGTAGCTGGTCATCTAATGCTCGTTGTTCCGAAAACAAAAGCCTTAAACCCTGAAACCGAAAACAAAAGTGGGTTCTGCTGATTCCCGTCCAATTCGAGAGCACGTTTACTTTGGCATAGAATGCAGTTTATTGCTTCTGAGAGTCCGCCAAATCCTTCTGCAGGCCCCCAGCCCCGTTCCAAGCGGCTCCCCCCAACTGGGCGACAACTTTGACGAGCGCCGCCTCAGCATGATCCCCGAGAGGCGGGCTAGCATGCGGTATTAGACACTGCTTTCAAAACGGCGAAACGTACGGTAGACTGGTGTAACATGATGGACGGGACAATCAGAGGCTTAGCTCAAGAGCGTGTAGCAGGGAGTGTTAGAGAAGTACGGTAGCGCACTGCCACAAGAATCGAGGTACAACTGTGGGGAATTATTGGGTGTTCATGGGAGTTGTTCGTGTAGGAGTTCGAACCGACTTTTGTTCTGGAGGACCCAAGTTATAAGTAACGAGGAAATTTTCTTGCCTTGACGTACACTCTTTTCCAAGATTTGTGTACTGATTGACCGTATTACCAGAAATGCAAAAGTTGTCAGCTCGACTTCATCTGGTTGGAATTCAATTCTCCAATCTGGAAAATTCCGTCAGTAGAACCTCAGTCGATCCAATCTCCGCTGTTCAAGCATGAACACATTCTAGGGCATGACGAGAATATTTGGACAGGCAGGCATACATGAGGCCTCGATCGGATACGTAGCCGCGGGACCAGTCACAATTCATGTGCATCATTGCTATGGCGGCGGTGAGTGTGCACCCCGCGTGCCCGTTGCGGACGTCTCAAAGGCGCTTGAAGATAGATCAGGCATGGCATTAACTGCATGCATCAATTTGGCCCACAATAAAAGCCTATTATTATTCGGTCTCATGCACTACCTACTAAAGAGCCAGACACCGCGGGAGCGCGCGCCGTACTGACCTTCATACCAACGCCATTGAATGATGGCGCTGGCACTGCATGACGGTGCATGATGCTTCATTCCATATGCAGGCTGATATCAGGTCGCCCCCGCGGCCATGTGGGATTCCTGATCGAATCATGAGCCTTGGTTGTATATAGTCCGACTCACTGCAACTAAACGTGCGGCATACCGCGGGCATCCGCACAACTTACAGACGGCCAGGGGACGGGCCAGGTTGCTGCTTTCGCTAAACCAATCACGTATATGCCGTAGTATAGTTGTCGGCCCTTACACATTGACAGCTGGCGTGAACACACGCGGCCTGCAATCCGATCAGTATCCTCCAGCTCACTAAATACCCACAAGGTCTGGCATGGACAGTGAACCAGGTTATACAAAATCAATCGCCCCTTCAAGCGGTACGATTTCAGGACCGCGCCTCGCATTACCAACTACAATCCAGCGCACAATCAGTCCATTCAGAGGGGTTCTTTGGCACTAAACAACCAACTTCGGTCTACGAAAGTGTCTTTAGTCTCAGCGAGATGCTCACACACCGTTCCCTCTTCACCCAAACTCCTGATCCAAATCAAAACCCCGATACGGGCCCGCTACACTACGCCAGATGCCCTCTTCTCACCGAGAACCACGCACGAGTCGGGTAAATCTGAATCTGAGTTCTCTCCCGTCTTCCGCCGTTTGGCGACCTTGTTCAGCATTGCGAGTTGCTCATCAGTGACGTCCGCCCAGAACTCCTCTTATTCAAAGGACCGCTTCACGACTCGCTTCACGACGCGCCTCACTTGGTTGGAAATCTTGCGGGCGATCGGACCGTGCTCCTTTGAAAGCCACGTCAGCCAGGACGCCGCGTTTCCCTCGGTCACTTGCACGTGGTCTTTGACGCTCTCACACAGGGAGGTGAAATCGGTCGACTCGGCCAAGGAGAAGAGACCCTGCAAGGCAGGCGGGGAAAGGCAGTTGATACGAGATTTCTTGTGTGCACCCAGATTTCAAGTACCGAGTTGCTGATGCGGCAAGCGGAATATACAGGTTGGCCAGGTTAGGCGCAATCTCTAGGGATTGCAGAAAGCAAAGTTTGTTCTTCGATCGCCCAGACCGGTTACATGAGCATCCTGCGCGAAAACTTGCTGGCATGAAGAAAAAACCTACTCATTTACTGCTCAGCCAACTGCAAAAGTAATCAACGGTTAGGACCACAATATGTAAGCCATATTGGCGGGGGGTCCATCTTGCATGATACACCGCACATCACCACGCGCCTTGAAGTTGTACGAGAATCCTCTCGTCGGGGATTTGCACTCAAGATTCGGACGAGGAACGTTTCGGGCCTTAAGCTTTTGGTTACGTGCTTATCGCGCGTTGAACGCACTAATGCCGCAAAACGAAACACGAGAGACAGTCTCTGCTTCTCTTGCCAAGCCAGTCAGGCAAGCGAATCAACCACAGGTCCGGTGGGTCAGTCAAGATTCTTCTACAAGCAGCTGTTGCAGTCGGTACGATCACGACTCGACGTCTGCTGCCAGTAGGCAGCCCTTTCTGCAATCTAGGTCGTAAAAAAAAAAAAAGCCCAAAACCAGATTCGCTCTTCTCCAGGGTCTCTCGGCGTACTTTTGGTATCTCTCCAAATCTTTTTAGCGTACTCCATCTCACCACTGGACTCAAAAAGGCGACCAGCCCAGTTTCAGCCTAAAATAGTCGGTAGTAGGCCAGCTATTAACTTTTCAAAATCCCGTTTTTCCTGCTAACACACCTGCATAAGCGGCGCTTCGGAAGGCTCAAGTTGGTTCAGACTCGACGCAGCGTCTCCGTAAGCGAACTTGAGGAACGCCCCGACCACTTTTTCGTCCACCGGGCACGGCAGGTGGACGTCCAGCCTTTTGTGCATGTTCCAATCAGCGCCAGACCAGTCGTTCTTCAGCTTCGACTGGAAGTAAGGGATGCCAGCCAGAACGGCAGCGTGCGCCGGCACTTTCGAACCGTCCTGCACGCAAGATGGCGTCAACAGGTTACGCTTAACCCGAAATTAGACCTCCTGAAGTTGCATCGCAACAACTTAACCCTTGCGTCTCCTTGTGTTGGTCAAGACACTTCGAGATTGAAAACTTGATGCACTCTGGACCATGAATATACTCTGCACTCGTTTCCTGCTTTCACGGTAAGAAGGTCAGTCCGATTACTGTGGTACGAAGTATCGTTAGCTTTAATGGTAAAGAATGAAAACCACCGCGTTTTGGTGCCCAGTTGTTCACAAGCCCAGAAAGCGACCAAAAGTTCCCCCCAAGCGATTTTATTCGCTTTCCTTACCTTGCAGATGAGATTCAGGTCGCCGGTTGCTGGGGCCTCTTCAAGAAGCGAAACTTTGGAGAGAGCTTCCACTTTCTCCTCTGCACACATGAATACCCGCTGCGCCGACGGTCTGAGGAGGTTTGATGCCACCGTGACCTTGACTTTCATACTCAGCGGATGTCGGGGGCCCCTTGTCACGGTCCAAGAAAGCTGGCCCCCCCGGTTGTATTTGGTAACAGGAACTTCCGGCGAGCGTGGCGAGGACTGCAGCACACTTAGCACGTCGAACATGACACCCGGTTCGTTTCCGCGGTCCCTTATCCACAGGGTCTCCTGTGATAATCTGAACAAGATTTCGACCGACAACGTCCGCAAAAGTGGGTTTTCTTCCGGAGGCGTCACAGCGTGCGGGATCAGGAAGCGGTACAGAATTTCTTCTCCGGCTTCTGGGCTTTTGTGCATGCTGACGTTGTAGAGATACTCGAGCTCTCCTTGTGCTGCGCCCGTGTCTTTTTTCTTAGAGCTGCCCGATGTTTCCCACTCAGGAAGACCGAGCTCGATCCTGTAAGGCCTCACAGTCAGCGCACCCATTTTCTGAAGGCGAGAGCAACACACACGGAAGCTTAGCGGGTGACAGAGACCCTCCGCTCCTCACAGAACAGCGCAGAAAAAGAGCAGCCGCCGTGCAGTTTGCGCCGACAGACGCCGCTTGCGCCAAATGGGCGTGCGCGCACTGAGTGGCCGCGCGAGAGCGAACCCCGGAGAGAAAGAGCGCAGCCTGAGTAAAAGCCAAAGATCAAAGGCGCCCAAGGAGCCGCTGAGCAAGAAAGGAGAACGACTCAAGGGGAAAGAGTAGCCGTTTCCTACTCAAAAGAGGGTCTGAGCTTCTGCAGTCTCTGGCGAGTGGGGGAGGACGGGAAGGTCAGCTCAAGGAACTCAAGGGGCTCGGAGATGCTTACTCAAGAACGCGCCGCTTATACGATGGAAATTGCTCGTGCGAAGCGTTTGACGTTCCAAGTCGGCGCATCATGGAGAATCTCTGCCAAGACGCAGCGAATCGAAAGGCCCCTGATTTGAACGCACGCAGGTGAGTGACATGGGTAATTGCAAGCGTAAGTTCAAATCCAATGCCCGGAAGGCATTCAGAGTGATTCAGTATATTGGCTTGCCTCTCTTTTACGAAGTAAAATAGCAAGCTATTGCATTCGGGGCAACCGCGTGTCGGGCGACACTGTACGACGTGGCTCTGCGGAAAATAAGCATGTCCAGACTGGTGGTATTTCAACATGCGTGGTGTTCGATACGAAAACGTACGCAGACTCCCCCTAATAGTCCAGACCATGTTTACGTCCAAGCCTAGACTGCCCCGCGCGGCTGCGCAGATTTAATGCTACGAATCGTTCGCGGACGCGAAGTTGCCGCCGCAAAAAACCGTAACGATGTAACGTTTGGCCTCGATTTCTCCGAACAGGCCTGCTCTAAAGCTGCCACGTTGCATGGCGAGGTCAAAATAGCTGCCACGTCCTGATTCGTACCGCTGCCCAACACCTGACACTGTGAAGCACCCCGGGCTCTGAACGTCGAAATCAAGATTCAAAACACCCTTATCTGCGATGGACTCCTTCAGTACTGCTTGCCTTGGAATTTCAGAAGGTATTAAAGTGCCCGGAAGGTAGAGTAGCGAGTAGCCTGGTACGCACTGTAGAGATACCCACGGTGCGTACCAGAAGATGGTGTACGGATTAAGTCTAACGTGTGCGCGCGCTCGCGCAAGACTTCCATGGATAGAGCCACGTACAAGATAAATGCCAAACAATGCCCTTTTAAAATTTTGCCCAGTCGCACCACAGAGAGGCAAGCCCCCCCCGCCCTTCTGGGCGGTCTAGTATATACATCTGCCGAACCGCAGTGAGCCTGAGCTCAATACGGCAATTGTTAGAACTGAGCCTGCGCAACATGAA
The DNA here is from genome assembly GCA_000708835.1 of Klebsormidium nitens. Lineage (NCBI taxonomy): Eukaryota > Viridiplantae > Streptophyta > Klebsormidiophyceae > Klebsormidiales > Klebsormidiaceae > Klebsormidium > Klebsormidium nitens. The sequence goes on from DF237021.1 coordinate 86,631, forward strand.
ACCATGCCATTCCTGATTCCGAATTGCGACGATCGTTCGGACGCGCAGGTTTCTCATGCACAGGCTGTACTTAGAACACCTGTCAGTCTTGGCAGCGGGCGGCGATCTTTGGACTGAATTCAATGATTGATGCGCAGATTTCTGTGGATCAGTGCAGGTCTGTATATGGTCTGGAAATTGTGCAGGAAACGTTCCGACTCGATCAGCAAGCACCTCAAGTGTGGCTGGCAGTACTCCAACGATTGTGGCAGCTTCCGTCACCGATGGTATCATCGATTTTGCGCGGCCGGCTGAACTTGTGCAGGTCTATATACGGAAGAGTGACGGGAGTCAAGAAGTTGCTGAGCATTTGCCTTATGCGGCAGCCATGGAGTCTGGCATGCATGTGCGCGCACTGTACGTGTGCATGATGATTGAACTTTGACGAGCGCCGCCTCAGCATGATTTCGAGAGGCGGGCTAGCATGCGGTACTAGCCACGGCTTTCGAAACGGCGAAACGCACGGTAGACTGGTGTAACATGATGGACGGGCCGGGACAATCAGACGCTTCGCCAAAAGCGTGTAAAAAGAAATGTTATGGGAGTAGCTAGCTGGGTCGGAGGGACAAGGGTGATCTGTTGGGTGTTCATGGGAGTTGCTTGTGTAGATGAAACCAAACCGACTGCGGATACGAGGGGTGGGCTTGTCTACGAGCTCACGAAGACGAATCTTCAATGTTACCTTTTCAGTAAAGATGTCTATCTATGGACCCAAGTGTAGAAGATCCACTTCGGAATCGCTTGATCGGCAGCTCCCTCTGACTCAGATGTCAGATCATCTGCTTGTTATGTTGTCGCCATCAGATGCATACTTCGTGCATTCCATTCCACTCGAATCATGCGCTATCGCTCGATCCGCGTGCAGTGTACCCGTAGTCCAAGGTGATGATTCCGAATAAATAATTATTTTTTTGCATTCGGAAAGTCAGAAAATCAGATTCTCGATTCGGAAAGTGGAAATCCGGAAAGGTAAAATAAACCTTAAATGGCTCTCGGACTCGAAGCCGTAAAACTGCCAGAATCAGGCTAAAGTCCCCTTCTAAGTGAGAACATAGGGCATTCGGATTCTTGTCGGAATCAGCATAAATAGTTCCGCTTTCCTGGTCGGAATGTCGGAAAATAATCCGAAATAAAACCGTTCGGAATCATCACGTTGGACTACGGGTATAGGCGCACCGGCGTCACTGCCACGGATATTGCGTAGGCCCGGCCGTGCCACCGGCCAAGCATGCTGACGGAAGCGCCCATGGCCCGTCCCAGTATATGTGGTTCTCGGCCTGGCCGGTTGTGCGGTTCGCTCTCGCTGAGCTCAACATATTTCACGCCCGGTCAGTTTGCATGGCGGTCGGATTACTGATCGGCTTGCTTCCGTTGATCACGCGGTCGGATGCTTCATGCATGTGCATTAGTATGCGCTCGATCGTGCAGTAGTTCCTATGTCGCGCTAGCTGAGAACCTGATGAATCAGACAACCCGCGCAGTCGTGGTATCTATAGAAAAGTCCGAAACGGGCACCGATCAATTTGATGACTGGACTGCCAACATCATCGATTGCGATGTCGAGGCTAATTGCCTCAGTGAAGCATGCGCAGTACGTCTCCATTCACAGCGGGTCCAATCGTACTCAACAAACAAAGATCCGTCTCCAAAAAGCTTTAGTAGCCTGAAACACTCACAGACCGTTTCATCCAAACCAGAACCCTGGTTAAAAAGTAAACCCTTTTGCGATACCGTTTACACCTTAAGTTCATCCCTTAAGCTTGTCTGCTAACCATGTACAGCTACGAACTCTTCGAGGCCTTCCCCGTTTTCCTCCGTTTTGCCGCTACCTTGTTCAGCACCGCAAGCTGCTCTTCGGTCACGTCCGCCCAAAAGTCCTTGTCTTCGAAGGGCCGCTTCACCACTCGCTTCACTTTTCTGAAGATCTTGCGGGCGATCGGACTGTGCTCCTCTGAGAGCCACTCGAGCCAGGAGTCCGCGTTCTCCTCCGTCACTTGCACGTGATTTTTGACGCTCTCACACAGGGCGGTGAAAGCGATCGACTCGGCCAAGGAGAAGAGGTCCTGCAAGGCAGGAAGGAAATCGAGGCTTTTTGAGCCTTCTCGTGTGCACTTTGCTTTCACTCGAGGCATGAATGGTCCGCTCACAGGTCTGCCAAAAGACAGGCATATTTGAAGGCAATCACAGAAAGTCAAGGGTTCTCTTCCTCGAAAGACCGGTTTGAGCTTCCTGATATGAGGCAGACCTCACGTTTCAAAGTTTTAGCAAAGTGCAGGAAGAGGTAGCGATCAGGACCGAAGGAAGGTAAGTCCTCTCGCTTTTAAAGGATCCAACTCTTTCTGAAAGAAACGGAAGCAATGATCGTCCAAAAGCAGGGGTTTGTATGAGAATTCACTCGTCGGATATTTGCAAGCAAGGAATGGATGACGCGATATTTTGAGCACCGGAGGCGCTAGAAGTTCGATTACGATGCCCAGATTTTGTGATACACGATCAAACAGAGAGACAGACACAAGAGACATTCCGCCGCTCTTGACAAGCCAGGCAGGCTCGTGCAACTGATAAGGTACAGATAGGAACAATGAATCTTTTGAGAGTCTTCCAATCGAGTAGCTCTTATAGAAGGAAATGTCACCTGTCGAAGTCGGCTGCTGAAATACCATCCTTTTACTCAACGAGGTAACGGGAGAAAGAAAGGAGACGACTTGAGGAGCCCAAAATGTGATCATGGTATCTAGTTTGGGAGAGTCTGGTGGAAGCGTCAATGACCCACAAGAAATATTTAGATTAGACTTGCTCAGAAAGCAATGACCATATTTGAGCCTTGCGACTCCCGGAAATCAAACGTCACCCGAAATCCATTCAAAGCGGGTTTACGTTATCAACCCACCTGCAGAACGGGGGCCTCGGACGGTTCAAGCTGGAGCAGAGACGCAGCGTCTCCGTACGCGAACTTTAAAAACGCCCCGACCACTTTCTGGTCCACCGGGCACGGCAGGTGAACGTCCAGCTTCTTGTGCATGTTCCATTCAGTCCCCGACCAGTCGTCCTTGAGCTTTGACTGGAAGTAGGGTATGCCAGCAAGAACCGCGGCGTGCGCCGGGGCTTTTGAACCGTCCTGTACGCAATTTGGCGTTAAATTTTTACATAAACTGATTGAAGACCTCATGTGCGAGCATTGGAAAGGATTACCCTTGCATCTGTCAGGCAGTTGTTCAAGACCTTTTGAAATATGAAACTTTGCAGTTGTTCAAGCCCTTTGCAATCAAAAGTTTTGCAATCGAGTCCTTCAGTGCACTTTACTTTTGAGACTCTTCTTCTAGTGTAAGTTGGTCAGTTTACATAATTTCAAAGTAAATCCCCTTGCCTTCAACCACCTCCTCACAACAGTTATGATCTGTTGCCTGCTTCTCAAAACCCTCAAGTACGACCGCAAGATTCTTCTTAGCGACCAACCGCGGCGTGCAAGCGCCGTTTTTACCTTGCAGATGAGACTCAGGTCGCCCGTTGTTGGTGCCTCCTCGAGGAGGGACGCTTTTCCAAAGCATCCCGCTTCCTTCCTGAAACACATGAACACCTGTTGTGCCGACCGTTCCAAAAGGAACAAGGCCACTTTGACCCGGAAGAGTATTTTCAGCGGGTAGTGGGCCCCTGCCACAGTCCAAGAAAGACCATCTTCAAGCATCTTTTCGGTGACAGGTGCAGACTGCAGCACGCATACCAAGTCGAAGTCGATTCCTCGTTCGGTTCCATGATATCTAAGCACAAGGGCGTCCTGAGACCTGGTTGCAGAGATCGGGATGTCAATTGAGAATGTCCGCGACTCTAGTTTCTCCGCTGACGGTGTCACGGCGTGCTGGATTAAGAAGCGGAACAGGACACTCGTTCCGGGTTGTGGGCGTTTTTGCACACTGGCTTTGTAGGAATACTCGACCGTTCTTTGTGCTGCGTCCGTTTCTGTTTCGTGCGAGTCCAATGCTTCCAAGTGCGGATGCTCGACCTCGAACTTGTACGGGCTCACGAGCACTGCATCCATTCTTTCTGCGCGCTTCTTGTACGCTCGTAAGGTCAGCCGGCTGAAGGCAATTTCACCCTCCCTCACAAAGCAAAAGCACTAGAGAACGAGTTACGTATCGCAGACAGCGGGAGCTGGCAGCCTGAGGTGCATGGCCTCAATGGGCGCGCGCGCGCGCGATCGGACTCTCTGGCAGAAGGACTCGCGCAGCTAACAGGAAGTCGACGCCGGACTCAAAAACCCTAGCAAGGAAGGAGAAGGCTTGGATTTGGTCACGGAGAGGAACAGCCGCCGCTAGAGAGAGAACTGCGTATATCTCTGCGTCTGGATTGTTCGAGGAAGACGGGAAGGTCAGCACAAGGATCTCAAAGCGCCGCCAGGTGGCGAAGCCCAAGCTACGCGCGCGCTCTCATGATCTGAGTGGATTAAGATGGCTCATGCACAGTGTTTGACATTGCCCGGACGCATGGGATCGTACAGTACGGTGCCTCCGAATAATGGGGCACTGGCACCCTAGTAAGCGTGTAATCTACTGAGGAAACCTCAAAAGAGGGAGGGAGTTTCGGTAAACAAAGCCAATTCACGTGTGTGGTTTCGCATTTTCGGCGAACCACACTAACGCTCGACTCAGCGGGGCAAGTACGGTTGCCAGACCGCTTGACCCATCGTCCTACACTGAGTCCACGACGTGCAGGCATGGCGGGATTGTGTGACTTGGGCTGTCGCGGGGCGGCTTCTCTCGGACATGCGGCAGACGGTAGAAACTTTGCATATCTCGTTGCCAATTTCTCAAACAAGACTGTATAGAAGGTCATCATACTATATGATATGCGGGTTTGGCTTTCTTGCGCGGCAAGGCTCGCAAAACGACGATATACTAAAACGAGATTTATGTTGCAACAGAAACATGTCATGGAGTCGAGGATTGGGCCAATGATCGTATATGTGGAGGGTCATCGGCAATCGAAGCGGCGGCTAGAAAGTGAAGGCAATGGGCCACGGACGTCCGCCCATTTTGACTGTGCACTAGCTTACATGGCTAAGCCATCTAAAAGTGCCAGCTAGACATGCCAAATTTCTGCATATAGTCTCATCATGCTAATACATGTGCACACGTGCACACGATGATAGCTATATTTATGCCAGACGGCCTGGTCGCCGCGGATCACATACGCGGAGTATAACGTGTGGATCATGCCAGGCGCCCTCCATGTGCCATGTCAAGTCACTGAGTCAGTCGATCACCACACGGACGAAATTCTTACGTCAAACAATGCATGTGTACACCACATGCGATGCAAGTGGCTAGTAACTTGGAATAAGGATCAGTACGATCGCACATAGCGGCCAGGGCCAAACGGGCTCTCCAAATGCCGTTGAGATTCAGGTCGGACTCCTGGCAACGTCAAAGAAGATTACATGTTGCTGCTCTTGTGGAAGGCTGTCAAGCGCCGGCGAATGTACCTATACCTTATCTTACAACAGTTTCGTGTCACCGCCAAGTGATGGCCTCCAAAGCTTCCAGAACCGATCATGACTTGCGGTCACCAGAAAATCGACGGACGGAGACCATGCCACGTCAAACACGTGATCGGCGTGGGAACTAAGGACGTGGAGACATTCAAATGTGGACGTGTCGAAGAGGCGAGCGGTGACATCTCCGGATGTGGTTGCTAGCATGCGGCTGTAAGGAGAGAAAGCGACCCGCTTCACCTGCAAATCAACCGAGAATGGCAACATCAGATGGAATCCGGACGGCCCCTTTCCGCTTGGAAGACAAACTGGAGGTGTCAGCGTGCAAACGGTTTGTCGAAAGCGCCAAAATGATCTCAAATATCCCTCGTCGATCGGCGCTTTGACATATGTCCGGCAACATCAACGGGCGCACAAGCGACGTGATCCGAGAACGGCGTCCGTTTCTCGGGCTTTTGTGACTCGGAGCAGGTATCTAGAATGCACAGATTATTCTTGGAGCTGTTTAGATGGACCCTCGGCGAACGAGCCACTCAAGAACCAGCCCGCCAATCAGAGCACGCAAAAGAGATGCGCCCAAGAAACGGAGCCACCGAACCGAAGCCGCTAGCTACGAGGCGTCGTAGCAAGCGTTGAAAGCATCCACCATAAGTAGCGGTTGGACGTGCTGTCGTTGTTAGAGTTAAGCAGTGATAGCGACTGCTTATTTACTTCGTTAGTAAACGCGGGGTTGGGGAGTGAATTGATGAATCTTTACGCCGAATGTGAAAGCTCCGAGCTCCACGAAGCGAGACTGCTGAAAGAGCGGGGCCGCACCTCTCCCGTGTGCTGCCGCAGAACCGCGAGCGGCTGACCCATGCGAAGGTCCCACACCATGGCGGTCGTGTCGTCACTGCCGGTCACCAGTAATCGGCCCGACTCGTCCATGTCGACACCGATGACGTCCTGCGCGGCAAGGCTTGATGAGTCTGACTTTTCGAAACGCATCGAGGCTTGTTGATTGCCAGGTGTCGGAACCCTTGGAAATTGCCGATTTACAGTGACGTCAGCTGTGCAGTTTCAAAAAGCAAGTGGTGGGTAATCTGGATGAGTGGACGGTCCGGCTTGCCGTATCTGCCGTGGCTGATTAGGCTGGGTGACCGATTGAGCTTCTGGGAAAACGAAAGATCCATGCGTGAACGAGCTGCAATGCAGAGGCAGAATACGTTTGCTTGGAGACACAAGACGTATCATGCATCAGTCCAGGTTATTCTCTTCGTCTCAGTATAACGGCACCTGCGCAAGCTGTCAAGGCTTGTAAAGACGGTACGTTGGGACGTAAACAACCTGCTATGAGCAAGTACGAGAACTCAGTCGTGGGTAAAACAAACCGTTCTGAGGGGTGCTGACGAGTGCGAGGACACCCAACGGCCGTTTGCTCTGAAGGTGGTTCTGGTTTGCTAGTGCAAGTTTGCCCTGTCTGCAGCATTTCGTCTTAGGTACAGGCAAGGACGATATTCCCAAATAAAGCTCGGACCTCTGATCGTTCGTTTCCGAACGAAATGAGAGCGTCGTCTCACCTCTTGATGTCCCTCTAGCGTTTGGACGTCCTCTCCCGTCCGAGGGTCCCACAGCTTGGCCGTCCAGTCGAACGAAGCCGTGGCTATTAGGCTGCCCCGGGGCTGGAAGCAGACCCCATACACCGTGTTTCGATGGCCCTGCAAATGTCAAATCCAAAAGCTTTGGAACGAAGTTGAAACAATCAGCTTCGTCAAAGCTACACCTGAGAATACTTCAACTTTGCGATTGGGTCAAGAGAGCTGAAGATAAACAACCGCAAGGACAGACGGAATCCATGATCTGTTCAATTCGCGAGTGCAATTGCTGGCTGACATCTTTTGGTAGCTTCGATCTCTTGTCTTGGCTAGCCTGGATGTTAGCAAATCAAGACATTGCTCCTCAGTCTTCTTATGAACTATTTCGCCGCCAGCTGTCGTGTTCCAAGTCGGGTGCTTACCTGCAGTGCCACGACGGGCTCTGCCTTTTCGGTGTCCCAGATGATCGCCGTGTGGTCGTCACTGGCAGTGGCCAAGAGACTCGAGTTGGCCTGAAACGAAAGCCCGTTCACCTGCACATGAAGAAGACGACTGTCTTGAGCAAAACTCCTGCATCAGAGCATGAACTGTTGGTTCCGAAATGCAAGAAAGGGTGACCGCAGCACCTTCCTTTCAAGGGTGAGCTACGAAGAGCTGATCCTGTAAGGCTCGCTCAACCTACCAAAAGATCACAATGAAAAACAAAGGCAGCTCAATGTGGCTCTCACACATAGCCTCGTGCGCCCGGGGAACCGTCTCGACAATGGAACTTACTTCCAGCATGCCAACTCGAATACAAGGAAAAAGCATTTTTCTAGCATGAGGAGCGCAAACTGACCTCATCGGCATGCCCCTCCAACACCTGCAAACACTCCCCCGACGTCGCTGACCAAAGCCGGCACGTGTGGTCCGAGCTGACCGTCGCCACCAGGTCCGGCTTTTGCTTCGAGAACGCAATCGCGTACAGGCCCAAACTGTGGCCCAAAAGCTGCGTGACCTCTGTGCCTTCCTCCACATCATACAAAACCGCTCGGTGGTCCCAGGATGCAGTCCCCACTAGAGTGCGACCACTGGACGTCGTCCCTACGGCAATTCCATGTACCGGCTCGGAATGGGTGGCGAAGGTCTGAGCTAGCGTCCAGTATCCAGCATTCAGCCTCTCCTCTACCTCTGCGGGGGGTTGCCGCCAGCGTCGAGCAACATCTAACCGGGTTATGACTCCATCCCCCCGCTCGTTTTCTTCACACCCCGCCCCCTCGCTGTCGTAACCCCCGTCCTGCTCCACCCTATACGGCGGCAGGACCTCCTCTTGCAGCGACCGCAGCAGCGCCGCGTTCTGCTCCTGACAGCGTGCGAGCTTTTCGGCCAGCTCGAGCCTTTGCTTCTCGCTGTCGGCCAGCTTGCACTTGAGCTGCGCCCGTTCGATACAGGCCATCTGCCACCGGGAGCTGACCTGAGCCAGGATGCTCTTAATCTGCACATCTTCTGAGGCGTCCTTTGCCGTGCTGCTGACAGCCTCTTCCCCTGCGCTGCTCCGTTTAACGTCACTGGCTGCGGGCTCTTGATTGAAGATGGTGATTAGTTCCGTCCGGATGTTGAGGGACTTTCGGCAGACTGGGCAGGCGGTCTCGTTCTGGAACCAGATGTCAGCGCAATCTGCAAAGCAAGACGATATGCTCCTGCTTGGCTGTCCATCTGAGCAATCATCCCTGATGAATGTACAAAAGCAATTGCCCAGTTCACAGAAGCGCTGCTTCTTGCGTGGTTCATCAGATTAGGGTTTCAGAAAACTGTGCTCAACAAGACGGGCCGGAGTAGAAGATTGGATCAAGTGCTTACCAGAGCAGCAAATGTGGCCACAGATTGTGACACGGGCCTGAACCTTGTCGGACTGTGCATTCTCAAAACAAATGCAGCACAGTAGAACCATGGTGGTTCAGCCACAGAAGAGACCCTCTTTAGATTACCCACAAATGAGACCTCAGCAAGCTACCTACAGCTGGTTTCAGTCACCTTGTGATTCTTGGCCTCGAACTACCTAAGCCCTGAACCTACATTCTGTCAGGGCCTGCCAGGACAATATAATCCCGTGCCTTCTCTCAACTCCAGCTCAGATTGGTCAGATCATTTTGTACAGCAAAGAAGGTGGTTTATTGTTCCTAGGGTGGTGGCGTCTGTCTGCCCATTCCATTGAGTACTCACTAGTGTGCACTGTGGCTCAGCTCCAAGCTGGGGCGCCCATTGGATTCTGAGCCCTAAAAGTGAAAAGCTGTGTCAAAAATGTGCAATTTAAGCTGACAGAGTCGTTCCGTCCTCCTGCAAGCTATTCCGCCTCTTCCTTCCGCCGGAAAGAGGTTGAGCCGGCTACCGCACCGGAAAGTCAGCAATACTCACTCTCTTCCTCGGGTGAAACAAACTTCCAAAGGAGGCCAATCGGGCTGAGCGAGGGACAAGCTTGACGCATTCTGATTGGCTGGCAAGATTCTTTCCTTTGCCCCGGGCGCTCCTGCGACAAGCCTATGTTGGAAAGTTGCCAACTGCCGAGGGTGACATCACTAAGAATCGGAATCCCTACTTTGGAACCAATCGGCGACCAGCACCTTCCGCACTTGCCGGCACCTTGTGCAAAATCGACCGTGCATTTTGTACACTGTACAGCCGAATACCGTTAAAACACCTACCGTACCTACCTAGGTAGTGGTACAGCTTGAGTACACAGGCTGGTACAGAACGTAACAGAAGGCTGCCTGCAGCAGCTGAGAAGTCAACATGGAGACACATGCTGGATCCCCAGCTGCACTCTTGCACCACCTGCGCCAGAAGGGTGCCATTGGCATAGGCTTTTACTTGGAGAAAAGGGCACTGCAGATTTCAGGCAGCTCAAGTTGAAAGTGAACGCCCAGTTCCATGCTATTCCTGGAAGCTTGTATAGGCCGTGTGTGTTGGTCAAAAGCGGGGAATTTTACAACGGTGGCGCCCATTGGGAGCTCGAAGGAGTGAGCACATTGAGCTGAAAGGAACTTGAGTTCAATCTTAATCCTCCCAAAAGCTGCGTCCAGTATAATGATTGAAACTATAAGATCTGTTGCAACTGTTTGGGGCAGGACTTCTGAAACCTTGCAAAATTCCCCCCTTGGACCAGTGTAAGAGCAGAACTTCAGGTTGCAGGAGTTTCAGCAGACAAATCCCTGGGAGGGAGTATCTAAGAATCAATATTCGGGCGCCCCACTTTTGCAATTATGTGCGGAATTTTTGCATACTTGAACTGGAACGTCGCCCGAGATCGCAAGTTTATCTTGGAAGCCCTTTTTGGTGGCTTGCGGCGGCTTGAATATCGTGGTTATGACTCAGCAGGCATCTCAATAGATGCTGACACATTGAAGGGCTTCCATGGGGAGCTTGTCGCGAATGGAAACATCAGCGAGGCGCAATTTCCGTTTGTCTTCAAAAAGGAGGGCAAGGTCTCAGATCTTGTCGCTCACGTTTACAAAGGTGAGCTTCCTTCCTTTTCTTCCCGTCTTCAGATTGCTTTCGTGTTTTCTGAAATATCGCGTTTTGAGCTTGTGGAGCTGACTTTGTAGGAGGATTGATTAAACAAAGAACTCTGATTTTAAGATTCTTTGCAGGACGCACAAGAAAATATAACAAGACTTTGAGCAATATTTTGCAATATGAAGTGAGCAGAACGTGCGGCAGGAATATGTTGAGCAACTTGCGGTGCAGTTTGACAATGGCAGGCTGCCATAGTTGGCGGTTCACTCCTCTATTAGTCTGGTTCCTCGCAATCATGAAGCACTGGCTCATTCAAGGGGTACAATCTGTAGAAATGGTGGTATCATCAGTGAAAGTGAGGATTTGGCAGAGTTTTCTTGCAGGAAGCCTTCCTGAGAATGCGATGACAGCAGTTTCAATAAGAGCCTTGCAGCTCGTTACGGCTGGGGGCTGGAAGTTGCACTTTGCTTTGCACGGCCTCAGGGAACCTTTGTTCAAGGAAGTAAATATTTGAGCTAAATCTTAGTTGGAAAGCTGGAAGTAACCACCGCCCCTGAGTAGTGGGGTCAAGCACCATGCTTGACCACTGTCGTGAATCACTGCGCTTTGGCATCAAGCTTGATTCTTGCTTCTTCACCTGCAGGCAATTTGCGCGATCAATATCTATGCCCATGCAACTTTAACCACTCTTCTTAACCAGTTATTTGACTTTTGCCTAACCACTTTCTTTAAACCACTTTGCAGAGGTATCAGACCAGTCCGTTAATCTGACCGAGACATTCAACTACCACGCTGGGATTGCGCACACGCGATGGGCCACTCACGGCCAACCGTCCGCAAAGAACAGCCACCCGCAGACTTCAGGACCTGAGAACGAGTTTGTCGTAGTGCACAACGGCATCATCACAAACTATGTGGTAAGACCTTCAAGGCTCCTATCTGCTTGAAATGGGAGTAAGCTTCAAAGGGTCAGCTGAGCTACAGAATGTAGTCTTAAGAGAACATTGTACAAAGGTTTGGGGATTATGATGTAGCTCAGTGAAGGATTGAAGAAGCTGTCCCGTTCACTAGCTCCTCAGCAACCTGATTAGCTGCCGACTTTGCTAGTCTTACAGGCAATCGGTAAGAGTCACTTTCTGGAAAGTTCCGCATCTTTCTTGCCCCTATGAATGTGTACAAGCTGTTTGCGATTCTATGTTCACGAGCATGCTTACTTTTACTGTGGGAAAACTCGGGATACTATGTGGACTAGAACTACCTGGAAGAATCACTCAATCTGTTGAGCCTTTCTACTGCTTTCGGGATGCTTCCTTTGACACAGAGGAAGATATTTGGAAAAGTCGAGGGAAGAGAGGGAACCCTTCCTTCCTTCTGGAAACCTTTTGAAAAGGAATGTGGGAAATAAGTTTTCAATTGTGGAGAATAGCCTCTTTTGGCCTACTACCTGTTGAACCCCCTTGGGAAGAAGCCAAACCCTTTGACCACATGTGTCCGCAGGTTTTGAAGCAGACGCTGCTTCGAAAGGGCTTCGAGTTTGAGTCCGAAACGGATACGGAGGTCATTCCCAAGCTTACCAAGTATGTCTACGACCAGCTCACCAAGGATAAGAAGGGAGACGAAGTGATTCCTTTCCGGCAGGTGAGTTAACTTCCTTTCACCACGAGAGCGAAGTAGGTCAGAAGGGAAGTTTGGCCTTGCTAGAAGCTAGGTGAATCTCATGAGCGTTCGGTCAGACGAAAGTTGGAGTTTGTTACTGGCTAGCTTACTCGCCAGTCACCCCTTCTTTCTTCTTATTCATCAACCTTCTTATAATGAATCGACCATCCTAGGGGTAAGTCGAAAAAGACAGGCCTGGTCAACCAAACGATCGAGGTAGCGGCCTGTTGGCTCTTCCTACTTCAATAGCTGGTTGATCAGGAACTCCTTCACTGTCCCAAGACCACTTCTCATAAGTTGTTGAGTATCTGGCAAACACGTCTCAACGCAAAATCTCAAAGTTAGGTGATGTGGACGTAAGTCGTGGCAATCGCTGTGCATGTTTCCCTATTGTACTTAGAGGCTGGCCCGCTGTGCAGGTTGTGGTGGAGGTGCTGCGGCAGCTGGAGGGTGCGTATGCCCTCATCTTCAAGAGCTCGCACTACCCGAACGAGATCGTGGCCTGCAAGCGGGGCAGTCCCATGCTTCTCGGAGTCAAGGTGAGCACGCATCAAGGTTTACTAAGCTTCGCTGGTTCCATCGAACGACAGGGGGCTGGGAACGAAGTGTAGCTTTGATGGATTGGTAGAAACGAAGCCACATTGACAAGATGGTTTTCGGTTGACGGCTGTTGGCGATCTAGCTATTCAGTAAAAAGGGAACTTGCCCTCACTTCATCCCTGCGGCGGCAAGAAGATAAAAGTATTCTCGTCTTGTCGACCAGCTTCTAAGCAAGCCGGAGAGATGGAAATTGCTGCTAAGAAGTTTCACCTTGTCAATACGTTGCTCCATTATCGAAGAGTCGAGACGGTAACAAGTCAGTGTTACGAAAGACGTTGGCATCGCAGCTTTTCCTCCAACACAACGCTTGCGCAAGCAGATGGCATCATACCTATCCGCTTCCCTACGGATCTGCTCACCGCAAAGACTCTACATGATTCCATTTTTCCTATGTTGCAGGACTACCCCGAAAGCGCTGACCAATCCGCTGACGACACCGATCCGCTGAGCCCCAAGTCCCCCATCATATCTCCCGCAAACGATGCCAAGAAGCTGGATCTTCCGTTCCTGGATGCCGGCTCGCCTGCATCCGTCACTTTCCGCAAGGAGTACTTCATTGCAAGCGATGCGACCGCGATCTTGGAGCACACGAAGAAGGTCATGGTGCTGGAAGATGACGACATCGTGCACATCCATGTGAGTGGGGGCACACGTGGGAAGGATTCTTGAGCTTTGCCTTTTGAATGGCTGCTTGTCAGCTGAAGTTGCTCGCATTCGCTCTACATGACGAAGGGCTTTCCTTCTCGTGTGATTCAGCACTCTTGCCTGCAATGTTTCCGGAGGTCCTATTCAGGGAGGTTCAGCACGATCTATTGGGAAAGGTAAGGACATTCTAGATTTTTCGAACGCTGAACACCCGTTCTTCAGCCTTAAGTGTCGATGGAGCAGACCCTTCGGAGCAAGCGCTTCCGACCCTTTTCGACTCGAGGATTTGGGAGACGTGATCTGTTTTCGACCCTGGCAACAGGTCGCACCCCTTCCAGAACGGCATTGCGGGGGCTTGAATCCGCAAGCAATCCTCCAGGGGTTACTGCATAAGGTTAAAGGCGCAGTCTGACTTGAAGTGTGACTATTTTTCTGTAGGACGGCATCGCGGCGGTGTTCCACTTCAACCACGACGTGCGCAAGGAGAAGGCGGGGCGGCCGGACCGCGTGCAGCGCGCGCTGCACACGCTGGAGATGGAGGTGGAGCAGATCATGAAGGGCAACTACGAGCACTACATGCAGAAAGAGATCCACGAGCAGCCGGATAGTTTGACGACCACCATGCGGGGACGGCTGACGTCGGGCGAGGGGGGGAAGCCCAAGGGCGTGGTTCTAGGGGGGCTCAAGGTGGGGGTCTGTCGGGGTTTGGTTAAGTGCGGGGTACGGGCTTGAGGCTTCAGGCGCTCAATGATTTCGTCTGTCGGGCTGTCTGGAGGTTTACACCGAAGGGACGAGTTGGCGGCCTCGTTTGTCAAAAGGAATGGTCGAGAGAGTCGAAATGTCACCATTTCTTCTCTTTTAAGCTGTAGTAGGACCGGTCACGATCCGCTGCAACTCTGCGCTTCCGAGCTTCGTTTACCTCTACTCTCAGCATTCGCCTTCCCTCTTGTTGCTGTCCTTACGAGCCCTGGCGTACACCTTGCCAAAACTGATGTAAATTATCATCGCCACTCATCGGGCCTTCCAGTTGCTCACGTCATCCTTCCACGTCACCCCCCCCCCTCCGTCGGGCAGGAGCACGTGTACACGATCCCCTGCAGCCGGCGTCTCATTCTCCCTGGGTCCCAGTCAACACCATCCACTGATCTTCCTGACGTCACTTCCTGACTCCATGTTCTGACGTCATTGTCCGTTCCCCTCCCAGGAGCACGTGGACACGATCCGGCGCAGCCGGCGCATCATCTTCATCGGTTGCGGCACGAGCTACCACGCGGCGCTCGCGTCGCGCCAGATCATCGAGCAGCTGTCGGGGGTGCCCGTGACGATGGAGCTCGCGAGCGATCTGCTCGACCGGCAGTGCCCCATTTTCCGGGAAGACACCGCCGTGTTCGTGAGCCAGAGCGGGGAAACGGCAGACACGCTTCTAGCGCTGGAGTATGCCAAAAAGAGGTAAGGGGAATGGAGTGTTCTGTTTTGAGTTCCTTTTTGGGTTCGATTTTGAAGTTTCGGTGGCCATTTGGTGACTCGTCACGAGTCGGTGGATTGGCAGTGCCCCATATTCCGAGAAGACACCGCCGTGTTCGTGAGCCAGAGCGGGGAAACGGCCGATACGTTGCTCGCGCTCGAGTACGCTAAGGAGAGGTAAGACGAGACTGACAGGATTTAATATTGTTAAGAAGCTTGCTTTCGTTGGACATTCTGGTGAGGACGTATCGTCGTAGTATGAGCCAGAGGGGCGGATGCACTGCATTGCACGGGGAGACGCCAAGAAACAGCGATGTGGCATGGTGACCTTCATTCTTGAGAAAAGGACCACCCGACGAGGGGATATAAATCCTCCCTTAGTTCCATGTCCTGACTGCTGAAGCTCAGAAGACTCTTCCATTTACTAGCCACTTCCTCGAAGGGCGAATGGAACGTTCAGATCCCTCTTTTTGTCAAGTCGACACGTTTCCAGAAGTGTTTGAGCTTATTTAAAGATATCCGCCTTTATCTCCAGGGGCGCTCTTTGCGTGGGAGTCACCAACACCGTCGGCAGCGCAATCGCTCGGGGGACACACTGCGGAGTCCACATCAACGCTGGGGCCGAGATTGGAGTCGCGTCCACCAAGGCTTACACGAGCCAGATCGCAGTCATGACGATGATCGCTTTGGCGCTCGGTCAGGATAGCATCTCAAACCGGGAAATGAGGGAGGCGATCATTGACGACCTGCTGCGACTCCCAGGTGCGCGCGCCTATTTAGCAGCAAGAGCGGTTTAGGAGGTAGAATGTTTGACAAAGACGTTTTGGGCTCCTCATGTACGCGTTTAAGCGGTGTGCTGAATTAGACACAGAGGCCGGCGAGCCGTTGTAGCCTGCTTGCGTGAGAACAGTGGCGCATAACCATGGAATCATAGCAGCTGCAACCCATGATCAACCTAGCTCGTTATCCGAAGGTGCTTTCCCGAACGAACACTTTAAGTTTTGACACAGCATAATGAAGCAGCTCTAACTCTCATCAATCTTTCTGAGGCAAGCGCTTAAAATGCGTCAGAAACCCCGAGAGCCAGCGCATCTGAACGTAAGGATACCGAACTGCGTCTATCGGTTCTTCAGAAGCGATACTTGAACCGTCTTTACCTGTCTTTCAGAGAAAGTGCGCGAGGTCCTGAAACTGGACGAGGCGATGCGCGAGCTGGCGCGCGAGCTGGTGAACGAGCAGAGCCTGCTGGTTTTCGGGCGCGGATACAACTACGCCACTGCGCTAGAGGCAGCCCTCAAGGTCAGCATTCTTTTCCCGACCTTGTATAGACGCTGATTCTGTCTTCTTTTTTGGGGATCACGAGACCAGAGCTGCTTCTGTATAATCGTCCTCGTGGGTCACGAGATGAAAGCTGCTTGCGTCCGATTTGCAGTTCTCAATTTGGAGTTTCGAGCTTCGATACCCGATCTTGAGCCGTTCGATCAGTCGATTCTGTCAGCGGTAATGTCCAAGATTGCGACGTTGACGAGCTTCGACGTCCGAGGGCGACGGCTTTGACGCAAAGACCTGAACGTCGCAATTTTGAGAGGGCGCTCTGCCGCTGTTTTGTCACAACCCCGCTCTTACGAAAACCAGATTGTGCTCTTTCTGTGCGCCTTCTTCTCCTGACAAAGACCTGAGATCCCGGGATCGACAGTGAAGACCCTCCCTACTAGCGTTCAGCGAAGGTGTTCCTCGGACCTGATCCGAGGCTTTTGTAAGCTGATTGGCTCTATTAATTCCAATTCCTCCGACATTCTGCAACCCTGATTTCAGCGTCCTGAAGCGGCGACCCGTCTGCTGCGGTGCAGGTGAAAGAGGTCGCCCTGATGCACAGCGAGGGCATCCTGGCCGGCGAGATGAAGCACGGCCCGCTCGCGCTGGTCGACGAGACGATGCCCATCATCGTGCTTGCGACGCGGGACGCGATCCAACAGAAACAGCAAAGCGTCATCCAACAGTTGCTCGTGAGTGCTCACTTCGTGTTGCTATTTTTGTTGTTTGTTCCCCAAATCACGGTACGAGTCTTCCATTACACTTATTAATTCTACGGTCTTCGGTCCAGCAGAAGCAGCAGAACGTCATCCATTGATTGCTCGTATGTGCCCGCTGAACCTTTCTGTGTTCGTCGTTTGTTATCTGTTCTCCTGGTGTATCTTGTGGGAACTCTTGCTCGTGAGTAGCCGGTTATTCTTTTTTTATGCTCGTTGTCTGTTGCTTCTTCTGCCGATGTATTTTGTGGCAGCTGTTGGTCTGTGTGGAGCTTTGATCGTCTCGCATACTGAGAACGAGGGTCACAGTGGTCGGAGCACTCCTCGGCCGATGCAACTCCTTGTCCCCTAGATGCATTGCCTGGTTTAGCTGGAGCTGATGATACTTGCCAGCCGTTTGATGGACCGACTTTGAAGCATGGATTGCTCGGAGAGCCAAAGCGGTGGAAAGGTCAAAGTGCGTTTCAACATTTATGTGGGTTTTTGACAATCTAAAGGCGAGTCGATATGCCAGAAGTAACAATGAGCAGAGTCATCTCGTCTCGACTTTGTTGAGTAGGTAGCTCAACAGTTTGACAATCGAGCTCTTTGCTCGATTTCCGCTGAACCTGAGCCACCGATTGAGTCGAGGAACGTGTACGCTGAGAAAAACGCTGGTCCTTGTCTGACGCCTTCTCGTGTCGCCACGTGGCAGGCCCGGAAGGGCCGCCTGATCATCGTGTGCACGGAGGGCGACTCGGTGAAGATGTGCCCGTCCGGGAAGGCCAAGGTGATCGAGGTTCCCCACATCGCGGACTGCCTACAGACGGTCGTCAACATCGTACCGTTGCAAGTGAGGCTCTTTCCGCGTTCTATGTCTGTTTGAAAACCACTGGTCAGAAAGGAAAGGAGGCTCGAAGAGAAGCGCGGGATGCCTGTAACTGACTGCATTTCGTAACTTACCATCCATCTGGGGAAAGCGTGATGCAAGGGAGCAACTGCAAAAAGGTAGAGGGCTTGTTAGGAAAGGCGGGCCCGATTAGAGCATCCTTCGCATTGATCCGTGTTAATGAAGTAGTCCCACGTCTCCTCATCCTTCTTCTTTTGAAGCGAAGACTCTGGCTGCAAGTCGCATTGGCCAGATCATGCATTGGCTATCAGGTGAATTGAAATAAGGTGAAAAGCCGCCCAGAGCTGTTTTTTTTGGAACGTCGTTTTGAGCGAGACTGCCGAGGAAGCAGTTGCTTTCTCTTCTAAGTCGAGCCTTCGGTTTTCTCTTCTTTTACGTACTCGTCACACCTCTTTTAGGCCGGAAATGTCGTCGTACCATGTAATGCGGCGTCACGGCCAAACGAGAGACGGACACAATTGGTTGCAGTCTTTGACCAACCCGTCATGCTCGAATCGACGGGTTTGCGACGCCCAATGGTCGGTTTTGTCCACACGTTGCACTGAACCTTTTTCTTTTGCTGCTATTGCAGTTGCTGAGTTACCACCTTACGGTGTTGAGAGGCTTCAACGTCGACCAGCCCCGGAATCTAGCCAAGAGTGTCACGACAGAGTAGGCTGAGGGAAGCAGAGGCGGGTGATTACTTTGCTTTATTCTATGCGTTTTGTAAGCTCCCTAGAGGTGCATGTGTGTGGCGGAAAAGAGAGTTTGAAGTATCAAGACAGCTAGAAACAATAATCCGGGCGGTGCAGTGTGATAGGTGTCTGCAGCACTGTGGAAGGAGACAAAGTTGGCACTGAATCTGCATTACGAGACTGGAGTTTGACAGGTCTCCGACGAAGAAGCTCAAAACTAATCGGCTACAATTGAGACTGGTGGCAAAACGCATCTTGTGTATATACATGATGTTGCGAATTAACTTTCTCCGCAACACTGTCCATCTTTTATGCTTCCAAATTGGGATCTTGCTCATTTTTTGCCATTCCGAATTGGGCCCGGGG
This sequence comes from Klebsormidium nitens, assembly GCA_000708835.1. Taxonomy (NCBI): domain Eukaryota; kingdom Viridiplantae; phylum Streptophyta; class Klebsormidiophyceae; order Klebsormidiales; family Klebsormidiaceae; genus Klebsormidium; species Klebsormidium nitens. The sequence continues at coordinate 105,548 of DF237021.1, forward strand.
CCTGCAAATAGTCATGTGAAACATAAACAAGACGCTTCCAAGCCATATGGAGGTCTGCCCTAGCTCGCCTTTACCCATATGATCAAAGACGAACCACACAAGCCGCAAGTGGTGAGAATGCTTCAAGCTCTGCCATTCGTAGCCAACCCATACATGGACTTCGCTAGCCATGCAGCAGATCACTAGCCAATGCACAAAACCATGACGATCAGACATGTCCATGATGTGAATCAGCAACGCATGGATCTACAGAAACTCGAACCTTCGATCACAACAGTTGATTGATCGAGCAATTAAAGTATAGTCTCAATCCTAAGTGATTTTGAGTAGAGGCAGCTCTACGTACTGGATATATTGCCATAATGAAGCTTTTTCATGAAGCACGTGCCACATGCGTTGCATGCATAAATAGCTGCAGCCATGGATCCTGATACGTTGCAACAGGCAGCCTAGGTCTCGCCAGCCTGATCTGGGTTAAGAGCAGGTTATATGTTTCAACTACAAAACTTCGGAAGCCGCACAGTAGCTGTCGACTCCCGATTCGACGTACTTTTTGGAGCCCCATCCTCCCTGGATCTCATATCTCTGAGAATTTCGACGCCGCATCGAACTTGTGTATATTTGTACATCCCGCATGTAATACGTCGATTGGGGTTTGCACTACTGACCCGAATCATCCTCCCTCATGCCAATGCCTCAGCAATGGGCTCAGCTAGACTTCAAGTTCATGCAAGCTGTTCAAAGCCCAAGGTTCTGCCACCTTATTTAGAATTGGTGGACTCGTGAGAAAGAAGGGGCCAGCTGAATGCCGCAGCACCACGTTGTATTCAGGTTTTGGTAGTTGGACCAGCTGAGACCCACCTTTTCACTTCCTTCAGCTGATCAGTGTACAATGCAATGGCGCGGAAGGGGATACTTGCGGCTTGGCAGTTTGCGGTGCTCTCAATGTCATTGCTGGGGTCTGCACTTTCAGGTCAGAATGCTGCACGCTTCTCCATGCTGCAGGTTAGATACCGGCTAGGATGTCAGTGATCATTGACCCTGATGCAGTGCAGATTTCCTGGTTGAAAACTTGTTATCGTTTGGGTGGAGAAGCAGAGCTTACCAGGCCTGTGAGAATCCGCATGTGTTTTGGGCTCTCAAAGGTGAGGGTGTTTGTTCAAAGTCGTGATGCAGCACTAAGAGTCCAAAACCCCTTTAAGGGGCTGAGCTTCTCCACGGTGAGTGTGGATCGCATGGTTGATCGAAGAGTTTCAGCTGACAACAGAAGGCAGCTTGAGTTTTGGGTTAGCTGAATGCCCCATCACACTGGGATTCACAATCTCTCTCTTCAAAAGATTTCTCCTTCTATACACCTTAAATGGTAGAATAGAAGTCTGAACTTTTGAATTTGCACCAAACACATCCCTCCCCCCCCCGCCTTTTGCAGGCAAGATCTCAACAATAAGCCCTGTAAGGCCGCTTGTGTCTGGCCTGAAGGACTCAGACCTCCCTCTTCCCTACGAGGGGGACACAGTGACCGCTGTCAAGGTGTCCCTCGATGATTCGAGAGTGACGCAACCTGAGGGCCCCGACAAGGATAACATCATAGCAGACATTCAAGGAGCGGGGCCGACGTCCTGGTCCATTTCGAGATGGAACAAGGGGGATTTGGCCATGAGGATTGCCCCAAGGTCAGTATCACTATGGCTTGCCCTTTTATGGCAGAGTTCATCTTGGGTTCCTGTTTAAAAAGCAACCTCCAAACGGGGATCTTTCAGATCGTTATACATCATCAGCTGCCGTTTTCCTAACCAGGGACCCCGGGATACCCTCTCCCCTACTTAGCAGCTTTCTCTTGAAGTTCACCCACATTGCAAATTCAAAATCGAAGGAAGCTCAGCGTTCACCAACTCATATCAACCGTGTGAAAATCGAAGCACGCTGAGCGCTCTCTCAATCCTGGGCTGTTCAGAAGGGGGTCAACACAAACCTGAAAAGGGACCAGAAGTAACAAGCAGGGCACAAAAATCCTCTACAGGCACTGTTACGCCCAAAGCAACCTTGGCAATCCAGGGTCAACACAAACCTGAAAACTGACCTGGAGTAAGAAGCAGTGTAAAAATACTCTGCAGGCACAGATACGCCCAAAGCAACCTTGGCATCCCCCCCGGAGACCAAGGATTCACTACCAGCGATCCAAAGGACTTCTCAGCTCAGGCGTGGCGGCCGCATCCCGAGAGAGGGGTCACGCTGGCCAGTGTCGCTCGGAATGGGGTGCGACGGAACCGGGAAGGGCCGGTCATGTATGGAGTGGTTTCGGCGTCAACGGACTCTAGTGGGTATGGCTACAGGTGAGCAGGGAGCGCGTGGTTTGAGTGTAGATTTGAATGACTGAGTGGAGGGTTTCCGTCTCAAGGAGTTGTTCAGTATTCTATCGACAACTTCCTCTTTTTTCTCTGGAGGATTTAGGACTTGCAGCTTCGGTCAGGTCGAAGAACTCTCAGCTCAGACAAGCTCCGATGGCTTTCGTTTCAGACATCGTATGAATCCGTAGCTCAGTAGAAGCCAAAAATATTGCATGCTGTCCCAAATTTTTGCACTGTAGATTGCATCTACTTTTCTCGCATGCGGTTCCGTTGATGTGCTCTCAACGACCCATAGAAACCGGCCCGATCGACACGCGTCAAACAGATCTTTCTTGGGAAACAGTGTCAACCCTTTGTATCTCGGACTTGGAAAAGTTGTGGCCCTAATAAGCGTTTCCCTGTCCGTGCAGCATGACCGACGGCACATTCGGCCACGAAGACCCGTCTCTCGACAGTAAGTGCCCTCTTGTTGTGCGCTGCCAAAAGCCATCGAAGAACCGGCAGGCTTTCTTCGAGCGCTCTCATGACGGACGGTATGGTCCGTCCGTTAGACGAGAACCCTCAGCGGCTGCTGTGATCGTTAGCCCCCTAAAAGGCGACTGGCTTTTTGACAAGCTTCTAGAATTCAGAAGACCTGATCAGATATCAGCAGATCAAGTTTCACCAGGGCATTAAGGATGCCTCTCGCTTTTCTCAAGCCCTTCTGAGCGTGGTCTCAACAATCTGCGGTTTGCTTGTGCAGTCAACGTTGGGGCGGCAGGCTCCGTGGGGGAGAGCAGCATCGACTTTGGGGTCGCCTGGTTTCCATACGCTCAAGGTAAAGCAGGACTTCAGTCGATTAGAACGGACAACTCTTTTTTTGTCGTGACATCTCCTTTCCGTGCTCTGCTGCTCTCCTTTCAAAACGCCACGACTAATCCTACACGGATTTGCCCTTGCTGTACTCAACCATCAAACGTTCGCCCTTGACTCTCGGTACTCTACCTTGTTCAGCGTCATTGTTTTAAGCCGTGGCTACGCTCATATACACAGGCTTCAATTCGTTCTTAAACAGGCACTTTTCGTTCCGTTTCCTGGAGTGGCCAAAGCGAAGCTAATCAAGGGGATTCAATCCTCATTGCGAGACGATTACTCATTCCGCTCCGTCAAGGGTTTCCTATTGAATCGATACTGCCGTAAAAGAAGCGTCAAAGGTCTGCCCTCTTTTGCCCTCTGTTCATCTCCACATCTCCTCTTTGACTAATAGGTTGCGGGGCACCTTGAAAAGATTGACATCTGCAATTTCGGCTTTTCTTCGATCCTCCCGCTTTCTCTGCAGGCTGGATCGGCGGCTTCCTCGCGGCTCGATCCAGCGCTTCTGCTGCTGCCACGTGGCTCACACGTGAGTCGAAAAGCCCAAGCTTGCCAAACAACGCAGGGGAGGTGGTGACGTGGTGGGCGAGGGGTGCTTACGTCAGGCTCCCGAAGGTGGATCCAAGGAACGACGGGATGCTTTTGACGATAGCGTGAGCCTTCTTTTTTTGTTCAGTTTCTATGATGTTTATTTCAGCGAGTACTCTCACGACTCTGCCTGACGGTCGGTCATACCTTTCGCAACAACTGCCAGGCTGGTTGGTATAAGCTTCGCAATTGTTCTGTCGCGCTTCTTTCCGTGTCTTATTATCGCAGAGTGTTGAAATTGTTAAGAGCCTGTCAAGCCAGACTCTACCCTTCTGGTATGGACCAATCTAGACATTAGTAGTCCACTCCCAAAAATCCACGCCGTGTGTGACCTTCTGATGCTGAGCTGAGGCCGCCATTAAAACCTCGATGCAGATTGAGTACGATTTCCTCATACGTACTAGCGGTTCTCATTCCTGACCTCGAAGAAAGCGGAACGAAAGCGCAATACCAGATTCCACGGCGTTAAGCAATTTTCTTGACGCTCTTGCTTTGCGGCCGTCAAAGTTCACCTGTACCTGAGTATGTTCATTCGATGCAAAGTACGCTCTCTATGAAAAGGCCAATCTTTTTGCGCTTTTGTCTGACAAAGCACAAACTCACACCGTTGATTCGCCTGCAGGACCGATTCCGGGCAGCAGAACAGCGATACCAACATCGTGTCCGTTTACCCCGACAAAAAGTGAGCCGCCAAAGTCCTCGCTCAACCGGTTCCGTGGGACATTTGCACTGGTTGCAACTCTGAACGAGCTCTTCGGTCTTGGCATCTGTATTATTTCACCAATGTCTGTCAAGCAGAATTGTCTATTTGGTGCAAGGTAGAAAGACGATATTCGGACAAGGAGGCCTATCTTGTTACTTTGATCCAGTACTCAGGTACTTCACGAGGTCAAGCCGCCTATGAGAAAAGCGCTTCGTTCATGTGCGAAGGATAGTGCGAAGGAGCCGTGTAAAAGCTTTCTCCTCCGTAAGACTAACGGGAGATTTTACAGTTTCAATCCCATCTATACCGAGGAGAAGTTGTATACTTGTCGGCCCGTATTTCTAAAACCTTCTGCTTTTGTTTTGGCAGGCATTGGGTCTTAAACGTGCGAGAAGACTCACAGGTGAACCCGGGCGTGGTTACCGTCCTAAACCAATGGGTCTTCTCCTTCCTGTACATACCGTTCTCAGCAGACGGGTAAGTCCCCATGTAACACGAGACATTTTTGCTGCAAGAGAATGGTTCCGGTCAAAGAGCGCCGTTGAAACGGAAACGCCTCCCATCAAATACATCAGCCTGCAGATAGATTGCAAGTACAGGTTGCGTAAGATCAGTTGCTGAACGTGGGAAGTTTGGGATGTAGTACATCACTCCGATGTGGAGAGGTCATTGGCCTCCGATGACAAGAGATCATCTCCCCCTCCTCAAGAGATCCCTTGTTGCAGGGTTAGCCGTGACCAGTTGCGGTGGGAGCAATCACAAATCATGATATGCTAATCATCCAATCTTCAACATCGAACGGCTGAGCTTCTGTCATCCGCCCATGTTTGTCCTCGTCAGGTTGCTTCTGTTAGGCGCAATTCGCCATGAGAGGCTGCTTGAATCCCCTACTGCTTCACACAATCTTTTTCGTGTTTCATAGCTTACGGGAGTTCTCTTTTTTCGCATTGTGAAAACGCGGAAAGGGTCATTGTTTCGTTTTCAGGTTAATCGGGGGTTGGGTTAGCGGAACCGACGGCAGCCTACGGCGGAGCGCTGGGGGCCCGGCCGTGAGACGGCTGGGGGTCGGACAGTACGAGATCGATCCGCGTTTAGGAAGGGCGTCCGAAAGGTTAGCTCCAGCCGCTGTGCTGACACGCGTCCGGCCGCGCTCGCAACATCTGACTGAAATGTACCTTCTTGTGGTGAATCAGCTGTATCAATCAAGTGCGGAGATTTATCGTCGAACAAACTTTCTCCAAACTTTATCGAACGAACTTTATTAAACACTACGAGCAGGCAACCAGATTGCAGCCGCCACCTTTCCTTTGCCCTTCGAGACTTGCAAGCAGTTGCAACGACTTGCCGTCTTCTGATGCTCAACCTCTTACTTCTCGGGCGGGCTTCTGCCACGTGTCCCCTTCTTACTCGAGCCACGTGTCTTCCCTAGGGACGGCATCCTCCTCCTCCAAGTCGCGGACAAGGAGCCTGCCGTTTTGGACGCCCTAATGGCTCGGAGCGCTTTTCTTTCGTACAACTACAGTGGGGATAATAAGATGTTTGTAGAAGCGCGGCGGGTGATGGCTCATAACCCGGGCGCGGATCTGCAGACCGATGCGGGGGGGGTGCGGCATGACGTTCCGGTGGACAGGGGCGAAGACTTTCCGCTGGTGGATACAGGTGAGCGGAACGCGGAAGTCACTGGTTTGATGTCGTCTGCCATGCAGGGTCGGCTTGTTTTTTGAAGTCTTTACCCTTTTGAAGTGGTTGTGAATCCAAGTACAGGTTTTCCACGCAAATGTCTTCTCGACGATCGTATTTTTCCTTCTAAAGATGGCGTGGGCTAAGCTCTTTTGTCGCCACGCGTAGATGCAAACCTCATTGCAGCCCGAAATATGCGTCAGCAGATGGTTACGATGTCACAATTGAGCATGGAAAGACCATCCGTTCCGTCGATTACTTACTTTCGCACCATTCGGAGCCCATTCCAACTTTAAAGCTATCCAGATTGACAAATTTTCCGCACGCTCAACAGCCCAATGCTTTTCGATCTCCGTAAAAAACTATTTGAAACCTTCCAACCTAGCGACATTGGAACTCACTTCAGTCTTGGATAAGATCCAATCAGACGGCCCGAAGATGACTGAAGCTTGCATGTTTTGCCGCAGACTTCTACTTTGCTTGGGTCGACTTCCGGAATCCTCTCAGTCCAACCGCGGGCTCGGCGTCGTTCTCTGGGCCTCGTTCGAACAACGGGGCAGGGTTTGGGTTAGGGTTTGTTTTCGGTCTGGTGGGCACTTTGTTAGTGGGCACGGTCACGTGGATCGTTCTCAAGTACGTATATCATCGGCCACGTGGCGGCCCGTCTTTGGTCGCGATGAGCGAATTCGGAAGGGACGACTTGGACTCTGATCTGTTGGAGTCTGCGGAGGAGTACCGCTTCCAAGACTGAGTGAGACCTGGAGGAAATAGTAGCACATAAGGTTCCCAAAAAGGGGGGTCCGTAAAGGCACTGTTCCGATTGAAGCCCTCAATCTGTACATATGGTCGACAAATGAAGCGTTCCTCTGCGAGGAGCTGATATCCATTATCTGGACAAGAGTTAGCACGCTGTTATTGTTACGCGGGGCGCAAGACAGGCATATGCCTGCAAGACTGCAGTGCATCCAAGCCGCCGGCGGCAGCAATGCTGCGGGCCCTTACCGACGACCAGTCTTCAAAAGATAGAAAGTGCACGAATGTGTAATCTTGATACACAAACGCGCGCCGCACATGTATCGTAAAGTGCTTCTTGTGTCAACTAATATCACGCGGGCCATTTCATCGACTTACACGCCCAGTCATTGGCAAGCTTTAACCGCCAGGCTGTCCACCAGCCCGCGTGCTGCTCCAGCTAGGTAGAATTCTAGCTAGGAGGTGGGGGTCCATGTAATACACAGCCGATCGTTCGCAGTCCGGTGAATCTTTCATGCAAAGACGCAGCTGGCACGCGCAAGCCCTTAGTTCGCTTTGGTCATGCATGTGACGGAAATGAGGTTAATGATTGTCACGATTCGTCATATTCCAAGCCAAGGTGCTCTATGCGCGCACTACGTAGATGTTTTGCCCTTCCTCGAATCGATCTCCGATTTCCCCTTCTGTATGCATTTCTCGTGTGCGCATTCCCAGGTACTAATTTGGTCTCCGACTCGAGTCTGCAACGGATCTTACTGTAGAAGTCCATTACCAAGCGTCTACAACGTCAAGCTACACTGTACGGTACATGCATGAGCCAATATGATTGTCTCGATTTCCAGCTAGAGATCAGTGCCAGTAAGCGGGCGCGTTTAGCTCCGACTGGGATCCCCCTTGAGTTCCTCGCGCTGACCTTCCTGTCTTCCTCGATCGTCACAAAATGCAAAAGCGCGAATCGTCTTCCTACTGGGAGCTCCGCTAACGTACTCTTCTTCCTACCGAGTTTCTCTCCTTTCTTGCTTGGCAGCTCCTGGAGCGCCTTTCGCTCCCGTCCCTGCGCGCGTCCGCTGCAGCTGCGCTTGCTCTGCCAGGGAGGTCGCTCGCGCGCGCACACTCTGCGCATCAGCGCGCGCGCCGCAGTCTGTCTGTCGCTTTCCGCACGACGTGGCCTTCTCTGTCTCTGCGCCGTTCTTTGAGAGAGGGAGGAGTTCGCTGAAACCCACTGACCTTACACGAGCGCGGCAGTTACCCTAAGAAAATGGATGCGGCCACTCTGGACCCCTACCGAGTCGAGGTGGAGCTTCCGGAGCCAGAAGGGTCCGGGTCGGACTCAGATGAAGAAATGGACGTGGCAGCAGGCAAAAAGGTTTGGTATTCCTACGGTGCCAAGCTTGGAGAACGCCCAAAAAATGGAACAGCAAAGCTGTACCGTTTCCTGATCCCGCACGCCGTGACGGCCCCCGAAAAGCAACTAGAGTCGCGGACAATGTCGGTCGGGATCACGGACCTTGCGAAGAGGTCAAAGGAGGGCCCCCTCGTGATAAGGTACTGTGAATAGGGAGTGGGAGACGAGTTCAAAGTGACCTTCGTATATCATTCATGGAGCTCGCCCAAAATACCTGTCACCAGATCGGGAGACGGTTTTTCTTGGACTGTGACAAAGGCCCCCTTTCCGCTGAGCATATACGTCAAGGTTGGGGTGCCTTGGACAGTTCTCCAACCTTCGGTGCAGCACGCGTTCCTGCGATCAGGGCGAGTGACTCAAAAAGCGTCTCTCCTCGACGAGACCCCAGCAACGGGCGACCTGAGTCTCATCTGCAAGGTGAGGACGGCAAACCACAGGAGTGTTTGGCCCTCAACCAAGGACGGTTCTGGGCTGGTTCTGGGCTGGTTAGAAACCGGTTATTTTTCCAGTAACGTCCAGATTAATTGGGCGCTGCAAAGCCTTGAACAGAGTTAAAGCCACGGTTCATTGTCCAACAACCCAAGAGTCAAAGTCTGGGTAGTCAGCAAGTTGGTTGGCAGCCAAAACTTCCTGTTAACGCATCACGCCAATTTGTCGCAGAGGCGAATTTGCATCTCGTCAAGCTGTTGTTCAACACCCTTTGATTCTGGCGAATGCTACTGTTTGGACTTTTTGATTGCAGCATTCTTTTCGATTATTACAGCAGAACTTTCCTCATCGGTTGTTTCTTTGTTGCATCAAGGAGCCACGTGCCGAGTCCTGGTCAGAATAACGTTATACTACTTTCCGTTTCGTCGTCCCGTTAGTGTTGGGCTGTGCTAGAGGCTTCAGATGCTTTTTCAGGACGTCTAACTCTGGGTTAAAGGTAACCCGTCGACGCCAACTTGCGTGCAGGACGGTTCGAGAGTACCGGCGCACGCAGCCGTCCTGGCTGGCATTCCGTACTTCCAGTCAAAGCTCAAAAACGACTGGTCGGGGGCTGACTGGAACATGCACAAGAGGCTGGACGTACATCTGCCGTGCCCGGTGGACCAAAAAGTGGTCGGGGCGTTTCTCAGGTTCGCGTACGCAGATGCTGCGCCCCTGCGCCATATCGAGCCGTTCGAAGCCGCCGCCCTGCAAGTGAGTCGGTGAATTCATTCGTTCTGAACTTCTGATTCGACTCCAGATACCGTTTGATCATCCGCCTTTCCAGGGCTGAAACACGGTAACCGCTTCTTGGGCATATGAGGTTGAGGTGGAGAAAATTGGATTTCCTGTGGGCGATCAAGAGTCCGTCAACAGCGTTCGAAGTGTGAGACAAACAGGTCTTGGTTTTCTTTATGTCGTCATCTTTCAGGTTTCCAGGTTTCAGTAAGGGCTACCATTTGTGCAGCCGACGTCGATTCGTGGGTCTCCTTCTTTGAAAGCTGCTCTATCAAAAGAACCTTGAATGCTTTTGTTCCTTTCTGGTCATTTCTTGGTTGCATATGCTTGCTATAATGGCAAGGTTATCGGAGACTTTGTCTATCGTCTTTTTCTGCTGTGTGACTACTTTCGGCGCAAAAAAGCTCATGTCGCCCCGGGTCGCCCAAGAGTCGCGTCATCCGATCCTCGACCGCAACTGCTTGACGATACCACCTTTCAGCGTTCTTGGTGTAATAACTTTTACCTTTACTGAGCAGACTTTGAACCCATTAGTAGACATGGATCTGAAATTCCTTTGGTACTGACTGGTAGATTGCTACTCAAACTTGGATTTCTGGATGAACATTAATGTTCATCCAGAAATCCAAGTTTGAGTAGCAATCTGACTTGTTTCTCGGGTTAGATGAGCTTTGAGTAGGAACTCAGACCAGTCGTTCGACGTTCAGAAGCAACGTCAAATCGCCCAAGTCGCCCCTCTGGATTATTCAACCTGTGAGACGCCGAATCGCGCTTCCATTCCGCGATCAGAGCCACGTGCACGGGAGAAGAATCGGCTCGGCAGTTCCTGAATCAAGAATCACCGCCTGTGTTTTTGTTTTCCATGCAGGACCTCTTCTCCTTGGCCGAGTCCACCGACTTTACCGCTCTCTGCGGGAACGTCAAGAATCACGTGCAAGTGACGGAAGAGAACGCGACGTCTTGGCTCGAGTGGCTCTTAAAGGAGCACGGCCCGATCGCCCGCAAGATTTCGAGGAAAGTGAAGCGAGTGGTGAAGCGAGAGGTGAAGCGGTCTTTCGAAGAGGAGCAGTTCTGGGCGGACATAAACGACGAGCAGCTCGCGATCCTTAACAAGGCCGCCAAACGGAGGAAGACCGTGAAGGCCCCGGATTGTTCGTAGATACGTATCGGGAAAACCGTTCGAAGTTCCAGAAGCAACAGCTTGGATGGGGCAAAACGGGCAGGAAAACGATTTGACCGATTGGGACGCATGGCATAGGATATAAGGTTTACGATTTTTGACTGAGGAGATCGAGTGGTTGAAGCGATATGAAATGGTCTGTGAGCATTTCATGTGCAGGATAAGGACATTCTGGGACATGCATGGACGACGTTGTCTCCAATTAGAATAGAGTCTGTGGATGTAGACTGTGCCTCATGACTAGCGTGTTGCGAAAAGATGGGCGGTCCGCTTTGCCGGAAGGAGGGTTGGTTGGATCGACGTCCGTAGATTTCGTAACAGAGTGATTGCAGGTTGTCATAGTGGCCGAGAAGCGGCATGTATGGAGCATCGCCGGTCCGGCACGTCGGGCGGACGTGAAAGAATTCATCGAACGCAGCGATCCAAGCTCGACTAGCTGCAGTGCGGATGCATGCGTGGTGTCGGTGACACGCTCAGTAATTGCATTGAGATTGTCATAACCAGGGTAGGCTGGTTGGACTCGATCGGAGTACAAGTCCAATTGCTCTGCGGCGCCGCTTCATCATGGCATGATTCTTAGCGTATGGTTAAGCATGCACTTGCTTATGCAATGTTATGCTTATGCTTATGCAATGAGCTCTGCATATATGCTCTTGCTTATGCTCATGCTCATGCAATGAGCTCATGGCATAAGTAACCATTTGGTTCTAGTACCTGGCAATTGGTTACTGTGGAGCTCTAGGAGTTGCCAACCACATATGAAAGCGGCTAAGCAGCCTACCATAGTATACACTAAGGGTCTTCCCCGCAGTCTCGGTAGCGAAGAGGGCCATGCCAAGTTGTTGCATCTTTTTGACGCCAGCCCTCGAGATTGTTAGAACGAGAATCAAGAGTCGCCCTTGCTGCCACCTCTCAACGCCCGTAAACAGCTCTTTACACTCGAAAGCGTACTTCATCCAGGAATCGTCTGCTGAACAGGTCCAAAGAATCTTGGGAGCTCGAAAGCCTGCCGACTTGCCAAGTGCTTCCTTGGCGAATGACAACCGCCCCGCTTTCTCACACCAGTGCTTATTGCACATTTAAACGGGCAAATCTCCGTCGCACACGCTTCTACGGTATCGGCTCTTGAAGCAGCTGTTGCAGCCTCGACTCCTCCCGCTCTAGTTTCTTGTGCTGGGCCTTGTAATCGTTGTACGCGGCTTTCGCCGCAGCCATTTTCTGCTCCAGGTCCGCCACCTCCGCGTCCAACAGGACCTTTTGCGCCTCCAGCTTGGCTTGCATCTCCGTGATCTCCGCCGTGTATTGTTCCCGTTCCTCTGCAAATCAGCCAGCGAGGCCAATTTAGTGGCTCTGTCGGAGGAAATTTTGCAACAAAAGCCCCTGAAAAGGGCGTGGATACACCCGAGATATCTTCCAGCTCTCTTTTCCAACCAGTGGCTGATCTTGTCGACCAGTTTTCCGACAAGATGTGAGACCAAGGGCCTACTGATTTCAGGGGGCTGGCCTTTCAAGCTTTGGCGACGAGGGAAAACGATGAAAGGCTAGTGGTCGCGGTATGAGGACCCACTACTCACTTTCGCGCGACCGTCAGTGCTGCTCGCAATCGATCTCGTCGTGCGGGAGCTCTTGCTTCTGTCGCTTTTCCTTTTCCTTTTCTTTCTACAAGCAGCTTCAACGAATCTCCGTCCGTCTTTTGACTAGAAACGACAAAAGAATTCATCTCGCACCCGTCTCCGCTTGTTCCGAACCCGAAAAGCAGCTCTGTCTTGAATCTCGCTCTTTTTTGACGTGAAGAAGCAATGGACGGAGCAAGGGGCGCTTACGATCGATCTCGGCCTGCGGAAGTGCCATCCCGAGCTGCTTATACGCGTCGACCTTCTTCCGCATCTGCTCCAAGTTGGACTTTTTCACCTCGCCGACGCCTTTTTTCACCTCCTCCCACGCCTTCTTCTTCGCCTTCTTCACCTCGTCCACCGCTGCGGTGTAAATTGGCTCCCACGCGCCCCGCTTCTCTAGTTCTTGCTCGGCGATGTCGGAAAGGCTGGCCGCCGCTGCAGAGTGAGCGTTTATGACGCGGAGTGAGAAGGCTTAATTGCGTGCCTGTGAGAACGTAGCGCGCTTCCTTGATCGTCATCGAAGGTCTTACTCATACTGGTCACCCCGCGCCTTGGGAGGCTTGATCGAATGCAAGAGAGAACTTGGACATCCTTGCAAGAACGCCCTCCAAAACTTGCCTACACATCGTCAAACGAGGAGCTGAGCGGGATCGTCGGAATCACTTTGAGCAGATGCCCAGGGCAAAGCGCTGTACGCTGAAGAGTATGAAGGTAACTAGCTGATTAACTTGTGATTTTTAGTTCCTGACCTGCAGTAAAAACAAGTTGCTGCTCAAAGCCGATTTGGCCATTGCTCCCTCGCATGCCGTCTTCATATCCAGCTTAATACCGCTGTTTTTTCCTTGAAGTCACTCCCGCAAGTCAAAATAGATCTTGTAGAATCCGACGAGTCTAAAGTCCCTCGCCTTGTCAAGCTCGGAATCAACGAAGCGCCCACCTTGCAGCGCCTTCATTTCCTGCAGCGCCGCCGCTCGCGCCTCGCGCAGCCGCTCCGTGTCCTCGACCACCTGGATCTTTTGCGCCTCCTGGTCCGCACGCCGCTTCTCTAGTTGGCCTTCCAGCTCCTCCCGCTTTTTCCTGGCAGACTTAGAGCGGAGTGTCAGAACCCCTTAGAGTTCCGGACTTTCAGCATCTTCGTCTCTGCTTATCCGGACGAAACTCTAGCTCGAATTGTGTTTCCACCCGCTTCTCTAGTTGGCCCTCCAGCTCCTTCCTCATCGTCCTGGAAACTAAACGAGCAGAGTGGTCAAATTCGGAGCGGTTCTGACCTTCTTAAAAATTCGGCTAGGAATGGAAGAAAGTCTTACTGCGCCTCCTGATCTGCGCGCACTTCTCTGGTTGGCCCTGCGGTTCATTCCGTTTTTGGCCTGACAAGCACACAGTGAAATTTTCGAGCAAGTCTTCGACGCTCAAACGTCTAAAGAAATTTGTGTCTGCAATTCTGGTTTATCTCACAGAAGGTTCAGCTCGAAACCCGTTTCCATTTCGTCATCTCATCCGTCTCCGCTTCTCAGTCGGCCCCACCCGCTCCTCCTGCTTTCCCCTGGCAGGTGACTGCGCAGTGTTCAGATTCAGGATGCACTCTTCTAGCGCCTTGAAAGTCGGGGTTTCTGTCTCTTCAAGTCTGCTTCGCCTATGTAAACGTTGACCTCCGGACGCCTTGCCTCCTGATTCTCGTGCCGGCTTCTGACTCTCCAGTTCCTCCTTGTCTAGAACAGACAAAGTCAGGCGTTCGACTTTCGAGCACGACCGACCCCCTCGGAATTGAACCTTCAGTATTTTTGGGTCTGGCTTGTCTGGCTTATTGCGACCTGATTAAAAGCGCCCCGTCTTCTTAACCGCACCAATGAATGCGCTGAAAACGGAAAACGGGCAAGTGGACAACAGCTTTGCGGTCTCCGCGTGCCCACTTATAAGGTGTGCAGTGAGACCTTATAAGCGGACGCTGTGCATCTGAGGAGAGGAAAGAGAACAAAGACAACGATTGTGGAAAGGAAGAAACACTGGCCAAATCAGAACAAGTGTGCAGTTTCCGTGCGCCCACCTGTACGTCGCCAGCTTCTGCTCAAACGCCTGCGCCCATCCCCTCCGTTTCCGCTCCAGCTTGACTAGCTTCTTCCGGTATATGATGATCTCGAGCTGCTCCACAGTCATTGGCGCGGACTTGACCGGGGGCGGAGCGGGCGCCGCAGGAGGGGGCTCGTGGGAAACCTGTAAAGGACAAAGTGACAGTGAGTCAATCACGTTGTAAAAGGAAATCTATTTCTATTTCTTTTATCGGTGTTCAAGCCAAGCCAACGGGGGAATGAAAGTGGGTGAAGTGTTGTCCTGAATTTTCCGTTGCACAAGCAGTTGGAAAGTAAGCAAAGCTGGACAGGGATTCCTGTTGGACGAGTTCCGCTAGAGTTGGGCGGAAGAGCGAAAGTTGTGAGGGTCAGACGAATGGGAAGGGAAAAAGCCTGTACAGGCGTTGAGACTCGATGAAGCGGTATATGAGTAGACTCAAAGACTATGATTGGTCGACCTTTGGGGATTGGAGAACTTTATCCCAGGTTTCTGTGGTCGTTCTAATTGATTTGGAGACTCTCAGTTGAGCAGATCATAACGTGGAGTTACGTGTGACCCGGGTTGCGGAGATTCACAACCCTGCACTCATTTGACAACTTTAAATGGCCAGAAGAGGATCTTGCCCGATCAGGAGCTCTAGAGCCCAATATTTTGAAGCCCGAGCCAAAGCATACTGGTTATTTTCACGAAAAGGACTGATTCTCAGATCAAAATGCATCCTGAGAAGAGGGCTTAATTCCAGCCAATCACAAGCGAGTGCTTCGCTCACCAGCACGTCCATTGGCGCTGCGGCCTCTTGTTGCGATTGTTGCGCAGTCCCTTCGGCTTGGCACGCCTCCTCGCCCAAGCTCTGGTCGGCGAAGAAGAGTGGCGAGCCAAAGGCGGGCCCGGCTTGCTCCGCAAAAGGTTCTGGCTGGGCTCCTGTAAGAAAGCAGCACGAAATGATAAGCTTCTTTCAGTAGATTCGCACTTCCAATCCAGCAGCCACTTGTTGTCATCCACACTTGTGCTAGCTGGGCTCCTGTAAGTAAGCAACATGAAATAGTAAGCTCCTTTGAGTAGATCCGCACTTGCAAAGCAGCAGCCTTGTGTGATGTGGACTCGTTTTCAGAAGCTTTTTGATGCAGACGCCGAGCAGCAGAGAGTCGGATCGGCAAGTCACGTTGTGCTGCGGGTCAACAGAGACTTTCGTGGCTGCATGATTCGCAAAGATGGTCGAACCGTACGTGTTATAGCATAAGGGAGTTGCTCATCAATTGTTGACAGTACAGTTGCGGGAAAAAGAACGAGCTGATCGAAGAGAGCACTGTGCCTTCAGCAGACACTTCGGCTACAGGGGATCAAAGATAGACGCAAAGTACGCTAGTTGCAAATGACAACACCTGGACAACTCAGCTGCAAATTCCAGTCAAGTTAGGAGTTGGCGCTAAACCCGCGTACCTGTCGGAGTTTCTGCCGCGGCTTCAAGAGCGGCATTCAGAGCGTCCGTCGTGGCTTCTGGGGTCAGCAGGCGCGGCATCTGCAGTGAACAAAACATGAAATAATGATCGCTGCAGAGATAGTCATCGGTTGCCTGTCCCCAAGCTAACGTCCGTAAGGTCTGTTGCCGTTTTGCAGGGCAAGTAATCCAGGTACCACTTAGTAAAGCCGAGAGAAAAGCCTCGTAGTGTTCACGTGTCAAACGAATATGGTGACACGTAAGGAATGGAGCTCCAATCTTGCAGACGCGATTGCGAAGATCAAAGACAAGGAGTGGACTCCGTCTGAAAGCGCGCATGGATGGAGACCGACGCCAGCCCTGTTCCGACACCACCAATTTAGTGTGGGTTAGTGTGATTTATTGTGACTTACCCCAAGGAACAATTTGAGAACTAGTTGTATCTTGACTAGCCAATGAATTAGAATATGCTATGTTACCAAGCTTTTACGAATTGTGCCACCACAAAACGCAAACTTGGAACCACGGCCTTACCGGTTGCTCCACTGTCTCTTCTTCCGGATCTTCGCCGTCAACTTCCACCGAGAGTCCCGAGAGGCTCGGCTTGAGCTGGATCACCCGGTTGACCAAATGGGGCTCCCCCTTTGCGGGCTTCTCGGGTAGGTCGTTCAGGCTCTTGCGCTTGCGCTTGGAGTCCGGTTCTGAAGACGAGATACAGAGGCGATTTGGGAGTGCCAAAACAGGCAAATCGGTCGAGCTCTTGGTAGTAGAGAAACGAAGGCTTTGCGCATGTGAATTACCAGACGAAAGAGCGAGACACGAGGCATAAGAAGGAAGAGAAAGCTTTCAATAGAGGTGGGAAGAGACGATCAACCAGGAAGGAAATAGGGACCATGCCAGGCAGGGAAATGAACAGATGAATAGCAATCGTCTTCAAAGCTGCGGAGTTCTTGAAGGGTGGCAATACAATTGCATGGTGATACACCCACGTCCAGAATTGGAACACGGGTAGACGTGCAAAGTACGTGACATCAAGATAGAGCAAGTTGAAGGCGAGGTCTTCATGAGCTGTGCACATGTCAGCAGATTAAGAGCAAGATCTTCGTGATCGTAAACGTACTCGCAGGACGAAGCAACGTAGAAAGATGTTGTCGCGTCGAGAGTAACATCTGGGCTAAAAACCGGAATGACCAATGTTAGGAGCAGACGTGATTGCTTGGTGGACGATTGCCTACCTTCTTCCCCAGACGGCCGGTGTTTTCTTTTCTTGATGGCCACGACGTCGTCTGTCTGAACCTGTAGCAACAACGGAGAACGGTGAGACGCCTTTTGGCTTTTCGATTCAAGGTGGGAAACTCTTCTCTTCTGGGCAGTCAAGTCTTCTCCTGCTTTTATCATGATCGAAGTGAGAAAGAGCGACTTGCAACGGGCTCGAATGAGAGGTCGCGAGATAGGTGCAGTCATTACTCTTTCAACGGAGGTGTGCTTTTGTTCTAAATCAATGTGGTTGCACATGAATGTTGGACAGAGTCCGAAGAGAAGAGCCGAGTGATCAAGCACAACCCCATAAGCGAATTGAATTAGGATCTAAGTGGCTTCTTGTATTTGACTGACAGACAATCCATCGGTAGTGTTGCCATGAAACAGGATTGTCTGCAAGTTTTTGATTCGGACCAGGCCATCTGCCTTCCCGAATTCCATTGAACACAGTTCCGCTCACCTGGCGGTTCTCCTTTTTAACTTTCTTTTCCCGAGGCCTGATTGGCACTCCCAGTTCGTCTGCAAGAAATTGTCACTGAACAGTCAGCTATGCGCAAGACCCGAGCATCTGCGAACGACGAGCAGATCCTACAATGCAACGCAAAAATACTAAAACCGTTTGTCTGGAACAAGGCAAGGCCTTGTCTTGGAGTACTGCCAGCGGGAAAATAATTGCGGAACGTCCAGCTAAACAATCCGCTCCTGATCCATTCAGTCCGCTCGTCCAATATCACAGACTCCTGCTGATTCGCAACAAGATTCCATTTGCCGGGCCGATTGCCGAAGCACCAATTGTACGCAAGAGAAGCTGGAATGATCAGAAGCCTCACCCAAGCCCGCAGCTTTTTGGTGCTTCGTCAGCTGTTCCCGTACGATCAGCACCAGTTCACCATTCAGCATCTGCATGCAAAGGGGCGAGGCGTCGTGAGTTGCAATCTGGCGGTCCTTGGAACTCAGATTCGATGATCCTCAACCTCTTTTTCGGGGCTATGCAAGCCAGGAACAAAGGGAACTCGGAAACATTAAGAGCGTGCGAGTATTTTTCGGAAAACTAGCATCCGAGCAAGTGTGGTGCGCATAAGGAGGGCCTAATCGTGCACTGGCGGCAATGCCCTGTTCTGGGGCGAACTGACACGGCTCTCTGAAGACCTCTTCACCTTCCAACGTTCTGAAACCTGAAAGCTTGAGTTACAAGTACGTTCTTTCATCCCAAAACTCAGAAGTTCAAGCTCATCACCGTCGCCCCCTCACCCGCCGGCTCTTCGCCTCGTAGACCACCCCTTCCGTCATCACGAGCGTCACCAATGTCAGCAGCGAGTGCGGGAGCGCCTCCAGCTCCTCGGACCGCAGAAACGCGGGGAACTTGAGCACCCGCAGTTTCAGGCGCTTCAGCGACTTTTCGGGGGACTCGTCGCGCGCGCGCGCCTCGGCGAGGAGCCGCTTCTGCTGGTTGCGCCCCTCGGGCCCGCGCAGGCGCCACCCGATGGACGCCCAGTTCTCGGGGGACTTGAGGAACTCGTCCAGCATGTACTCCACGCTCTCGTCCTCCGCTTCTGGGTTAAGGAAGCGGGTTTGGGTTAGGTTATCAAAGCGTCACGATGGTCTGGTTGAGCGTTAAGAAACTAGTCCAGCATGTACTCCACGCTCTCGTCCCTCCGTTATTGGGTTAAGGAGCGGGTTCGGGTCAGGTTATCAAAGCGTCACGATGGTCTCGTTGAGCGTTAATGTTGATGAGTTCTCCAGCATGTACTCCACGCTCTCGTCCCTCCGTTTCTGGGTTAAGGAACGGGTTCGGGTCAGGTTACCAAAGCGTTATGACCTGGTTTTTTCACTTCCTGAATTGCTTCAACGTTAGGAACTCGTCCAGCATGTGCCCAACGCTCTGGTCTCCGTTCTGAGTTGATTGTGAGTTTGGGTTGGATTACCAAGAGCGTTGCAATTGTTGGTTGAGTTTCAGGGTTGCGCTAACATGAGAAACTCGTCCAGCATGTACTCTACGCTCTCGTCCGCCGTTTCTGGGTAAAGGCAAGAATTTGACCCACATTATCAAAGCCACCATGAGTTGAGTACCGTTCAAGGTTTGGTTTCAGAAGACGAGTCGCTTGTTTCTGACTTTAAAGACAGGTTTAGGTCTTGATTACGATGCTCTGCACGCCAGGATCGATTATTCCTTTGAAACAAGGATGCGCATGTTGAGCAGTAGTAGGACGCTCGTCTTCCGTTTCTGGATCATGACGAAGGTTGAGGACTGAATTGTGTAGAAGATTGGGGATGTGGGGGGCTGAAACTGGCCTAAACACGGGCTTCAAAACTGACAAGGGCCCTGCAAAAGCGCCTGGCCAAGGATGTCCCAAAAGCAGAGACTAACAGTGACGGCAGGAGTCGCTTTTGAACGTCAAGCCCTTCCGAGCATCCGTTTCAAATCGATCACGCACATCCCCAGCAGACATGGAGAATCAAAACGCATCTCATCCTTACCCTCTTCGTCCTCCTCTTCTTCATATACTACGTTTTGCGGAGTGATGACGGCTCCTGCAGAAACGGAATGGTCATTAGTCTACTCGTGTAACCAATCAGGCGATGCTGATTGCCAAAGTGGAGCTCAACAGCAATCGCCAAGACCCAACAACCACACCCGTACGTGGAGCTTGTCAAGCACAGCTCTATTTTGCCGAGAGCAAAAGTAGAAGCCTGCATACATTCTTGGACTACCGTGCAGGTTATTTGGCTCACACCTGTTACGAAGCTTGGACTTACTATCTGAGCAGGTTGGTTCTTTGAGGATCTTGAACAAAGTGTTGCCTCACTTCGACAAGCTTTGGGTCGTGAAAGCAGTTGTCAGTCAGCGTGATTGAGGGTTTACCTTCGTCCTCTGTCTCTTCATCGGCTTGCTCTTGCTTGGAAAGACTGGCATTGGGGGCAGACTTCGCCTTCTTCCCCGGCGTCTTGGCCCTCTCAGCCTCAATTATGTCTGCATGGGCCAAAGAGAGACGCTTCCGTCAGATGGTTGCATGACCTACAACGACAACTGGATCTCAACAAGGTCTGTGCCATGAATTAAGCGGCAACACAGAGGAAAGAAGGCCCAGGTGACCTGCACTTCGGATCGCAGCAGCAAGTAACAATTGCTTGTAAGGGGACTTGCTATACAAAGCCGTCTGACCATGAGGAACTGTTTGCTTTTGACTGAGGACCCAAGCTTTCGAGCTGGCAGATAGATGGGGGAAACATGGGAGGGGACCATGTCGTTAGAAGAAGGTGCTTAAGAAAACCCACCTCTAGTTGCGGGGATCCGGGCCTCAAAGTCCATGCACTTCTGTACTTCCCCCTCCGACAGGCCCAGCTCTTCTCGCAGATACCGTTCGACTTGCTTCATAGAGTGTAGCTCACGACCATTGGGGGGAGTTCGATGGCTGCAGCATATAAGACGTTTTGAGTTATGGGAAAGATCTGAGTAGATCGGAAAGCTTGCTCAAATCATGTTGGGAAGCAACGGGCCCCTAGAGAGTGGTTGGCTTAGTCATCAAAACATGATCCGACGAGAATCCAGCAGAAGAGGTGCTTAGGCCAGCAGTTGGACTTTGCTCAGAGCACTACCACACGTTTGGCAGAGCGCGGTGCAAAACTTGCAATTGAAAGCTAGTCGATAGCAACCTGCAATACGCGCATTCAGCACCCCAAACATGGTGACTGCAGTGATAGCCGACCAGCAGTCGGGACACTGAATCAGACACGATCTGGTCGCAGTCCATTTGCGCATTCACAGCCAGATCAGAAGGAGAGAGCAATAGGATTGCATTTAAAGCCCACTCACACGTCTGCATAGTGGCCCGATGCAAGGAGTCGCGAACGAGGCGCGACCCTCCACTGCCATCCCGCAGGTGCGAACGGCCACCCTACCCCCATCGTCCCCCTCGCCACTCCTTGCTCAAATTCCGGCACAGCTTCCGCCCCCCCATCGTCAAGCTCCCCTTCGTGTCCCTGCTCAGCCTTCCCGTCTCCAAAATCCCCCATGTGATCAGTATATCCCCCAACCCCAATCCCTTGAGCATCGGTCCCTGGCTGCAAATCGTGGAACGCTACATGGTCCGTGAACGCTGCATTGAACTCCTGTTCAAACTCCTGCTCGTCAAGAGCTGGGTGAAACTCTTCCTGCGGCGAGGCGGCCGGGGTGTGGAGAGACTCGTCCCCAGCAGGAAAGAGGGGGCCTTGGTTGGGTAGGTCTGGGGCCGTAGTGGCGTTTGCGCCGTCGGCTTGCGAAGCTGGTGTGAATTGGCCCTGGACCGCTGTAAGCAAGGCGGTGCAAGATCAGCCTCGGCAAGAGTTTCGATGACCAGCAAGTCCTGATTGCTGAAAAGTTGCAGAGGGCAAAAGATCTTTATTAGGTTTTAGTAGAAGAGTCAATTTGCAGTGAAAGACCATTGGTACGTGGTAAGAGGTAGGGGCATTTGTAAGGAAAATACATTTGTAGGCTCAGGACCGTTTCTGCCCACTGGGTTACATCCCCACTTCAACTGGCATATATGACCAAACATCTGCAAGATTTCATACCTCAAATCTGGACCTTTCTACAATCTCTGCTTCCTCCAAGTGAACCAAAATGGAACGCAGTCATCGTGTGGCTGACATGATCGCATTGCAATGCAAAGCAGAGAGTAACACTGGAGAGCTCCTCACCACCGGCAAAATAGTGCTCCTCCATCACGGCCACATTTACTCCATCCAACCCAGGCTCCAGGTCCGCTGCATTCTCCATGCTGAGGTAAGCAAGTCTGCCACTCGCAGAAAAACAGTCCCAATCAACGGCCTACACGCCAATTGAACGCAATTCTGCCCCTTGACAATCTCGCACAGATGCAGCATTCACGTTTTGAAATGAAAGTAGGGCTCGTCCCGAACGCCGCTTAACTTCAAAAAGAGTGCGCCAATGCAGTGGCGCTCCTTCGCCAATGGTTCTTCCGCTAGGAATCAGGATACAGAGCGCCAGCTTGAGCCTTGAGCTTCTGCAGTTCAGCTCCCGGGGCCGGGGCCGATGCGGATATTAGGGAGGGCTCCCCCTGGCGCAACTAGAGTGCATCTGAAACCGTCGATGATACTTTCAGTAACCATCCACGTGTCATCTGACGGCTATCAGAATACGAGCGCTAACACTAGTGCTACACCTGCCGAGCGTGGGCTAACCCAGGGCTAACCGGGTGACTAATCGACCCGGTTAACTTTAATATTCTGCATCTGGAACCTTCTCCACACAGAGCGTGGTGGCAGCAGCACGTAGGCAGACGCCATGATGATGCAGTCCTGAGTTCTGGAGCAATGCAGACAACCATGTAGAAGCCGGCTGGAAGGAGGGCGCAGGATAGGGTTGTGTAGGGTGTACTGGTAACAGCATTGGTGCTTGGCTTGTCCCTTTTCAATGGAAGGAACACCCTTGAACGACCAACTGGAAAGTAGTTGATGATTTTGTAAGTGACGGTGCACTTAGTGCTCAACGCACTGTGTGAAAGGAGCGGAGGCGATCAGGGGTGGTGCAGCTAGTAGAAGGGCTCGATCTCACCTGTGATGCCCGGGATGTAGTCGCCTGGCGGTTGGAAGTTGGCAACCTTTCTCAAAGTACTGGTCATGCAAACCCGAAAAAGATCCGTACCTTGAGCTTCATGCAGAGCACTTGACCCTCATCCACCTTTTATTGTTCCTTATGCTCTGGTTTGCTGAAACAGGACCTCGTTAGCAGCTTAAGCATCAAACGTAACTGCGAGAGACAAGGTGCTATGGCGGAGGCCTTACACATCCTGAAGGCCTCAGCGCTGTTTGGAAGCTTTACAGGCAGCCAAAGGGAAGGGCCACGGAGAGGTCATCATTCATCATTTCCAGCGGCCGGTTTGCTTCGTCCACAAATGCTGAAGACTTTACTGATGCTCAGCAGTGCAGAAAGCATTGCTTCGAAACCCGTATGCCAGGATGGGGTGATAAGCAAGGCAAAGCTTGGGCGGACAGTCCCGCTATCTGTCGTTGCACAAGCTCTTGATGGATCCGGGGCCAGTGGTGGGGGCGGAGGCGCGAGAGAAGCGGCCAATGGTAAAGCCAGCGACTCTGCGGGTAAGTCATGAGTCTTCACATGCTGGGGAATATGACTTTGCATCTGCCTGATTGAATTTAGTAGCAAGCTCAGGACGTTCTTTTAAAGCGAGTCGGCAGCAGGCTTCGAAATTGAGCGGAGTCGATGTAGACAGGGAGAAACACTCATTACACATCAAAATCTCTCCGAGTATAGACCAGAGGCGAACCTGGAAGTGTGCCATTTGTGGGAAAGTGATTGTTCTGCGTGTTCTGCACCCCTGTCAAGCTTCCACCTCTCCCTGCATTCATCAATGTGTTTTCACCTATTTCCGGTATATCTTTGTTGAATCTGATTCAAAATGCTGGACGTCGTGATATTTCATAGTGGCAGCTGACCTGGTGTACCAAGAGGCTACAAGCTAGTGATGGCTGAGTCCTCAACGTCTGAAGTGCTCTCCTGCCTCTCATTTGCTGCAGCAGATTCCGTTCATATAGCACGGGCCATCGAGCTCTCCAAAAGCTCAGAAGGCCTAACGGCGCCCCACCCGAACGCTGGCTGTGTGTTAGCGCACGGCTCTGAGGTTGTTGGTGAAGGCTTTCTGTATGCTCAAGGGACCGAGAGTGCCGAAGCACAGGCGGTGCGGGCCGCTGGGCCTAGAGCAGCGGGAGCCACAGCTTACATGAATCTAGAACCAGGGGACTGTCATGGGGACCGGAGAGCAGTCAAGGTGCTCATTGATGTGAGGGGCAGGGCGTCTCTTTCCATTCCGTTGGTTTGTTCTTTCAGCGTTCTATATGAAAGGTTGTCCTTGATTTGGAGGGATTCTCGTCACAAAGAAGATGATGTTTCCACTAGCAAGGTCTTTCCATTAAATCTATCTGGGAGGTTCCAAGACACATTTGTACTGCTCTTGCTTTTGAGTGCTGCTATGTCATCTCCAAGTCATCTTGTAACATTCCAACGTCTCGACAGGCGGGTGTCAAGCGAGCCGTGATTGGGATGCGGCATCCGCTTTCACACCACAGGGGCAAGGCCATCGATGCTCTTCGGGCCGCCGGAATCGTCGTCGAAGTTGGAGGAGAGGAATACAGGCATCCACCAACTGAGGTTAGTCTAACGCACACCAAAGCACTTGCAGCACACAAATGCGCAGCAGGATCCTGTTTGGAGCAGGTGTTTCTGGGTGGATGCGATTTCGAACTCGTTCGGCTTCTGGACATATTGTGGAAGCAGACGTATGGAAACAGACAAAGACTGCGAACTCTGAAGTACGTTGAGAAGGAATTCTGTTCTGGAAACCACTTTCCATTAGGCGTAGTCAACAAAGTTACTTTGCATCGCTGTCTTGATTCTGTTGCAACGAGTCAAAAGGTCTCCTGGCGGTCATGCATCGTGTCTTACGATGAAGGCCGCACACTTTGCCTTGTCTGAGGAATTTGGATGAGAATCGCATTGGCACTTCACCCTACGCAATCGCCCCTTTTTTGTGGTGTCAAACACGTCACTCCCACAGTCGTGGGGGTTCACATATTGCATTTCAATCCATTGCCGTCTGGATCTCAAATCCAATGATGTCTCTATCTGAAGTTCCCGTTCGCCTGTTTCGCATTCTAGGAAGCATGTCAAAAAGCGAACGAGGCGCTCGTATACCGCATGGAGTTCAAGCGCCCGTTCTCGGTGCTGAAATACGCAATGACGCTCGACGGGAAGATTGCGGCCAGCACGGGGCATGCGGCCTGGGTGTCTGGCAAGGAGTCCCGCCAGAAAGTCTTTGCGATGCGAGGCCGCTCCGATGCGATCATCGTGGGGGGCAACACCGTGCGGCGAGACAGTGAGGCTGCTTACCCTCTCTTTATGGTAGTAATCCAGGCCGGAAAGGGGTCATATTTGCTTCGGATGCATGGCACTCGTTTTATGATTGAAACCGCTACAAATCGTAGATGTATCGAATCATGCTCGCTGAGAATGTCGAAGCGTCAGGTGACAGGCAGCTGCCACGGTTCGCGATTCGTTTCTCCGAGCATGGACAGTCGCGCCTCTGTTTCTCTGAACAGCTCAGCCTAGCTGGTCAAGACCGGAGGGACACCCTGGAGTCTACAGAAGTTGCCATCTGATTTCCACAGCTTCGTTAGTTCGAAAAACAGCTCTTCCAACCAATAGTATGCGACTGGAGTTTCGAACGCTCAATAACTAATGGTTGGTTCTTCGTTGGTTTACTGCATTTAGAAGACTTCGGAAAATCAATGAACCGCCAAACAAGCTCAAACTCTTTCGAAAACCGTTCCCGGTCCTGAAAGAGGACACCGTTCTGGCGACTTGCTGCACTTCGTCAGTCGGGGGTCTGCAGCCGAGCGACTTGAGGGCGGTGATTATGTCAACTGAACTTGTTTGTCCTTTCTACGGACTATTTGAAGCCTGTTCTCTTTTTAAGAAACTTCGAAAAGAAACTTCGAAGTATTGATCCAGGAATCAATGAATCCTGCTGCCAAAAGCGTCATCGTTATGTCTTGGACTGCGACTACGACGTTCAAGTATTTGTGATATGGATACAGGCTTCTGAAATAGGAAAAGAACACGAATCAGCTGACGTCATCACTGGTCCTATCCGCTTGATTGCAGACCCCCGACCTGCGACGTGCCGCAAAGGCAGTCTCCTGCTTGTTCGGATTGTTGTGTCCAAACGTTTCGGGAACAGGAGCTCGGCTGACAACGTTTTCGTTTCTCTGCTTGGTCGGAGACCCCGACTGATGACGCACTGCGAGGGCGATCTCTGCCCGTCTGGATTGCCATGTTCCGGATTGCGACTACGACTTCATGCATCCTAGATACTCAAAAGGTTTTGGCCGTGAGAAGCTTGGCTAACGTCAACACCCCTTTGGTTGCAGACCCCCGGCTGACGACGCGCCGTGAGGGTGGCCACCTGCCCGTCCGGATCGTCATGTCCCGGACGCTTCGGCTCCCCGAGGACGCCAACTTGTGGGACGTGTCCGCAGCCCCGACCATCGTCATGACGCAAAAGGGGGCACGGGAAGACTTTCAGGTGCGCCAGAAGGGTATGCCCTTGTGTTTGTTGAGGCGCCTTCGTTTTGTCTGATCGGACTTTCGGCGTGGTCAGCTTGAGCCACACATGCTCGATACTGGTGGAATGTTGGTTAGAATGTCAAGAATCAGACTGACATGAGGGACTGGCTGCAAATCCCGCGAAATGTCATGAGATTGCTGTCCGTTAGAGAATTGGCTGCGAGAGCGGGCTGTGGAGGAGACTTTGAGACTTCTCACCGTTCGACCTCCGCAAGCAATGCCAGGAAGCAGTATTAGCATACAGACAGTCACAGAGTCTGGACCGCCCTTTACGATGACTAAGTGAATTTTGTTTGCGTGTCACCTACAGGATTGGCTGAGGCCAAGGGGCCTGTACATTGTGCTTTCGGATCTTACCCTGCGTCATCAACTTCATTGCCGGTTTCCAGATTGCTGCGTAGTTTTTGACCATGATTTGACTGGAATCATCTGACATAACCTCTCTGCTTGTCGCGCACAGGATCGGTTGCGGCGGCGGGGCGTCGAGATCGTGGAGTTTGACTTCCTGACCCCCGCCGGCGTCATGGATTACTGCTACCAGCGCGGATTCCTCCAGGTGCTCTGGGAATGCGGGGGCACGCTGTCCGCGCCCGCCATTCAAGCTGGCGTCATTCACCGGGTGAGGATGACGTTTTCCCTTGACCGGGCTGGTTGGGGGTTTCATAACTCAGCGTTTCGAGACTTTTAATCATGGGTCCAAGCAGACAGCGTGCTCTTAATGCTCTGCATTTGTCATTTGAAGCGTGCAGTCGTGGTCTGGACTTAAAGGATTCTTGCAAGGAAAGTCGACTTTTGGGACTCTTTTCACCGACGATGTCTGTTGGTCCTCAAACCCCGCATTTGCGCCAGGGGAAGTACCGATGTCTGCATTTGACTGGCTTACGTAGTTCCATTGCACGGGCCTCACTTACATCGTCTCAGATTTCCTCCCCTTATGCGGCGCAGAATCTACGTCACAGTCTTGTCGATTCCGGAGAAAGCGACGTGTTCCGGAGAAACCGTTTTGTTTTTCGCTGACCAAGAGGAGTTTCTTCTGGAACAGGTGATGGCGTTTGTGGCTCCGAAGCTCATTGGCGGTATCACCGCCCCAACTCCCGTGGGCGAGCTCGGGTTCGTCGAGATGACGCAAGCAATGAACCTGTCAGACGTCAGCTACGACGTGGTAGGTTATCTGAGCTCTCAATACGCTTGCCGTCTTTCTAGTCGCATTTGAACACGCTGGCGAGCGAGGTCGTTTTTACTTGAGCTCCTTTGGGAGTGTAATAGTTGACCGGTATGCGACTGGGTTCCCGTGGCCATTTTTAAGTGTGCTAGTCAGACGTACGAGAACGGGTTTTTCGTTTGCACGTTGATGATCAGAGCATCGTTCAGGGTTGCCACGATTGAGGGGCCACTCAGTGCGCGTCAATCCTACAAGGCAGTTTGGTTACTTTTGCTCATCTTCGAATGACCAATTTACCCTCATTCGCAATTTACACCTGATGAGTTTCTAAGCAAATTTGCTTTTTGCCCGATGCAGGTTGGCCCCGACCTCATGGTCTCCGGTTACCTCCAAACCCCGCACACCAACCCCATTCGTCCCTTCTCCTGGCCTGCGCCCAATCAGGAAACCGCCCCCAGCTCCGTCGCGGCCCCTCCCCCACCGCGACCTCGGATCGCATTCTACAAAGCCTGGGACCTCTACGGCGCCTTCTCGAACTTCTCCCCCCATCCAATCACGATGCCGGATCTAGAGGGGCGGGAAGAGGAGTGGCGCTCTGTGGAACACTTTTACCAGGCGCAAAAGTTTGCGGGCGTCAATGACGCAAATGCGGAGAGCGCCGTGCGGGGGATTCGGGAGGCGCGGAGCTCGGAGGAGGCGGCGCGCATCGGGCGCGCGCTCGAGCGGCTGCGGCCGGAGCTGGTAAGGCGGGCGGAAAACGTATGCCACGTGGCTTCGTGAGTCGCCACGAAGATGGTTACTGATGTTCATGCGGGCGACAGAAATACTGCTACACGGGACAGACGATTGCGAGGATAATGTAGTCTCCAGAGAGTCGATCAAGAAGACAGATTTTAATGCGGCGGGAAGATCTGCGGGATGCTGATAGTATCGGACCGTTTGAACGAACGTGCGCCACTTCGAGCGATATGGGAGTCCCAGAAGACTATTGGTCTGCGTCTTACCTATGTCTCTTCTGCCTGTGAATGGAAGATGCTCTGGTTTTTGAAGGGAAAACTCAATTTAGCAAAGATGCTGCGGACAGATATCCAAGCTAATGTTTGACAAGACGTGGGATGCGTTCTTTTGAAGCAGGATTCTCCAAAGGTACGTCCAGGTTCTGACATGGGGCTTGGGGCAACATTCTTTTTACATTCCTGACATCCTTCCGACTGCAGGTACGGCAGGACTGGGATACCGCAAAGGTTGAGGTGATGTATGGTGCATTATGTCGGAAGTTCCAGATGCATTCCGAGTTGTCAAATCTACTAGTCTCGACGGGGGATCTCGAGATTGTGGAGAACGCGCCGCATGATTTCTTTTGGGGCATAGGGCGGACAGGTCAAGGCCAGAATCACCTCGGAAAGTTGCTGATGCGGGTTAGACGAGAATTGCAGGAGGTATCGGAAAAGAGCCCGGCAGTAGAAGTTTTGCAAGATGTAAGGTGATGTCAAGTAGGTTATCAAGAACGTTCAAGCTAATCAGCAAGCCGAGTGGTCGATATTTTCTATTGATTGCGAAATCTCTTCTTAACTGCGAGAGCTTCTTAGAGGACTGTGGGTCCCTCTTCCAAAAGAAAGTGAACACGTTTGAGCAGGTCAGCCCAAGGATATGTTGAGGCCTCGATCGACTCTTCTGCCAAACCATATTTGTAGAGATGAGGTGCTGGAGCGCTTGAGTATTGTCGGCTTTAGTCGGCTTGCTTCAGATGTGCATGATACACAGGCTTTATTGGCATGCGCCGTTGAATCATGTAGTGCAAACGGGGCGATCCAAAACTGTGAAGGCCATCCACGTACAGCTATATATTCAAAGCAGGATATGGCCGGATGTGCATATATACATAAAGGCCTAGCAAAGGTGTACAAAATTATTCCATACGATTGGACAACCACGCGCTAAGTTATGCGCGCGGGCCCGCCCTTCTTTGCTCAGAGTGCATGCAAAAATTTGTGCAGCGAAGCATGACTTGACGGGCCATATAAATGATCGTCACAGCATGTGCACCTAGATATCAATCAGACACCTCGATCAACAAGTGTATGCCATGAGAAATAGCATACTAATGGCCGCACTGAGTGACTAGACCGTCTGCATTTAACGACAAGAGACAACCATTATATGCACTGTTATGCCTGATTGGTAAGCTCTGAAGTTGGTAAGACTCAAGACTCGTATGCAGCTAGAGGACAATAAAACCCCCAGCCACCGACCTCGGATGCAATGTGGTTTGTTTTGATCAGAGCAGGCCCTCAAACATACGTGCTTTATGGTGTCGATGCTTACTCGTCAAGTGCGTGGTATTGCACCGATGATGCACACGAATAAATGAAGAGGCCTCAAGAGTAGTCTTGTTTATATCTGGGCAACAAATCACCCCTGGACATCAGCAATCGTCTTCGCTTTCTCAGAACTGCCAGTGTCATACAAGGCGTGCATCACAAATCTGGAGCAGCTTACCACCTACTAACATGGCAAGACCCACAATCATACCTGCAGCAGTCTGCTCACAATTGCCAATTTGCCTCATGTCCCCCGTACCAAGTGCATGACTGGGCTGATTCAAGACTCGGAGGGACATTCACGGATTTCTTTCAATCATAGCTAGCCTGTATGGCTGCTTAGCTAAATCAGTGAACTGCCCAATCAATTCCCTCCTAAAAGCTGGCCGGTATGTGTCCAACTTGATGGACTGGCGACAAGTGTCATCAATAACGTTGCGACCAAAGCAAGCCCCTGGACAAAGTCTGATCAAGTTACCTTCTTGTATATTGTTTCCTGGCGGCCAGCCTTAAGGGCTGCATACCTGGCCGCAGTGAAGAGGTAGTCACTTAATCGGTTCATGTATCGGCTGACCTCCTCCTCCACCTGATAAAAACATCGCCAATGTATCATTGATGATACCCCAAAAAGTCCAGTCCTCCAAGTCCCCACACTTGAAGAGTAGAGGAGACGTGCCCAGAGCAGGGGCTCCGACATTTCCTGAAACTTTCTTTGTAAGGCACCCCTAAGGGGGTCGGATGCCGGAATGATCGGCAGTCCGATCGGGGTGGCACGAAAAGGACAGTCAAGTGAATCAGAAATGCTTACAACTAAAGAACCTGCTACACCATGTTCTTTGTCGCGCAGGGTCACAGAAATACGTCAGCCAGAAGAATGCTCTACCTGGTTCTGCCCCACTAAGTAGACCACCTTCCGCTCAGCCCTCCGGCAGACTCCGCGGGCGACATGGAGGAACGACGCTCCAGGGCCCCCCGAAGGCAGGATGAAGTTTCTCAGGGGTGGCAGCTCCTCATCCATGGCATCTATCTGCTCCTCTAAAAGCTGCACCTTACCCTCTGGGAACTTTGCCCTTTCTAGTTTCCCTTTGGACGAAGTTGACAGAGGGGTAGCTATGGATGTTCCGACGTCTATAAGACGAGACTGGATCTCCTCCAATTGCTGCAGAAGCGAAGTCAGTGTGGGATCTAGGAACTCCCTCGCCACCCCGATTGCGCTGTTCAGCTCGTCAACATCTCCGAGCGCCTCAAACTCTACCTCTGTCTTTGACTTTCTGCTCCCGTTGTACAATGATGTCTGCCCCGCGTCGCCTGTCCGGGTGTAGATCTTAAACTTTGACCCGCCAGCTTTCTTGCTAGATTCAAGGGTCGGTGCGCCCCCATCCTCCGCGCGCTCCTCAACCAAGTGCGTCTCTCCCAAAGATTCTCCCAGAGTGCCAACCTCTGACGTCATGCGGTAAGATGGCATGGAGAGGGGCAGAAGACGGCGTGTTTTTAAAATGCTGCGGTCGATGGCTGCCTCAGTTCCAATGTGGCGCCACAAGATCTTGACCAAGGACATTAGCTTGGCGCACGAGAGCCTGCCCCGAGAGACTGCCACGCAAAAATATTTTCACAACACCTTTAACGAGCTCAAAGGTGAGGGGAGAAGAACGGGGATGAAGGCACACCGCTCTGCAGCCCTTTTTGGCAGCCTTTCTCACGTGGGTGCCTTCGCCAGCTACATGTGACAATATTGTGAGCTCATCTGCAGCTAGGGCATCAAAAGGAGAGGGTTCGGTTACCTGCAAAACGGGTTCCGTCTTCTGCGCGTTTCTTCGGGGGTTTGTTCAACGACAGTCATTCGAAGTCGTTTATATTAGATGAACACATGCAGCCACAGAAAAGTCCAGTCATTCTGCGATGTACGAAAGTCTGCTTACATTGCTGCTTGGTTATTATTAACCTCCTTGCTAACCTTCCAGATACAAGGGCCAATTTCGGACAGTCAGTACGCACACTCTTGGACCCGCCAGAAAAAGTTCGGCACCGTCGATCGATGGGGGCAGCCCCCAACTTTGACCCTTTGGATCGTCCGATGGGGTTAGCATTAAATGCTCTCTGGCAACGCAAATGCGGACCCTAAAGTTTGCTGGCGACGCCCTCAGGTAAGTAAAGTGAGGGCGTCGCCGCGTTCCCCAACTTAAAACTTGACACAGCCTGCCAATTGGGCACAGCAAAGGACGGTGGTGTCAAAGCCCCAGAAGCGTGCGTACTGACTGCGGAAGGAGGAAGAATTTTAGAAAAGGAACACTGAAAGAAAGGAAGAAATTTGGAAAAGCCACAAAACAACCACCACCTCAGCCAGGACCAGCGCTGTGGTGGCGGCTCTTTTCCTGCTAGCAGCACATCTCGGAGTTTTGCAGCTGTGTCCGTTCCAGTCAGCTACGTTGCATGCGCTGACCGAAACTTTTTAGCGACGAAGAAGGCACGGCGGTTACGAAGTCCTTGTTTCTCTTGGCCACAATATCATTGGCGTACTCTATCTGGGCTGGTGGAGAGCAGGAGGCTTGCGAGTCTCAATAGAGTCGTTCGAAAGACAATCTCTTCCGGCTTGAGTTGTTAGAAGCCGTCCATGCGGAGGTAAAAGAAGGCTTCTTGCCGCCTTACAGCATTGTAAGAAGGAAAGAAAAGCTGGCTCAGCTTGCAGCATTTGAGCCCTGAAAACACTGAGCGTCATCTGTCAAGGCTCGTAGCTTTTGCGCAGATATATATTGCAGAGGCCAGCACTGGTAAAGTCCAGGGGAACATAGTTGCCCCCCTCAGACATGATAGACCTAGCGATGTCAGTGATGGAACTAAACACATCTTGAGCCATGCAGAGTGCAAACGGGACTGAGGTTTCAGTCCCAGCGGGGGCGCCCAACGGCCTCAGAAAAACGGGGAAGGTCCCCTCAATGCTAGACCTGACGACAAAGCTCCTCTTTGTGTCGTCGAAGGGCGACGTAGAAGGCGTCACTGAGCTTCTTGATCTAGGGTGCGATGTGAACGGGGCAGATTACGATGGACGCTCGGCGTTGCATCTGGCTGCAAGCGAGGGGAAGACGGACGTCGTGAAGCTGCTGCTTGAGAGGGGAGCCGATGTCAACGCCCTTGATCGATGGGGGAGCACGGTGCGTTGCTGTTGCTCTTCTTCTCGCTCTACTGCTTTGAGAATCGCTGTATGTACATTGGCTTCCTGACGTACAAGGATTTCCAGCCTATCATTCTCGGCCATTTGCATGCAACTGACGAAGTTGACAGCCCAGGGCAATGCCTCCCCACGGCCATCCGATTGTTGCACAGAACCCTAATGTCGACCTGCCGCTGTCTTTGCAGCCCCTCTCCGATGCGACGCACTTTGGCTTTGCGAGCACGAGTAAAGTGTTGGAAGCTGCGGGGGGGACGATCATGGTCAGTACCGCGCGCATCAAAGATACACCGATCCTGATTTCGTTGACGATGTTGAAGTTTGGGGGAAAGAAGGGGCGCTGCGCCTAACGTTGTGTGCGGTCCATGCGTAAAGCATTGATCTGTGCGATTTTGGCAGGCGGGCGTACTAGGTAGCAATGGCGTCAGTATATACCCTTCTGCTCATGTCAGCACTGCAAATGACAGTGATCTTGCTACTTCTTCTCTGCTTTACTGCGTATTACCATGAATTGCTGGTTGGTAAACTTGGCGGTTGGGTTTCTGCTTACAGCACTTCCGGCCTCGATTGACTCTACAAACTTCCTCTTGCTGAGGTCTGACTTTGAGATGCGAGCCCTGAAGCGAAGTCCTCGACCCTCATTCATATTCAGAACGTACAGGCGGGCCTCTCGGTTTAAGAGCGACTTTGGCGAGGGAGTGACACATGTCAATTCTGTGGTGACATCATTTTCCACCATACTGAACGTAGGAACCTGCCTTGCTTCCTCCCTTTCCAACACAGCCAGAGCGCACCCTCAAACCCTTTCTTACCATCGTATATCTTCTTCTCTGCAGGATAGTCGACGAGAGGTGACTGCCCAACCTAGCGTTGTTGCGGACTGGGAGGTGGACCCGACGGAGATCGACATGAAGAAGAGCATTCCGATAGGCAAGGTAAGGCCTTGATCCAGGTCAAAGTGCAAAAGAGTGATGACTGTCAACATTCTTCTTACTGCTCGTTGTGATTAATGAGCCACCTTTTGCACGGTGTTTTCTGACCGCAAACCCCCTTGTCACCTTGTTAGCTTCTGGAACGGAGAGGATTGGGACTGCCCAAAGAACATCGAACTGGTTAAAGACAATGCTGTGATCCGGAACTCTACAGAAGCTCGTTTCTGGCCCCCCGTCACTGTTTTCCATTTTGAGATGCATAAGCTTGTCAGCGCCTGTTTCTTTCCAGGGCGCCTTTGGAGAGATCCGGCTTGCAGCATGGCGGGGAACCAAGGTGGCGGTGAAGACGATCCTCATGTCGCTCTCGGACGATCGACAAGTGGCGTGAGTTGCTCACAATGCGCACATCTTCCTTTGCCCCTTTTTTGTTCATAGCCTTGTTTCCGTCATCAAGCAGGTTCGAATCACTGATGTGGCACAAAGTTTGCATCTTTTATTGGTGAAAGCCAGAGCCATTAGCGACTCCAAAGAAAGAGGTGTTCTCTGAGGCGAGCCGCGGTTGCTTGCGGTTGGTAATGCCATCGTATGAGACTGCAGTTGTTTGACTACTGCCGTAAGCTCGTTTTGTGACCAGGCTTTCGCGTGTTGGTCGCGAGAGAGCCACTGTCGAAAGAGCATCCAGCAGGAGATGCTTTAGCAGAAATGGTACTCTTGAGCGTTTGTTGCAGACTGTTTTGAAATTTTTGAAGGCTTGTATTTGAAACTCGTGGCTATATACACAACCTTCTGAACGCATGAAAACGAGCTGTTACCCGACCGGCAAAGTTGGTCCGCTTTCGTGCTTTCTGAGATCCTGGAAAAGCACAAGCCGCAGTCGGAATTTCAAGGTTCGCGTATCTTCACAACCCCGTCAGATAAAGAAACCAAAAATTGAAGTAGATTGCCAAGCCTATCTCAAACCAATTCTTGCACAGCTTAATTCGACTGTGGTCAAGCTTAACCCGACTCCTATCGGACTTTTGCAGAAAGGAGTTCCTGGACGAAGTGGCGCTTCTTCCTCAGTTGCGGCATCCAAACATCGTCCAATTTCTCGGGGCCGTCACGCAGCAGAAGCCATTCATGCTCATTACGGAGTACCTCCCCCGAGTGAGACTCGCGCCCTCTTCGTTGGAATGACACTTCGTTGGAATGACACTTGCGGAGCGATTTTGTTTACGAGACTCCTCGATAATGTCGAACCCGGCTTTTGGTTCCTACGGACGCTTCGGAAAGGTGGCTGTCATTTCCGATAAAGAAGGGAGACCCGGTCAGCGTCTTGAGTCAAGCAGAACGGTTTTTAGATTCACCGAAGCCCGTCTTTGCCAGCCGGAAGGGTGAGCTATGAAGGGGGATGCGAGAGCACTGACGGACAAACCCGCAGATTGCTGACGTCAGCCTCTTCATTTCTGCAGGGCGATCTCCACTCCATCATCCAGCGACGAGGCGCTTTGGACCCTGCCACCGCCACCCGCTTTGCCCTTGACATAGCCAGGTGAGACGCAACTGTCTGCTTCTTTGCCTTCGCATGTGTCCCGCAGAAAGTGGCCTCCCCTTTTTTCGGTAGAAGCAGCTGCAAGCTGCGTCATTCCGGTGGCGAAAAGGTGGCACCTCGCTAATATGCTCGATGCTGCTTCATTCGTGGCACGAAGAGCCGCTCGGACCTTGGCGTTCGTGCCTTTGCCTGTCGCATTACGGAACTGCTACTTTAAAGGTGACTACGATTGATTGGTATGAAAAAATGGGTCAGCAAAAGAAGAAGAGACCTTGCTTTGTAGCTCTGGGTTTTATTCCCTTTGCACTTGGTCAGGCCTCTGTTCGTCAAACACCTCGTGTATATTTGGCTCTGACGCCCCAACCGGCGTGTTGCAGGGGGATGAATTACCTCCATCAACGAAAACCGGATCCAATAGTACATAGGTAAGGACACGCTTCTCGTTTGCCGTAATGGTCCTTCGAGTTGCCTCATCCCCGGTGTAAGAGCAATGGTCTCGGGCTTGCCGCAGCTGGATTTGACTTCATTTCTTGTCGCTTGAACTGTTCATGGGTCTGGACGAAAGTTGTTACATACTGCCGCAGGCAGCATGGTGATTTGGTCTGGCCTGTTTATTCTACGTATTGATTCTTCCTACGAACGCGCGCATTCACACACACAGATGCTGATTCTATGTGTTGTTGTCTTTGCAGGGACCTGAAGCCTAGGTAAGTGCTGACTCTGCTCTGCCAGAAAACGCTCAATTGTGATGGCTTAGCCGAAGTCAGAAGTGTTGCGCCTCACCGATTGTCAAATTCTGTGACGCTCGGCAGTTGGCTTGATTGTCTGGCAAGCGCCGTCAAGAATGCGCGTTGCAAACAGGTCACCGCCATCCGATTCGATTGAAAAGGTGTTTGCGCAACGGTTGTCATCAGAGTTGGACAGCCCCATCTGGAACAGATGTTGTTGTTGACGTTTCAGCTTGAGCATTAGGCGAGAGGTCGTGGATTTGAGCGTATCCAGTCAACGGGCACTGATTTTTGAAATGGCTGATCCTTTCCCCTCACTACTTGATCACGGAATACATAAGATGCGTCGCCTGCAGTGTTGAACAAATGTGACGCAGGCATATCGTAGCCTCTCTTTCCTTAGCTTTTATTGATCAGGTCCTTTCCCACCGCACAGAGCCCCTCCTGAATTGGGCACATATACCGTATGGCAGAAGAGGACTTCAGTTATTTGGGCGGTCGACAAACGAAGCATCGCACTCACTCAGCCTACTGACGAGACATAGCTTTGTTTCTTTTGGATTAAAAGCTAGCCAGACGCTCGTCATCAGCTTTCGGTCCCATTGTCGAATCGGTTCATTCCTCAGCAACGTGCCTTGTCATTTTTCATCCCGTTTCCGTCCCACAGGAATCTGTTGCGGAACGAGGCGGGCCGCTTGAAGGTGGCGGACTTTGGCCTGAGCAAGCTGCTGAAGGCGCGCCACAACCAGGGCATGCAAGACCCCTACCAGATGACGGGGGAAACCGGCAGCTGTGAGTTTCTTCACTCAAATGGCTCATGCTTCAAGCCAAGAGTCTGCCTATTCTGCTCCTGTGGTCCAGGCTGATCATCCGTGCCTGCTCTTCTTGAAGCCTGTTGGAAAGAGGAAGTTGTGTAGCTAGACAGACGCTCTTTGAAGCATACTTTACTGCCCAGTTAGACAAGCTCAGTCACGAAGATTTTGAGCTTTGCGGTTGCAAGGGCGTTGAGCTGGCTTCCACCGTGTCACACTTCAACCGAACACGCTTCTTGCCATCGAAATGCAGATTGTATTTGAGTTCTGTCACTTCGTTCGCAAGGCAACATTTGGAACCCGTTCTTATCACGTGTCTGCACTGTAGATGTAGTTTGACAAGTCCCTCCTCCTGCCGTGCAGATCGATACATGGCCCCCGAGGTGTTCCGGCACGAGCAATACGACAAAACCGTCGACGTGTTTTCGTTTGCTATGATTGTGCAAGAGGTGAGTACGTGAAACCGGCATGCACTTCTGCAGCCGCAAGCTTTTCGAACATGTCTTGCCATGCTCTCACTGCAAAAAATCAGAGAAACTTGCCAGACTCTGCTATTCGAGGGGCCATCACAGCTGTGGTGCACAAAGAAGTCTCTTTGGTGGGATGCACGAGGCTGATCAGATTGAGTCGGACTCCGACAAAGACATTTAGAAGCCCTTTGCCCACACCTAGCTTTCTCGCGGTTACTCTGTAAGCCTCAACAACTCACAACCCTCTGCCTAGAGCATATCTTTCACTCCATTTCGGGTCCACAACATTCCATTATTGGGAAAACCGGGAAGGCGTCTCTCAATACGGCGGCTCATCACATTCAGGGTAAACATAACCATTGAAAATGTCGGTTGCATCAACCTTTTGCTTAACCTAACCCGGCCGTGGTTTGCAGATGTTCGAGGGGCAGCCCGCGTGGAAGTTCCAATTGGCGGAGGACGTCGCTCAGTATCTGGCAATCGAGGGGGCGCGACCTCCCTTCAAGAGCAGAAACTACCCTGCGGGGATGAAAGAGTGCGTCGCTATTCTTTTCTGCCCTGAGCGCACACAACTCCAAAAGCGCGAAATGTCGGCCGAAGCTCGTCTGGGGGGTTTGTGCCCCGTGTCATGTCGAGGCGAATCGATTTTGGAGCTCGTTGAGATCGAATCTTTTTGGAATCATGAGGTGATGCAGAAAATGGTATGTGAGGAAGTTTTTGACTTCGTTTGCACGTATCAAAGCGGAGGTTTTAGAACAGAAGATACGGAAACAATATCCTGTTACAGGATTTGTTTGATACTGACGAGGACTTCATTTTCTTGCTTGCAGGCTCATAAAAGATTGCTGGGCTGGGGATCCGAAGAACCGGCCAAACTTCTCCAAAGTAATTGAGCGGTTGGAAGTGATTGAGCAACAGTTTCCGCCCGTTGATTATGGTCTCTCCGACATGAGATGCCAATGCAGCATACTCTAATTATGAGGTGGTTTGCTCGGGGCGGGGTTGCGAATCTGGTGCGAACTTGTACACAAATAGTCAAATATGTCGGGCCTAATATTGACAGGAAAATCACGGAATGATTTTGCAAAGTTGCAGCAGAATTTGATCCCTACTTTGGATTCGGCAGCAGTCGTTAGTATCTGCCATACCAATTGGGACGGTCACATTGGAGCGCATGGATTGCCTGTGCTTGTAGAGATAGGTTGCAATAAGTCTGCCATGCGAGGTCAAAGCCGGACCATAGTGCTGTGGTGGATAAGAGAGTCAGAGACATACCCGTATTACGCTTGGAATCGTCTTGCAACTTGTCGAAATACTTTGCTCCCACCATTCCTGTTTCTGAGTTCATCCAAAAGGTGTCAGCAAGATTTGACTTGAGGTTCATAGACATACTATATTTGTGGTCATGGGGGCCGCCTGTCTCAGTGAGGACAAATGTAAGAGTTCATGCATGGCGCCTATGCAAATGATAGCTAGGTATAGAATTATATCATCAGCTAGTGCATGCATATGCACATGTGATTGCCGCGACCGGCGGCCCCATGCAGCACAATGATGGCATATATATAATCAAGCTCTAGTTGTACGACAATTGCCAGCGCACTGACTCATGCAGTGCAGCACGCCGGGAGCCATATGTAGCAGCACATACAAGTTTTGCGTCACATGTGCTGCAGCTGGCCGGGCGCATGCGGCATAACTGTCATGCATGATACAACATGCAACTGAGTAACTGCTTGCACAACGGTGCATGTCCAAAATTTATGCACTGAACCAGCCGCGGCACAGGCTATCATTGCATGAGAACCGTCGATATTTGGGCCTATAACTCAAGTATTATCGTCGGATCGACAGGTTTGTAACACACGTTCAGCTACACTAGTTCGGGCATGTCGTCACATGACCGTCGCAGGAAGTAGTTGGACTCAGTGACTTTCCGACGTTTTGATTGTTGAATCACCTCATCAACGGCCTAAATGGGCTTCCAAACTGGGCCGTTTTGAGCCCTGTCTCGATGGTTCTCAGAGGTCAATACGTAAGGATGTGCATCTAAAGTAGTCGTTAGTCAGCGCACCTCAAGATCCTAATCCAACACTTTTGGAACATGCAGTTTCTTTTTTTGCCAGAACATCAGTCCAGAGAGTTGCGTCGCCATAACCTCACACCTTAGTCATTGACTGTACTGATTGCAGTACCTTCACCTAAACCTCGTACTAAGCTTCCTGAACCACCGTCTTTTTGCTGATTCGTACCGCCTCGAGCTTCCGGAAGAGAGTCAGAAAGTCCGACAGAGAAAGCTGTTCCGGACGAGCCTGTGCAGCGATTTGACAAATCGGACGTCAGTGTCTGGCTGCCTATGATCGGTGGACCAGCAACCGTTGAGTAGCAGCCGAAAGTCTGTGAATCCACGGCCGGATCTCCTCGCCTGTGACACCACTCGTGCGCACGTTCTCGGTTTCTTCGGATGCTTTCAACGACATCCCAAAGACTGAGCCGTTCGAATCTCTTCAACGACATTCTAAAATTTTGAAACCTGGGCCGAAACTCAACGGGGCCGTAAGTCTAGCATATGTGAGCGCTGTTCCAATCAAAATGGTCCCTTTCCATGGTACTTCAACTCCTTTTGATGAGTAATCTCTTCGAATTTTGACGGTCATTTGAGGATTGACGCCCCGTGGGATTGACAGGCTATGTCAACCGCTCAAGCAGCCAAACCACAGGCAAAGCGAAGCGGTTAAGCGGTTGACCCACCTTTACGTCCAAACCCAATTCTTCGAGCGCTTCGCTAATCGCCGCAGGATCGTGCTGTGACGCCTGGAGGCTATTCCGCAGCATCTTTCTCCGGCCGCCGAATGCAACGTTTACCTGCAAACGGAAGGCTCACGTCAGCTCTAAGCAGAAGACTCGAGAGCATTGAAACGTCAGCACGAAAGTGAGGCAAACGCGATCAGATTAGATGCGCGGAGAGCCCCTGCTTCGGAGTGAGTTTCGGCAAAGCCGTTTTCGATTCCTTAGGCCCTCACCAGAGAGAAGAACGCCTTTGCTGACGTCACCTCCGGCCACTCGTCCGGCCGCCGCATCCCCATCACGACCACCGCCGAGTCGCACTTCGGCTGCGGCGTGAACGAGGCTTTGCCTACCCGGAAACTGATCCTCGGCTCCGCGTAAAAGTTCACGAAGAAACTCATCGCCCTATATTCCGAGTCCCCCGGAGAAGCGTTCACTAATCGTTCTGCGGCTTCCTCTTGGAGCATCAGCGTGCAACTAGAGAAGAGAGAGCCTAGCGGGAGGAGTTTCTTGAGCGCGGACGTCGTGATGTTGTACGGGAGGTTAGCAACGCACTTTGCGCGCTGACCGGGAGCGAGGAACGGGCGCAAGCGCTCCTCGAAGGGCCAGCGCAAGACGTCTGCTTCTTCAACGAGGACCTGCGGGAATGACAAAGCTGCTTCTATAGGGGACAGAAAAGGTTTGTAAGACGTATGGAAACAAAGAGCTTTTGCAGGATGTATTGAGTTTGTGCGTTTGCAGGGTCTGGACGTTCGATACTTGAGCTTATGGAGTAGTTGGAGTCTCACGAATCAGAAAACGGGAGTCAAAGGATATTGTAGATAGTGGTGTGAAAGTGAATTGACCGCTTGACAAGGACCCCCGAAGTGTACTTCTCTTATCATCTTCTTTCAATCTCCGTTTAGTGAGTACATAGAAGCTTTTGAACGAGATATTCAGAAACAAATGGTATCCAGTATCTGAAGCCAGGGCGTCACCTGACGCTGGACAAGCACCACCACA
Organism: Klebsormidium nitens; assembly: GCA_000708835.1. Classification (NCBI taxonomy): domain Eukaryota; kingdom Viridiplantae; phylum Streptophyta; class Klebsormidiophyceae; order Klebsormidiales; family Klebsormidiaceae; genus Klebsormidium; species Klebsormidium nitens. The sequence goes on from DF237021.1 coordinate 146,694, forward strand.
GGACTTACAATTTGTGCACAACTTCGTTCCGTCGATCATCGGGCGGCCCACTTTTGTCAAAGTAGTGATCATCTACTTTTACTGGCTATCTGCACCAGCAGATCAATCATACGCAACTTTGTCTGCGTCAACTCCTGACCTTTCATGCCTCGTACTGCATTCTGCTGGCATTAAAATAGATCACCCGTGACGAGCTCTGAAAGCAGTCTTGAGGTTCAGAACTGCTGCAGATCCTTTGCAGCTTGTTCACAGAAAACTTGACGATAATGGGGCATCAGGGCCCAACAAATTATCCGTGCCAGGAAAGCTCCAGGATCCTACTGAGCAGATTCGCCAACCTCATAATGTAATCCTGATCTGACATACTGCTGTAATCACGCTCCCAACTTGCACCACTAACCATCACATGACAGAAAGAAACCAAGAAACAAAGAAACAAAGAAACAAAGAAGTGGTTCTTCAGAAGGGTGTGGACAAGGCGCCAAGCTCCGCTTGATTCACCATTCACATCCACATCTACTGACCCATGTTGCCCCGTTTATGCATTCCATATGACGGTGATTAACGCGATACCATCTGATATAAGCGCACAGCTTACTTGGTCAGACCCCTCCCAGGCCGTTGCTAGCATCGCCGCAAGCTCCCCGTCTTTCTCCACCGATATCACCTTCGCCGCTCCCGCCTCCGCTAAAGCTTTCGTCAGATTCCCCGTCCCTGGACCGATCTCCAACACCACGTCCCCCGGCCCGACCCCAGCGGCCGCAACCACCCGCCGGATGACATCAGCATCAATCACGAAGTTCTGCCCGAGCGACTTCTTGGGCGCCTTGCCACGCCCCTCCAGCATCTCATACACTGCGCTGCGCTCAGCATTAGGGTTCCGGGGGGCGGAGAAGTTTCGGGGGGGTTTCGGGCCGGACGTTTTGAAGGCACCGGTGCCCCGTCCGTTCTTCCCTGGTCGAGCGGATTCAACTGTGTCCCTTCCGCTGGTGCTCGGGCCGTCCTCAGATGAAGTGAACCCTTTCTCGACCCTCAACTTGCGCGGTGGTGGTTCGACCACCGCTGCTTTTTTTGGACGACGTCCTGCACTTTCCCTATGCTCTCGGTTGGAAGATTTTCGGTCACTTAAAGCGGCTTCCCCTCCAGCCTCAGTGTGCATACTCCTGACAGCTGAATATGCACGGCGATCAGTGGTAATGACAACTGGCAATGTGGGCTGTCTTTGGGCTGCAAAGGGGCTTGAACCAAGAAAGTCCCCTCTTTTTGCACGAACCACACTCGCATTCTCCACATTGTTTTTCATATGAAGGTGGCAAGTCCCACCACCCCTGCCATCGACCGCTTTTGCAAATGCCGAAGGCCCCCAGCAGGAAATGCTATCCCCCGCCGCAAGCTTACGCAGCCTTGCAGCTGACCCTAGTGACAATCGGCCCCTGCACAGCCCAAGGGGCCTCATTAGGAGCTTGCCGGTACTCATCACAGCCTTCAGATACCCTGCCCACAAGGGCGCTTTCCTGTGCTGCCACTCTGTGCTCCTTTTCTGCAGGTCAATCGGCGGAAGAAAGGGAAACTTTAAGGCAGGTTCTGAAGTCTGCTCAATCACAAGCCCGCCGCTGGAGTCTTCATCCGACGGTCGACTTTCGACAATGAGCTTCATCGACGGCCATACGGGTGGTTTGCATTTCAGCCCACAAGTTGCCCGAGTTTTGTACGGCAGGTTTATAGCCCCAATTTCCGCAGCTCCGTCGTTCTTCGGAACACTCGATAAAATTGGAAAGATACAGAGAAGATTAGCATGGCCCCTGCGCAAGGATGACACGCACAAATCGAGAAATGGTCCAAATTTTTTGGACGTTTCTCCTGGCTCCTCTGGCAAGGCCCTAGCTCCTGGCTTGATTGTGTGGCACGCTACATGGTGGAACTTTTGTATCATAAGTTATGTTGAATACAGCATGAGCTTCCTTTACCAAAATTCATACCGTGCACGCGTGCTATATGCGCACACACACGTCCATGAGTCCCCCCATGCATGGCCCGCGCCCATGTATCCACAATGCATATTATATACTCGCCCATGTCCACCTAGTGCATATCATTTGTATACTTCGCATTGTGGGCAACTCACCTTTAGTGTGGCAAGCATGCCAACACATGCTCGCGTAATCTGATTGAAACAACCTCACACGCGGAACGCCCGATTGCAAAAACATCCATCTGTATA
>DF237021.1:149207-239623 GCA_000708835.1 Klebsormidium nitens
CCATTTTGAAGATCCGGCTTTCCGCGTGTCAAGTCCGATGCAATGCTATCAGTTCAGTTCAACATATGATGCATCCGACCAAGTTGCTGGGACTCGATGAAATTCTGGTATCATTCGAGTCAAGAGGTCAGTGATTGCGCGCCTTGGGCAATCCCAATACTGATGACATGTGCAATTGGAAGTGGATCAGCAGCAAACAACTTTCTATGTTCCATCCGGCTGAGAGAGACCACCGCCTCGTTTCTTACTGTTTGCTGAGAGACGCCTTCAAGGCTGGTTCAGTACTTAAAGTTGGCCAAAAGACCAGGTCAATTTTGCCTGGAAAGGTCATGCACAAAAACATTCCTTGGTGAAGGGACTGAAACCCAAAGCACCTTCACAGTCGTAATAGATATCTCGTTAATGCCATCCTGTCCAAGACCTGTGCAATCCGCTCGAATGATATTCCTTATATGTAGTGTTTTCCTCGGACTTATCTGCCCACAATCTGGTTGATATATGACCAAACACATATGCGCAGCATCGCTTATTCAAAAACCAATCTGGTGCGCTAAGATAATGCAAAACCCTTTCGTTCTCAAGCCTTCTTCGCACGTGCCTCTTCCATCATCTTCACGAAGTCAGCAAAGCCTGCAGAGGACGGGAAGAAGGTACTCAGCTCACGTGACAAAAAGTGCTCCGATAACGCTGCACCTAAAGGAATGGCGACACATCAGCTTGAAAACCTAATCATGATGTAGGTGCTCCAACGTGCAAGTACTTCTCCCGTTTCTTTACCAACCGTGCACCTAACATGGACGCATCCTTTTTCAAACGATGATCTAGATCCAAGAGGACGTCTTGTAAGGAAGGTTCCCTCTAAACCCTTGGCAAAAGAACAAACGAAAACCAACTTCAAGACAGTCATGGTTATCTTACATCACATGCGAGCAGACTTGAGTAGAGCGCAGATGAGAACGAAGCATCACCTTCGAATCCACCCCAAAACTTACGGCGACATACCAGGTAAGACGAAGCCAAAAAACATTTCTGCCGGCAATTAGGAGCTCAGAAATGTAACGGACTGCCAGTGACGGCTTTGGGAGAAAGCCTCGGACATTTGCTGCTCAAATGTTGAGGCGCTTCAAACCGTACAACCTTCCCTCCAGATTTAAACACTTAAGAAGCGGAGAAAGTGCAGCTCACAAGGGTCCGAGTCGTGGGGTCCCGGAGACGCCTCTGGATGGTACTGGATGCTCATCGCTTGCATGGCGGGGAAAACCATGCCCGCGCACGTGCCGTCGTTCAGGTTGATGTGCGTTATCTCGACGCCGTCCGGCAGCGAGTCCGTGTCGACCGCGTAGTTGTGGTTCTGCAAGCATTATTGACACCGTTGGTTAGGGAGGGTGCTAAGCCGCGACTCGACAATCTTGCAGTGTCAAAACGCCCAAAAGCTTGGTCAAGCTTAAACAAACAGCCAAAAGAATTCCCACTTTCTAAAGTCGGTGAAATAAGACAAAGTTCAACCCGCTTTTACAATAGCTAAGTGCTACTTCTATCCTTGGGGCTCGGTGGGAGCTTGCTGCCGTCCATCACTTTCCAGAAATGCCGTGCATTGCAGGAACCACCGATTCCAAAGTGCGTCAAGTGGGTTGCAACAAACGATCACTCGCTCCCCTATGATTGGATCCATCGCTGATCCTTTCCGCGTTGCACTGCGGATTCGAACAGAGAACTTCACACCTTCCAAATGACCGCTGAAACGCACCTGGGTCGCTACCTTTTCCTGGCCGCTGCTCTTCTCTGCACGGAGACTGGAACTAAACGCAAATGCTTTCCACCAAGAACCAGTGTCCAATCCTCGGCAGCTGACGGCACGGCGCTGCTCACCTGCGCGCTGATCTCGACTCGTCCGGTGGCCACTTGCCGGACGGGGTGGTTCCCGCCGTGATGTCCGAACTTCATCTTGAAGGTGGTCCCGCCGAAGGCCTGCCCCAGCAACTGATGTCCCATGCAAATACCGAACACCGGCACCTGGCCCAACAGGCCCCTGCAAACGGCGAGGGGTCTGCTTATGGATCTGGGGGTTCTCTTATAAATCTGGAAAGCTGTACTCTTGGAGAAAGAAAGATTTGGATTGTCGGCCAAATGATGAGCATTGCTGAAAAGTTAATCGGTAGGACGCTTAAGGGAAGGACGTCCTGTTGCCAGTGCACGAGAAAGGGCGAAATGCTGGCTCTGTCTGACTTGAAACTGCGTTGGCCGTCGGTGGCAATGATGAAGATCTGAGCCTGGTCATCTTCACACGAAGCTTTCTCGGGTTTTAGGGTCTTAGGTTTTACTTCTAACAGAACGGTTAGGCCGACCTTCTCTGATAGCAGCGACTTGAGTAAAAGACTACAAAGCAGCGTCGACTGCCATCGAGCGAGCGAAGCTGCTAACCGGCACCTCGCCTGAGCTTCTACAATCCTTGAAACCTGAAACCGTATGTTCGAAAGGACCAGTGGGAAGCATGTCGGGAACCGCAGGGCTCCAACTCACTTGACGTTCTCCACAGCGTAAGGAACCGCCGACGGGTCTCCCGGGCCGTTGCTGAAGAGGACGCCCTCCGGGTTCATGGCCAAGACCTCCTGTTGCAGCAGGCAAGGTATTGTCAGGCTGTGTTGCATAAGTTGCGAATGGCTTGGAACTGCGACCCCTGAGGATTTCAGACGGCTCGGAAGTACGTTTCACCTCATAAAGTTCAAATTCTTAAACTGCATAAGCCAGATTTGAAGCAAGCAAGCTTCGAAGCCGGCAACACGGACATATGGTCATCTGCAACCACATGCGTTTTAAGAACACGATGGGGCTTGATCGGCTTACTTGATCAGCTCCTCATAATGGACGAGTTCGAAAACATCTTGCTCGACATGCTCTGAAGCCAAACTCAACGAATCAGACGCCCCAAAATGGCGCCCAGCAAAGCTAGTCTCGCGAATTCGACCCTTTCTGATTAGCGCACACGTTCCCCAGACTCCCGTACCTCCGCGGGTGTGGTCGACGGAACGACCGTGATGCGGCACCCGTACGACGTCAACCGCCGAAGGATGTTGTGCTTGACGCCGAAGTCGTATGCAACGACGCTGTACCGCGTGTCAGGTCCGGAGTTGGCCTCTGGAGCGAACTCCCACTCATCCCCCGTCTTGTCCTTCCACTCGTACACGCGCTTCGTGCTGGCGGGAGTGATCAGGTCGACACCTGGAAACGGAACGGAAACGTATCGGAACGGAACCGGAAGTGGACTCTGGTGTCAGACAACCGGTACTGGATTTCTCAAGAAAAGGGCGATAACTGACAGGATTAAGGGACGCTTTGACACGAATGCCAGAGTGGACTTGAGAAGGAATTGTCCCTGACACATCAAGTCAACAAGCTCGCAAGACTTCACGGATCGGACCTCCCCTGCTGAGACCCCAGCTGCGCAAGTTGGAGAATTCTACGTCACAGAAAAGCATGTAGCAGACGTGGCGCTCACCGACAATCTTCCAGCCCTGCGCCTGCTTGATCAGTTCATCATCCGGGATAGAGGCGTCCGTGCTCAGGACGCCGATCAGGCTGCCGTTGATGCGCAGCCGCTTCGTGATGGCGCGCGTATCGACCTCGGCTGCATCCAAATTTACCAGAGTTCGGTTTTGGGGGCTTAAGAAGCTTCAAAAATTTCATGGATCTTCTTGCATGCGCTGTGAACGCTCGACACTAGGTTGACATAACAAGAACCATTCAGTCTGATCTCAAGCATCCGTTGAAGTATCATCCAGCAGGAGAAGTTCGTGATTTAGGGACTTTGGACAGTTCTTTGAAGAGAGGAACAAGCACCTGGTTAGCACTCTGTCAAATGAATCGAAGCCTATTCTCAAGGACAGGACGCGTTTTGGCCTATGGATGAGGTTGAGGTGAGATTGGGTGCCAAAGTAGGAGTTTTCGGAAGAAAATTCGGAAGGTATGATTGACTTCTCCAGATTAAGACCAAGGCTGGTCCAACGAACGGAACGGGAAGAAAGACGAAGGTTAAAGCACGGTTAAAGTGCTCCACCCAACGTTAAATTGGCATTGGAGATCCGGGTTGTGCGAGAGGGCAACTTACCGATGCCCATCACGCCTTTCTCCTCCAGATACTCGGGCAGAGTCTTCGTTGACCTCCAGTTAGACACCCTGCGGATGGATACCAAAGAAGGTTTAAGCGGGCACTTTGACAAGACTTGGATGATTTAGACAGCAGCGAGGTCCATAAAAGTAGTTCGTCAAGTTCGTCTGAACGGGCGAAAAAGTTGGGAGTTGGGAGAGTTGGGAGGGCTATGTATGACAGAGGCTTGCCTGTGACGATGAACTCTGGGCCGTCTTGATTTCAAGCATGTGCATTTTGCCTTGGCTCTGGATCGTTCAAATTCTTTGCATAAACCCGAAAGGCAAGCCGGTTGCTTACATTGGGCTCAAGCTCCGGATGATCAGCCCACCCGTGTAACATTTCTCGGACTCTTCGTCCTCTGCAATAGTGGAAATACGAGTCATATTGCAGGATCCAACAAGCTATCGATGGGATACTTCTAGGCCCGATCAAAACACTCCAGTTCGAATCTCTCATTCCCTTGCGAACAAGTTCCAAACAAGATGTAAGACATGCCAAATTGCGGAGACACGTCTTTCAGCCACTTATGAGCACGCAGATCTGGGCCTTCTGCTTATGTTCTGGACACAATTTGAGAGGCCGCAGAATCCAAAACAGCTACTTCGTCTCGAACAGTATTAAGAGCCTGCTTTTACATCCGCAACGACCAACATACACGATGATAAAACGGCATTAGTTGTGCCTTGCTTTCTTGTGGCCCTCGGCACTGCAGTCAGACATGAGAACCTGAGATCTACTGGCTGTTTTTCAAGGTTTGTCATTCCAACCATACGGTGCATATGGAAGCCTTACCTAGGTTGATCCCTGTGTTCCCAATGTGGGGTGTAGTCATCAGAACGAATTGGCCGGAATAGCTGGGGTCTGTCAAAATCTCCTGGTACCTGCAGGAAGGCGTGTGAAAAAGCCTCAAAACAATGGACCATCAAGATTGCGACTTAGATCCCGGGCTCGTATGTGGTTTGCACTAATGCGTACGGTCGTCGTAGTCGAAAAGGAAGCAGCAATGGTTCGTGCTGAGAACCCCGTAATTGCCTCAGGAACGACATTGCTCCAAGATTCAAAGTCAAACACCGCTGATTTCGATTCCTAAAATTGCGCATATGCCCTGCACACCCTTTTCTAGAGAGTTGCTTCACAACACTGAAGCTGAAGCGGCCACAAGCTGCAAGTACTACAGCATGGCACCTTACTGCAATCAGTTCGAATAGAACGGGCCACGAGTTGGGCGCGTAAGCAACAATGAGAAGGCACCAGACCCGTGGCCCGACTCGTCCCAAAAGCGAAAACCCGTTTTTTTGGGCATATGAGGACGCAAAACGAAGGAGCCAACAATCAATATTACTCAGTTCTCACCCCGTCATCGATGTGTTGAACACCACCTCTCCGACCTGCGTCCCCCTGGCCCCAAACGCCTGCCCCTCCCAAACAGAACCGTCCTCTAGCACCAACCTCGCGTCTAGTGTAGGGAAGGGCCTCTCGTCAGCTGCAAAAACGCAGCAACATGAGGCCTTTTCAGTACGCCACACTCTCTAGTCACCTTACCATGTGCATCTCACTTCCAGGAAGTGCATTCCAACCGTGAAAATGAACGAGACAATCTGACCTGTTGCGAGGAGTCTGCCAGTGAGGTATGCGCCAGACATGCTGTTTCACACAGATTAGGCGAACATGCTCTCAGATCAACGCCGGTATGCACAACCTCCAGTCAGCCAAGAACCAATGCTCTAAAGTCCGCCCACCAAATCACGCCAAAGATTACCAAAATTCACCGCCGCTTGACTAGATTCTTGAGAACTAGGGCCACACCTGCTGCTGGCGCTTCGACGGCCACAGAGCATTTCACCGGGTTATCTCTGACGGCTGGCTGCCGCCTGAGGGCCTGAGTGGGGCTGGAAGCGGAGAATGTGTGGCCAAGGAAAGAAGAGGAAGAGGTCTGAAGGGAAGGTGAGGCAGGCAAAGCTGCCTGGACCTGTGAAGAAGTGAGTGGCGCAAATCAGTCAGATAAATGATCGACAGAGAGAAAGATTGAAATGTTTGAAAGGAACGGGCATAAAACGTGTTATCGTCAAGAGTAAGCCAACCACACAATCTCAATAACTTGTGCTGCTGATCAAGGACAGGTTCCGACAAGTCATGTCCAAACTTTTGACAAGATATGTCCAGCTTTCAACCCTCAATGTTCTATTCTGGTGATTCTACAAGGACAATTTATGCTGACAAAGTAAGAGCATGGCCACCGACCATTGTGCTTTGATCAAACTGGCGCTATGTGCCAAGAGGAACTGCAAGAAGCATCTTACTTGGTGTTTTCATACTAAGAATGCAGTGAAATGAAATGCCAGGAGCATGCTTCAAATTCCATCCCTTGCTCAGCATCTGGTGGTGCATATGTAAAACGCTATTGACGATAGGAACAGGTAGCCCCAACTTGGACACCAGAAGTGTCGTACGTTTGCCGATGCTTATTCCAGTCGCCGCACTTTCATGATTGCAGCATTTTTGCCGCACATCACTGCTCTCTTGAGCCTTGCCTGAGAAGACGATTGACCATGGAAATCAATTTGACCTGCTTGTCGTATCATTGAGTTTTCTGTTGCATCAGGTTGAGATCTTGACCCAATGCCAGATGGGGCTCACCTTTGAAGATCTCAAGGGGATCTGCAGAAATTGGACACCCCCATCATAGTGTTGCTTTGCTATTGGATTTAGAGCGATCCCCCCCAATGGAGACAGAACCCCTGCTCTGCACACCGAGAAAGCCATCCCAAACAAAAGTTCGCTCGACGCAAGAAAGCTCTAACAGCGCTGCTGTGCTCCACAAACTCGTTACCACCACTGCTTTCCAAACACAGCTTCCTGATCGTCCTTGGCTTTGCGTTTACAGCATTGCCTCAGCACGATTGGTTGCTAGAGAGGTAGATCGGAATCTTGAATCTGTCACATGGCGAATCCCCCTTTCGCAAGTCACGGCATTGGACAGTCTGGCAGTGGAGGTCACGTCTCGAGTTCTTTTTCAGAAGGCTTGAGAACAGCGCCCGCCGCCATGGCTGCGGCGAACCGCTCAGTCATGGGCTGAAAAGAATCACCGTTACCGCTTTCCATTGGGGAGGGTTTTGCGACCCAGGTTAGCGACTCCGGAAATCGGGAAGCCGTAACGTGTTGTCCGGTGCCGCCGCAGGGTGGTAACGGTATTTGTGCCACGTGTCGGCTTCGTGTGCATGCGAGCAAACCCTAAAAGGGAAGTTGCGTCACTCCGAGCTTGCGAAACAATTGCATGGAAGCTTTCTCAGTCTGATTCGGGTTTCTTGCGAGCAATCAGACGGTCGTGCAGATCGCTCTTTCTCTTCCCAAAGGAAGCGCATCGTCCAATCTGTAGAAAGGTGCAGCAGGGGGAGGATCCAACGCTTTCGAGCTGCTTCTGTAAACTTCTGTACGAGAACGACTCCTGAAAGCTGCGATATATCGTGCAGGACCATTGCAATGGCTAAGCCAGATGTACTTGTTCTTGCTAAGAACATCCCGCTGATCTTGGACGAGTTGCCACAGTTCTGCACTCTGCACAAGCTCTATGAGGAAACAGACAAAGATGCATTCATAGCTGCAAACAAGGAAAAGATCCAAGCTATTGTCACTTCATACAATGTGGGGGCAAAAGCTGACTTGATCTCAAGCCTGCCAAATCTTAAGGTACGTGAATGCAGAATTCTGGGACTATGTTTTCTGTGCGAGGAAACTGGTCCCATTCCAGATGGGTGTAAAATCTTGATTGTTTGCAGATCTGAGGGCAACTGATCCGTTCAGGACGGATTAAATTATTGAAGCTTGGCAGATCTGGCGGTCGATTGATAAGCAATCCATTCGCAGCCGATTAATCCAATCCTTTTGTCGTCCGCAGAGCTTTGAGATATTTCTTTGCGAATGGCATGGCCGATGGTAGGAAGAGATGGCAGCTTGCGTATTGAAACCCTCAGCTCTATTGTGTCTTTTGTAATTCGTTTTGGGTTCTATCTTTTTGTGGTCTGCTGTTTGGGAGCTCAACGCACCGTAGCTCCAAAAGAGGGCACCTACGGAAGATTTTGCACCTGTAAGCTTTGGAACCCCACTTTGTGTGCAGAAGTCTGGTGGGTAAGAATTGGTTCTGAATACCCCGTCTCACATTCTCAATCTAGCCTGAGTATCACCTTTGATTTGCGGTTTGCTTCATGCTTCAGCTCTCGTCCACATATGAAGCATCTTGTCAGTGCCTCTGACTTTCATTCTACAGGTCCGTACTGTCAACCGGACAAGTGTGCGAGGATTGTTCGCCCTTTGCCAGACCTACTGTGTATAGTGCAGCGACGATCAGCCTGATGGTATCAAAGATTCTGAACAAAGGCAAAAACTGTTTTAAGACAGCGGAGGTCATCGAAAGTCCTGCTTTTGCTTTGGATAAGCTTATCTTTGAGATCTACAAATACTGTCCAAAAGTCAACCGCGGCCATGTATGCTCAAAATGCAGCAGTTCTGAAGGTTGACTCTGAGGGGCAGAGCAGGCAATTGGAGTCCGCATCATCCAGTGGGCAAGCATCTTCAAGTGCGCGAATCCACCATCAGACGGGCCACCCAAGCCGAGCTGCGCGTCTTGCTCATTTGTCAATATTGCATCCTCACCTTGCACTCCTTTGGCCTGTTTCCAACTGGTCAGTCCACACCTTTCCACAACTGGTCATTCCACACCTTGAACATCGCCTGACCGTGTATCCTCGCTCATTCTGCAGATTATCTGCTGTTTTGGAGTTGGCGTCGACGCCATCGACCTGGGGAAAGCCAAAGAGCTCGGGATTCCAGTCACGAACACGCCGGGTGTCTTGACGGAGGACACCGCAGACACCGCGCTGGCTCTTCTGCTGACAACGCTACGGAAAGCGTGTGCTGCAGACCGGTAAGTCTGTTCTTCTCAGCTTCGTCATCGTTCCGTTTTCAATGGTTTCTTTGCTCTTATTTACTGTGACAACCAACGACTCTGAGGCACCGTTTGAACAGATTGGAAGCTAGACCTGCACACATGATTCAAAGAATCGTTCTCAGAAAGGGTCAATAATCGGATGCACTCTGCCTCGGTCCCAATTTGCAACTCCTGCGACCAGCAAAAATCCTGGCGGCACTACGAGGCCTTCCGTTGGCTCTCTAGAAATCGTTGTCCCCTTGGCAACCAAGACCCTGCTTTTTGCTTTTCGCTTTTCTCTTTTGTTTCCGCTGTCTCGTTCCTCTCTATAGAGAACGAAGAATCTAGGTTTGTACGAGAGCGTTTAGGGTCTTCTTCGTGCCAAGTTGAGAACTAGACGTCAGTCAGAACGACCGTTCCGGATGCCAACACAATCGAGGAAGTCTGTTTCGAACCTTAGAAACAATTCATCACACCGTGCATGAAGCACAGACGCATACCAGGACAAAATGTTTACTCCTCTGACACTTCAAAATGGTTTCGTACTGGTAAAACGGTTCGTTTTGACTCCCTGCTGCAGATTCGTTCGTTCCAAGTCCTGGTCAAAGAACGACTTCCCCCTGGCGACTAGTCTCAGCGTCGGCGGCAAGAAAGCCGGCATCGTCGGGCTCGGCGACATCGGCAAAGCGGTCGCGAAACGCATCGAAGCCTTCGGCAGCACAATCTGCTACCAAGGCCCGCGGGAAAAGCCCGAGGTCCCCTACAAATACTTCCCTACGGTCGAAGCGCTCGCGAAAGAGGTCGACTTTTTGGTGCTGACGTGTCCTGGGGGCGCTGCCACGTTTCACATCGTGAACCGGCCGGTGTTAGACGCGCTCGGTCCGAACGGGTTCGTGATTAACGTTGCGAGGGGGAGCGTTGTAGACGAGAAGGAGCTGGTGCAAGCGCTGGTGGAGAAGCGGATTGCGGGGGCGGGGCTGGACGTGTTTGAGTCGGAACCGAAGGTGCCAGGTAAGTGGAATGCTGGTCTCTCGTCTGGGCTGTTCTCGTTTCTTTTCTTGTCTGCAATCAGCGGGACTTTCGGCAGTCAGCGAGGCGGGTACTGGGTGTCATTCTAGTGGACGTCGTGAAAACTGCCTCAAGTACGATCTGTAAATCTGGAGTGTCGAAAGGTTGAAATTGTTTCTAAGAGATACAGCATGTTGAGCGTTGACTTCGACAACCGCATTGAATAACCTTCTGCAAAGCCATAGGGTCCGTTGAATGTTCGGCTCTTGTGCAGTCAGCTCGTGAAATGGTCAAAACCAAGTGTTGATCACGTTATTGTGACCCGTTTGGTTTGTTTCAAGTCTGGGTTTTCGGAACCTCTACTTCACTCAGCTTTTGAGGCCCTCAATAGGTAGAGCGACTGACTTTTCTCTGAATCTGACTGGGTTTCGGAAGGCTCACCTGCGACGCACACTGATCTCCTCAAAGTAGCATGAATGCTCGGCGGCTCCTCATGGGTTGCGAGGGCCTCGTTCGTCTGCCCGCCCTCGGTAGTAAGCGTTGACGAAACAGACGCTTACTACCGTTGACAATCTTCTCGGACCCCTTAACCTCGCACCCAAGATGTTGTTATCGACGGATGGTTCGATGGATCTCACAAAGGCTGGGGACCTGACAAATCGTCGACTTCCGCAAAGTTCGCACCTAATGAATCGCAGACTGGCCGTGCAACTCGTGGGTGCGGATGGGTGCGGATTTAAGGTGCCCGAACTTGTCTGATTTAGACGATTCTTCCATCTTCGGAGTCGCGCAATCCACCACGCACGATTGAGTATCGTTCAGGTTGAGTAGCCGATTTTGGATCCGGTCAAGACCTCAGCACTCAAGAGTCGAACGTCCTTGACGGATTTGATTGACCTCCAAATGTCACTTTCTGTAGAGGAGCTGCTGTCGATGGACAACGTCGTGCTGTTCCCCCACATCGGGAGTGCAACGATAGAGACGCGGAGCAATATGGCGCGGCTTATGATGGACAATTTGCGGGCCCACTTCGACGGAAAGCCGCTTCTAACGCAAGTGCAATAGAAGGGGCCGAAGATTCGTCTCGCGCAACTTCTTCTGTTCGCACCTTCTTGTTCTCCGCGCTCACCTTAGAGCTTGATGAGATGTCGCGGTCTCCGTGAAGATCCGAGTACAACGGGGGCAGGTTCCCCCTAAGAAACGGAGGTGCCTGGTCAAGCCTCAAACTTGAAATCTCTGAGGTAGCGGTGATTGGTGGCAATTGTAAGCAGGTTTGGCAAATGCACCGTGTGTGTAACCAGCTGATCATGGTTGATGAGGTGATTTGATGCGTTCGTAGGGGTAGCTTCGGCTGTTAGGTTAGTAGGTAGCTGTATTTACGATACTGACGCATAAGCTGCCCATCAGAAAGCAAGCGTGTACAACTTCATTTCGTATCGGTAATCATTCAGAAGTCACCGCGTGCTAGGCCTGTCCGATCGCACAATTTTCGACTTATATCGGAGTCATCTCCTATTATGACCTTACCATGGCTTGGTGCCCTGCCGATTGAGATGCACACCTTGTATAACTCGGATACCTATATAGTCTTGATTGCGTTTGTGCATCATGCCATGATAGCCGCGTGAAACGTACATGCATCTTGTATATAACGACTGTACTTCAATTGGTGTTGCCCCATGCCTTGCATCTGCGTGAAGTTCCATGCCGAGATCCGCATGCTGATCAACCCTAGCGACCCGACTCGTTCAATCTGCACGAAATTGCATGCCAATAATGATTCAACTGATATCTGAGCCTTGGGTTTCTCAACCGTGCGAATGATGCAAGGTAATTGCCCATGCGCACGCGTCATTGCTTGATACGGTCGCGCGGTTGCGCGACTCAGTGGGGAATCATGACCCTAATCAGTGCCCTGCATACCTAGAGAGTGCGCACAATACAGCAAGCAACCGTCAGGGGCGGGCCGGCCCGAAATCGAGGAATATTGGAAAAGCTGTTCCGTTGAATCCGCATGGATCGTAAAAGCCGGACACCGGAACAGATTGTCTTACTGAATGCATGACTGAAATGTTTGCCAAAGCAGAGGGGAAGAAGATCAGGCAAGGGGGTGGCGGCCTAATATCAATCTGGCTCAATGGAGTTCCTACTGTGTCCTACTGCTGGCGGTCAAGGAACAACTCAGAGAGCGTCATGACGCGTTCAGAGAGGCCCAGTGTGGCAACCACTTTGGGAGGCTGTGCCCGGATGTCTTTGACTACATCATAGCGAAAGTCGCAAAAGAAAGTTCGCTAGAGCACCTGGCAAGGGTGAACAAAGCCTTTCAAGCGGCGACACACCGATGCAGCCAGGCGCTGGTGGTCAGTCCCAGTCTTCAAGTAGACATTAGAAAGAAGAGAAAGTCACAAGTAGATGAGCTTTGCAGAGCTTTGAGCAAAGACGTCAGCGTGAGACCAAATCTTTCCAGGCTGGTCTTGCCAAGAGAAGCAGTAGCCCTTAGCCTATGGCCAGCTTTGGAGAGTATCAAGTGGTCCCACGTGAAGGTGACCTCTGAGGAGAATCTAGAATTGTCACTCGAGCCCTTTTCGATCTCGAGGGAGTCCTTAGAGAGCTTAGAACTAGAGCTATGTCTGGCGAAGGTTGCGAGATATGACATTGAGCTGGAGAAAGGCTTGCAGCGGATCGTGCAAGCGTTTCCAAAGCTCAGGGAGTTGAATTTCCACGGAAACGGATTGGCTCCTTTCCTTTCGGACAGCCGTTTTGTTCAAGCAGAGGCCAACACACTGAACAGCAGTCTAACTAATCTGGAGCTCTCGAACTGCAAGCTACCGCCCTGGCCACTCGTGCTGAGCAGTCTAGATACTCTTACAGCTCTCCGCACGCTACGATTCAGAGGTGAAACCTGGTTGCCAACGCAGGAATCCCACTATCCATCAGGTCCAGCGCTTAGGGCTCTTGAGACACTGCATATGGATATGGTCACAGAAGCTCAGCCGGGCCACTATCTTCGTGACATAGCACACCACTGTCCCAATCTCCGCCACCTCCTGCTTCGTACACTTCCCTCCTCTTATAACCAGCCTCCAATTCGGCAGGTGCCTTCACCTGGAAGGCAGATGCAGGTTTCAGAGTTTGTTTCGCTATGCCCGCACATTGAGCGGATGGCTATAAGCCGGTTTGAAAGGGCCTCTGGACCGGACTTCTCTCGGCTCCTAGTGCGATTTGGACTGGTCGCAGGGGATGCATATTCTTATTGCGGATCACTTTGTGTGAAGCTGTTTGTCCTGCGAGACGAGGCTTTGGATAGGGAAGACCTCTGGAGGACCTCTTGCTCCGTTTCGCTATTCCGTTGTGTGCTTTTGCATACAGACATTTCCACGCTGATCCACAGAGACCAGCCTGGCTTCCTGAAACGGCTCGTAGGAGAAGCGGAAGTCGTTTTCGAATGGTACAAACACTTCTGTTCGGGCAACTCGTAGACCGATGAGCTACGTTGCGGAGGCAAGCAACACATTGCAAGGAATGGTTGAAAGGAGCGAGAAGTGATACTGTTTTCATTATATTCTTGTTGGTACCGTTCGTTGTAACGCTAAGGATACGGATATCACAAAAGCATCTGTTTCAAGATGACACCAAAGTTATCCGACTTTACCGGTCATGATGGTCAGAGAAGCAAAGAGCAGCAACCATGCTGGTCGCTTCCCGGGTCAGCGACAACCAAAACACCGAGGTCTAACAGTCGAGGCGTTTACATCGGTCAAATGAATGTCAATTCTGATACAATTTGCTAGCTATCGGCCTGACGTCGCATGGCATGTTATTATAAGGACCCGGCGACCGTACTGCCAGGCTGAGGTTACGAAGATGCTGCATGATAAAGTGGTTTCAACCGCACGCGAAGTCGAAACTTCGAGCACACGCACTTCACGAATCGAGTCCCTGATCGACCAGCTCGGAGCCCTTCGGAGTTCTTGCTGGGGCTTGGCACTGGCAATTTTACAGTTGAGGTGTCCTTGCTCCGCACCCGCTCTGCAGTGCTCGATCAGCGCGGGCCCGTAGCTACACATGTGCCACAGATCAGATACGTCTGCATTTGCGCACACCTTTCAAAACCATGAGCTAGTGTTTGAGTGACTCTATCAGCCGTTGGCCGTACTTCTTAATATGCGAAAGTGCACTATCCGTGGCCGCCTAGAAAAGAGCGTACTTTCACGATCTGCTAGCTACGACCGTTCTTTGACAGCATCATATCATACTAGTTCAGTGCATATCATTTGCAAATTCGAACGTCACTAGGCGTGTGTGTCGGAAGCTGTCCGACCGAGCGCTGCGGCCGGCCCATGCCATCGATGTTTATGGCATTTCGTGCCAGCAGTTCGCGTCCGAGTTCGACCACTGTAATGACCTATGACGCGGTCGCACAGCCGTCCCATTATATGTGCTGGTCAAGCAAGTGACGCGCGGCATGCCGCATACATACACTGTCCATTCATGCAGACTTGCAACGACATTTATAATTACCTGCGCGGCACATCGCAATCGTGAATAACGCAAATATGAATCAAGCTATGGCCTTTTGATTGAAAACAATATCCGCGAAGTTTTTTGGTATAGGTGCATCTATTGCTCGGCCTTGAGCCCGGGGTTTGTCAGGGAACTACAGTATTCTAACGGAAAGAACAAAAAGCGCAAACGCATTCGATCTAGCTCTTCTCTCTACCTAAACTCAAGCAACCTTTCTGATTTCGGATGCACTACTTTTGACTTGGATACCCTATACCTGATGCGAACCGAAAACGAGCACGATATTTACAAGGGCATGTTTCAAAAACACTGCTTCCTATCAACGCGCATGTGCAGCCGACTCTGCGGCCGAATGCTCGGTTGCAAGGAGGGCGGGGTTGTACGCTTTGCCCCCCTCCACCGTCATCATGATGCGGTGGCTCGGATCGACGTTGTCTTTATCTCGTAGCGCTTCAAGGATGGCCGTCGGGTCCGCTTCCCTGATAAAGGAGA
Organism: Klebsormidium nitens; assembly: GCA_000708835.1. NCBI lineage: Eukaryota > Viridiplantae > Streptophyta > Klebsormidiophyceae > Klebsormidiales > Klebsormidiaceae > Klebsormidium > Klebsormidium nitens. The sequence goes on from DF237021.1 coordinate 164,303, forward strand.
TTCGGAACCATGATTACGTCGGATTCGCCCGGGCAATAAACTCAGTGAAAATCCAAGATCGGTCGACAACACAAGAAGGAGGCCGCGCCAGACAACAATGCTCCGCCACAAAAGGCCCGCACACTCCATCTCATTGTCGTCACAGTCGGTTCGTACAATAATGAGCAGCTCACGCATTCCTGCAACCTTACAAAGCAAGTACTCCAAAAGCAACAGAGGAAAAGTGAGAAAAATCAAGATCAACGTCGCCCCTCCCACCTCGTATGCAAGATCCGATGCAGGGTCTTGAGGATGGGGCACAGCTCAATGGGCTGCGTCTTTTCTCCGGTCTCGGGGTTTTCCACCGGGGTCTCCGAGTGGCTGAGCAGGTCGTAAAAAGCGCCCACCGCGGAGATGCCCTGGATCATGCCCTTGCCGGGGATGTTCTCGCCCATTTCCGGCGTCAGCGCCTTGTTGCCCAGCTGCAGCCCGTACCTGAATTGAATGGGATCTTTAGGGTTATCATTGCTCACGGGTTTCAGGAATGGTGGGACTCAGAGGTTTTCAGATTGCGCAGCTGCAGCCAGTACCTGGACTCGACGAGTTGCAGCGTACAAGGAGCTTCAGTTCTTATACATATCTAGGGCCTTCTAGATCCTTGTGTTGTATCGAGGTTCCAGACGAAAGATTCTGAAGCTTGAAGGTCAGAGGAGTTCGCACTTGGCGGGATTGCGAGTTGTATCTGGACCCAAAGCTTCTCGGCCGATGTTAAGGCATCCAAAGGTCCAAAAGGTAAGAAACTTCTTCAGCGGTGGAACAAAGGGACGACTCACTGCGCACCAGCGGATCGTACTTAGGATTCAGTTCTATTTGAGGCGTATCTAGGCAATCTTTCTAGATCCGCTAGATCCGGTGAATCTATTTCTAGAGTGCCGACGATCATTTCCGGATATGAGTGGGGTGCGCAGGTCTTTGGTGGAATACTGGAAAGTTGGACACATCGAAGGGTGGAAAAAGTGAAAGCCTTGCCGGTCTGCTCTCGGAGATTGACAATTGAGCAGCCGCTCTGAATGCAGACTTGTCTTTCCTCGCTACAGGAGCGATCGCACTCCTTATCTCAGCAAAAATCCAGGAAAATATCACAATCCCTTTGCGGTCGAAGTGCTCTGACATAGCCTTTCCTTCTCGACCCGCAAGATCCAGTCTATCTCCTCGTGCCCCCACATCGACTGGACAGTGAGCAAGATAGCCGGTAGACTCTCACCATGCGTTACGCCCCTTGAGCAGCGTGACGTAGGTATCTGCCAGCAGCGGTCCCGCAAGTCGCTCCGGCTTTTCCGCTAGCAGGTGCGTGATGAAGATCATCTCGCTCGTGCAGTGCGCGAAGTAGACCGCCTTGCTCGTCGCGCTCTCCTGGGTCACAGCCGCTACCAGGCCTGCAAAGATGATCAATCGCTCAAAATTCCTGTGAGATCACGAGAAATCTTGAAGGGTTGTCTCAAAGAACCAGAGCCCACAACCACCTATCCGACTTGTGAAGCGAGAGAATCTGTTTTCCACAAAGTAGACTGCCTTGCTCGTCGCCCTCGCCTGGTGTACCGTGACAATCAGGCCTGCGAGGGCCAGATTAGTGCTCTCCATCATTGCTGAAATGCAATGGATCGCTGGCATGACCCCGAAACGCGGAACCAGAGAGGTATTTTCGGAACAGGTAACGGCCTTGTGCGTCGCACTCTTCTAAGTCGCGTTGCAACCAGGCGTGCATAGACAATTCCAAAGTCGTAGGTTTGTGAATGATGCTTCCTCGAGAGGGACGCTTGACTTTATGCAAGCTGGCGACGAAGAAGCTTGTCTGAAAAAAGTGAACCGCGTTGCTCGTTGCCCTCTCCTGCGTCACCGCCGCACCCGGCCTGGCGAGAAGAATTGATTCTAAGCTTCAGGTTATGGTCTATCGTCCAAAGGGATTGCTCGAAGAAACAGAGGATGACTTCAGGCGAGATTTGCTTACCTGCACCAATCGCGTACACGTTCTTGAGCCCCCCCATGACCTCGTGCGTGATCAGGTCGCTGTTGTCCCACACCGCAAAGTTCCTCTGGCGGACGAACTCCGCCAGCGGCTTGCGCCACTTGTCGGCCCCGCACAGGCGCGCGTTCGCGTACTCGCCGTCATAGACTTCGGCCGCGATGTTCGGGCCGCCCAGGTAGAGACAATTTTCTAGGGGGAGCCCCGCTGCAGAAGGGGAATGAGAATTAACGACCCCAACTCCAACTGAAGAGCACAGACTTACTGATATTTGCGACTGCATCGGCACCGCACAGGCGTGCATTTGCATACTCGCCGTCGTACACTTCGGCCGTGACGTTTGGGCCGCCCAGGTAGAGACAGTTTTCCACTAAGAGGCTGGATGCGGGAAAGCGGGTAAGATTCAATATTAAGAATAGCCGAAGAATAGCGTCAAATTTGCTCGTCGTTTATCAGCTCCGCTCAGGCGCGCATTCGCGAACTCGCTGTCATACATCCAAGCAGCGATGTTCGGCCCAGCCATGTAGATATTGCACTGCGCATGTCGAGACAGTTCCCTACAGGAGTGCCGGCCGCAAACACACCCTCGAAGAGTAGCTCCACTGGTGAACGGCTTTGACTTCGGCGTTTCAAAATGGCCACGGAAATTGGGCCGCCCAGAAAAAGACGACTCTCTTTTGGGAAGGCCCGCTGCAAAAAGGAGGTAATATGAGGACCCAGCATCTTACGACGAAGATGCACAGGCCTCGAAAAACAACAAACGTGATTTCTGTCAAGCCTGCCACCGTTTCAAATCGCGCCTTCGTTCTTGAGGGCCTGAAGCATGCGATACCCAGAAAATAGTCCGCCTGAGTCAGATAAGGATGTATTTCTAAAGGGTCATGTCCATGTCAAATGGGACACTCTCCTCGAAGAAGGCCTTTGATACGTAGAGCCTGGCCGGCTATGTTCGGTCAACTGAGTGAAGTCTCCGATTTCACAAAACAAAGTGGTGGTCGCTGGCGTATGCAACTGTTCTCAGTAATATGACCCGCAAGGGGAAAGAATAAGGATCCTTTCACATACAAGCATGGAACGGACAATACTTTGAACTTGCAAACCCAACCGAATCAGAAAATTCTTCCTTTCGTTTAACTCGCCAAGCTTACTGCCTCACTGGAACGATCGTACAGACCTCTCAACCTCCGCACCCACTTTTTAATCCTCGACTCGATCCATGTCCATTTTGTCAGCTCCCTCGCTTTGCCTGGTGGATCATCATGCACGACCTGAGTATGTGCGGGTGCCACTGAAATACGAAGTCGACATCTAACCCCGCACCCAATTTCAAACCTCTCGTAACCTTGACCGACCCGATGAGACTTCTCTTGCCAAACCAAACCCCAACTGGCCGGCCCCTCACCTGCCTGGTGGATCATCATGCACGGCGTGAGTATGTGCGGATGCGGCTGCAGCACGCACTCGACGCCCTTGGCGAGGCTGATCACGACCGGTAGCATCCCCTGCCGCTCCCGCCAAAAGTTCCCGATCTCCTCAAACACTTTCCGCGTCTCCGTCGAAGGCAGGCCGTTAATAACGATGTCGGCCCGGTAGGTCGCCTCCTGAGCGCAACAGGTAAATGGAAGGTATTTTTGAGTCTTGTTCAAGGGTTTAGAGCTTAGAGGGTCAAAGGTAACCGAAAGGTGCCCACTCCTTCAAAATCTTTCGCGTCTCCAGGTCGCTGATATGAATGTCTGACCGGCAGGTCTCCTGCAAGGAGCGTCCCTTCAGGTTGGACAAACGTGACATATCAGAATGCCAATCAGAGTGTACTAAGTTTCGCCAAGAACTGCGGATCTGCTCAGAAGCGTCCAGTTTTCTAATAAAAGCAGGCCGTTTGCCTGCAATGGTTGTGCGCTAGCTCGCCTCTACAGGTGACGTGGTCGAACAGTTTTAAATATGCAAATATTGTGATCGTTGTCATTATGAAGGGCAGGCCGTTTACCCAGATGGGGGCCCTATGGGGCGCCTTGTTAAGAAAGGAAAGCTTCTTCCGTAGCACACCGGATTCAGTTTCTTTCAGGAGTGTAATTTTAGGAAACGACAAACCTTCACCTTTGTCATGTCGAGACTGAGTGTGCACCGGAAGAAGTGGTGGCGGTTTCGGAAGAGCCGTCAGCGCTCCTTGAATTCACAACGCTGTACGCTTCAAGGTTCACTCTGGCTGACTTCCAGACCAAACTTCTGACAGGTACCGATGAAAGTAATCGGATTCTCAACAAGAGGAACCGGCTCAGTTCTGGCAGCAGAGAGCGAACGCCACAGCCACGTGGTCACACAGGACGAGAACTAGAGCGGATACTTGCAAGCCAACCTGTAGGTGGGTGACCACGTTGAGCGGGCACAACGGCGTATTGACCATGTTAACGCAGAACCCGTCCTTCAGGATCTCGTCCGCATACAGCGTTCGAACGCCCAGACGCGCCTCCGCGTACTTGGCGTAGGCATAACTGCAAAACAGGGGGAGCATTGTGATTGAAATCAAGAGAGAAGGTCACGACGAAAAGTAAAGTTGAGCTGACATCTTGGATTGCCAGCATAAGTCGTGTTTCATTTTTTGCCAAGTAGGGAATTGCAATTGCTGACTTGGCAACGTCCCCGCACCTGAAAGGTTCAAGCTTTAAGAAGGGAACAAAGGAAGGAAGGGAGAGAGAGGAAAAAGGAAGGAAGAAAGGAAGGACGGGACTGCTTTATTGCAACACAGCAATGAGATTGAGACTGAAGTTAGTCTCTTACAATCTGTCACTATTGCCCTGTCGAGATGAAGCAACAAGAATGCAAGTGCACCTGGCACCAAATTTGCTTGTTGCAAGTGTACAAGTATTGCACTGGGTAGAACAGATGCATTTAAACACCCCCCCATTCTTTCTTTGCATTTCCGACGCCCTACCTGCGTATAAGCCGCCGCATGACGTCTTCGTTTCCAGAGATAATGGAGAAGAGCTGCTCTGCAAACTCCTTGCTCAGCGCTTTCCCAGGCCGCCTCCATATTCGGATGTCCACCTTCTTTCTCAGGTGGCCGTATTGGTTCTGCTCGGGAGGAGAATCTTTTCCTTAAAGTGGCTGACTAGACAAGCCGTTCGCACTTTTCCATGAAAGGCTGCTGCGGGCTTTCTTAGGACTTCAACAGTCAAGAAAATGGTAAGACTCACAGATTCCTTGGCAGAGTGGTCACGAAGAGGTTCAAGAAGGGTTTAGGGTCATTTAAGTTTTGTCTCAGAAGGGCGGGGTGCAGGCCACGAGGAGCAAGTGGCAAGTCGAGAGGTTTGCTAAGAAATTGAAAAGAAGTTGCTTATGTTTTATAACTGGTCATTATCTCCAAAGCAGGCCTGAACCAAGTCTAATTCTTTGGAAGACAAGCCAGGTGCGCCAGTTTGTGAACAAAGGTCGAATAAGTGCCCTTTCTGAACTTGTGTAATTTAATGGTATGTTTCAAGACCGTATCAAGCTAGCTACAAACACTGCAGTTTTGTGTGCCACATTTTGAAAGCGAGTATTGATGTCATTTCCAGCTCGCTAACCAGAATCGGGATTTGGTGCAGTCCTGTGATCAAACCGTGCTGTACCACCCCTCCCCCTGACAGCCAGCAAACTCAAAAAGCCCCATCCGGGAAACTTGAAGGGTGTTAGGTCACTCGCTTCGCTCCTACCCCTTTTTAATGACTCTTCTCTATCATCAAAGTCAGGTGCTGCTCTTGAAGGATGATTATAATCAGTATCTTTCTTGAAGTGTCATGCTCATGCACTTCTGACTGCCACTACTTTTTGGTCCACTCAATCCTTCTTTTTCTTCTTCCTCCTCAGTAATTGGATTGTGCAGCACAAGAGCTAAAAAGCCAAAACAGTTTCAACAAGTTCAAATACTGATTACTGAGTGCGCAGCAATACAATCTATAAAAGCTCATTCAAACGTTTCAGCCATTCAAGCCAGGCTAATTCTCCGCAAATGGTGACATAGCAGAGTGTAAAAGTATTGTGTGGTGTATGCAGTCTGTTTTCAGGTCGTGTCCAAGCCAGCATTGCAAGTAACCTGCAATTGTGCAATGAAGACGCTCCCCCAAGCTCCCGCTCCAACCCCCACAATTCTGAGCTGGTCTTCATCTCTCTTGTTGAAAAGTTTTCTTAGGACGTCCAATTTCTCTTCCAGGGCAGAGTCCCCGGCATTGCCATTCTCCGACGGCTGGTCCTCCTTGACGTCTCCCATTGGCATTGGAATGCAAGCCAATTCGCTCCAACTTCAAGTTCTACAGAATGTGCAATGCATGCATGCGTGAAAATATGAACTTATCATGGAACTTCACTGTCTTCAGAAGAGAGATTTCCAAGTTCCGCCCTTGTCTCTAGATAGCAGGGCATCGAAGAACGGAAGCAGGTGCGCGGATAGCAGAAGAAGCCTGAGCGCGCGGTTTCGGATGGTCTGTCACCGCGCCTGCGCGCCGCGCATGCAATCATTGCCTATCATACCGTGGTTGAACCGTCAGATGATGCACTTTTGCCACGGATCGACGGCACCGATGAAAAGTCGGAGAACCTTTCAGATATTTGAGAGGCTTTCATGCGCGCACGTGTCGACATCATATCTGAAGCGTGTGCACTGTGATCTGCGCTCGGTTGAAGAGCAATCAGGATCTCTTATAAGCGATTGGAGCGCCACCTAGTGGACCTTATGAATATGCGTGTACCACACTATCTTTTCAACGGCCTTTGAACCATTTTATATAGAATTTTGTTATCGATGAAATACAAGAAACAGGCTGCTTGAGTAATGTTGCCAGCTAGCTTCATCCAGGCTTCATCTGTCCGCTTACAAGGTCAAAACATCGTCCTATTGTTGATTTTAACTTCAATCTAACCAGGTTTTTGAGCTACACGCGGTTTCGCTGACGCGTTGGGTGCTCGGTAGAGATCGTCAGATCTGCGGGCAGGGTTGTTTCTCAAATTCCGCCCGGATCTGCCACGCGAGCAGGCAAACTGGCCACTCCTGCCAAGTGGACGGACGGCGACTCGCGGAGGTGGAGTCGGAGAGACGACCGGAACGCTCCAAGAAGGTCGGAAAATGGCGATCTGCATCTCCGGAGGCGCTGGAGATCTCTTTGTTTGCATCGAGGTCAACTGACAGGGGCGTTGAAAAGCGCCTAGGGCAGGGTAGAAAAGCTTTGCGATCGTTTCAGCGGTAGCAGAAGGAGCAGAGGTAGATCAGGGGGAAAGGCAGGGGATTTGCGGCTAGGTAAGGTAGGTAGTCTGGTCGGAGGACGACCTTGAAGAGTCCCAATGCTGCACAAAATCTCTTTGTGATCATGGGACCGAGGGACGGGGGGGTAGCGGTTGCTGCCCAACCCAACAATTTGTCATGGCCCGGGAAGATGGGCAGCGGGTCAGTTTCCGGGTCACCGTCTTCTTGGCCGGAGCAGCCTGGCCTGAAGTATCACAACAGGACAATGTCAGAGAGCCCAGGGTTTTGCGACCCCAAGTATGAAGTGATGGCTCAGGGTAAGCAGAGCTTGTACTGCAAAGGGTAACTGCTCATCTCAGGTTTTGAGAAGCTGCAAAGCTCTTACCATGTTATTTCTCAGGATCAGGCTGCGCAGCTATCTTCTTGTTGCAGTTTAGCTGTCTTCCCTTTGTAGTTCAGAGTCCCTTGCACTCCATGGCTTTTTCTCAGCTGGCAATGCTCATGGCTTCCGTTATTTGCAAGGATTATGCAGTGATGGAGCCTGAGTTTTCATGTGCAGAGTTTGAGAACCTGACATTGCGGATCAACCCTCCCAGGTGAGGCAGGGTGCATCCCTCGTATTCTGTCCTGGGACATCACTTGTTAGCAGATCTTCCGCTCAATTAGATAGTCTTTCTCTATGGTCTAACAGCCATTGCTTAACCTGCTACTGTGACGTTCGTTTGTCTCCTAACGCGAGGTAGAGCGAGGGTGCTTCGTTGAACCTCTGGCTAAAACTTGTCATTCTGGGGAACGCACTCTAATAGGAGTTGTTTGCATCGCCTGCAGGGTCGTCATTGACAACTCAACTCAGGATGATGCAACCCTCGTGAAGGTAAGTCAGAATGGTCATGTCCAAGTTGCAATCTGGTTCTCTTGCATTCTTGTGTACCATCATCAAAGGTTGTGTGCACACGTCCCAAAACTTCTTCTCTGTGTGTGGCTAGGTTTGGTTGCCTTGGAAACCGTATAAGCTGCTACGCAGCTGTGCGCTTGCCATCAGCAGGAGTTGATTGCAGGTCATTTTGTGAACACAGGTTGATAGTGTCAACAGACATGGCTGCCTCCTGCAAGTCGTACAACTGCTGACAGACCTGGACCTCGTCATCACAAAAGCGTACATCTCCTCGGATGGCGGATGGTTTGTTGATGGTAAGTTTGCCTTCCAAGGCATTACAAGGAGATTCTCAAAGTGCCTGCTTCAGGAAACAGTGCAGTTGAAGGGTACACTGAGCAGCACTCCATCGTTGTGTCTGCCAACTGGCATGCATCGTGGAATTCACTTTTACGGGCTCTGATTTTCCTTGTCAGGCAGCACCTTGTTAACCCAAATAGCATGTTTCTTGCAGTGTTCCATGTGGTGGATCAGTTCGGAAAGAAGGTTAACGATCAGGGCCTTATCACCTACATTCAGGAGGTGAGGTTGCACCCATGGCTGCATTGATGAGCAAGGTGGATGGGAGTTTTGTGGATCCACATCTATTTGCTCTGTCTGGAGTAGGAGGCTGTTACGAAATGCCATGCATCTAGTTGCAAATGTTGGAGGGGTAGCAGCTGCATCTCAAAAGATGTACAGCTAGTTGGGTGGAGCAGTGGTTAGATTTACCTTCTCCCAAGAGTTTGGCTGATCTATGTAGGCAAATGTTTAGGTAGAGCCCAAGGGAAATGCAAGATGCAGCAGTTTCTTTTCAAGACTGATGCAATTATTCAATGCACCTGGAATCTGACAAGTCTCTCGGTCATGCAGGAGCTTGGTGCCAAGGGCCCCTCAAATCAACGGGTGCAGCTACAAACGTGCACTGGCAAGCCTATCGGCCTCCAGGACATTGAGGAGCACACGGCGATCGAGCTCACGGGAGTGGATCGCCCGGGCCTGCTCTCTGAAATCTCTGCGGTGCTGGCCACTCTGCGGTGCAATGTGTCTGCTGCAGCGGTGTGGACACACAACCTGCGGGTCGCGTGCGTGGTCTATGTCACTGATGAGACGACCAAGGGGCCGATCGCTGACCGGGGCAAACTAGAGCGGGTGAAGGAGCTGCTGGCGGGGGTGATGCGGCCGGATGACGGGAAGACGACGACCGCGACTGAATTTTCGGTCTCGGCGACGCACACTGAGCGGCGGCTGCACCAGATGCTCTTCGCTGATAGGGACTATGAAGTAAAGGACCCCTTTGCGAGGCTGCGGCGGCGGGAGGCGATGGCTCTCAAGGAAGGGGGGGTGCGGGATGGGCGGGAAGGACCCCCTGGAATCAGCATCAGAAATTGTGTGGACACGGGGTACTCAGTGATTGTGATCCGGACGCCAGACCGTCCGAAGCTGCTGTTTGACACGGTGTGCACGCTGACAGACATGCAGTATGTGGTCTTCCACGCGACAATTGACTCGACTGACGGTATGGCATTCCAGGTAAGGAGCCGGTGCAGTTTGTTGTGTTTGACTGCGTCTGGGTCTGATCAGAAGTTGTGCATTCAGAATGGATACTAGTTGCAGCATCTATGCTGCATGAAGATTCGCTTTGCTGCAGATGGTGCCATAGATTTTAGGAACCTTTCGGTCTGATGCGGTTCCGTAAGACTGCTGTGCTGCAGCCGCTGTCAGCCCCACAAGATGCTTTGTACAATTGTGGGAAAACCTCTTTCCCCCCTGCAAATGGACTTTGCACAGGAGTGAGATTCTGATATTTATTGGTCCCCTCCGTTTTTCCCAGGAGTACTATGTTCGCCACATGGATGGATGCACCTTGGATTCCGAGGCCGAGCGGCAGCGTGTCATCAAGTGCGTGGAAGCAGCAATCGAAAGGAGGGTCCCAGAGGTAAGGGCCACATGTTTTCCTTCTGCAGAGGAGTTTGGGAGAATCTCTTCTGTGCACTTTCGCCAATGCTATGCGTTGGAGAACGTTGTTAGCTTGCCGCTCTAGGTCCAGCCCCTAGGCTTACAGAAAGGGACAATGTTGGTAGCATTGTCACTAGCATAGTGTTCAATTTGTGGTCTTTCAACGCCAGCATCACATCAGCAACTGTCCAGTTCCGAGTTCAGCACGCTAAAGAGGCTACTTGCTTATTGTTTTGTTGCTGTTTTGTCAGGGGTTGAGGCTGGAATTGTGTACCAGCGACAGGGTCGGGCTTCTGTCCGATGTAACTAGGGTATTCAGGGAGGCGGGTTTGACGGTAACCCGCGCGGATGTGACGACTAGGGGGGAAAAGGCGGTAAACGTGTTCTATGTTACGAGTGCTTCGGGGGGCCAGGTCGACATGGAGCTTGTGGACAAGATGCGACGAGAGATTGGACATACCATCTTGCAAGTTTCCGGCACTCCAATCATGGGGTCACCGCCTCGGGATCCTGTAGAGAAGCCTAAGGAGCGGTTTTCGTTTTCTTCACTGCTTCGCTGCAAATCGGAGCAGATACTGTACAGCTTAGGGATAGGGATGGGGAAGTAGGGGGGGCGCTATTTTTTTTGTATAAAGACGCGGTCGAGAGAGTCGGAGCAGATAATGCTCTATATATTGTCATTATTGAAGTCGAATAAGTACGCCAAAAGCTTTGCTCAACTACGCTTCTTATAGAGGGTCTCGTGTTTGCTAGAAGCCTAGTATTGCTTAGCTCGTTGAACACAGAAGTTTCCAAGCTGGATTGCAACCTTATTGTTTCCAGGCTAGTGATAGCTTGCTGCGTAGATCGAGTGTGGTCAAAGGGACAGCTGCCAATGTCCATGGTTCCAGCCATGTGGTAAATCAGGTCTCTCTAGTATGCGCAGTGAAGCGCGCAATCTTTGGATGCTTATGGCTCTTTATCTCCGAACATTTTAAAACAAGCTATCCTGTCTCCACATCTGATCGCCACCAATGATTGCATCTACAATATCTATATGTATGCCACACACACGAACTCAAAAAACATGGCAGGTTCAAAAGCATAATGTAACGTGTGCACGCAACCACACATTTCTCAGAGCTTGCAGCCGCCTAGGTTGCTTGCATTCCAGTGTTGAGCGCTGCATATACATATACTAACATACGCACCGTCATATAATTGCGAAATCCCAAATTGCATAGTAAGTTGCCAAGGGCATCGTGTCAGAACACATGTGTGCAAGGGCGTCCGGAACTCCGAAAATTGGCCCTCGCCGGGGGGGGGCTGGAGGCTGGTGGGAGCAACATCTAGGGGCAATTTTACCCCTAGGTAAAATCGGGCATTCTAATTGGAGGGGGGAGGGCTGGAGGCCGGTTTTATTTTCGGAGTTCCGGACGCCCCTGCAGACATGTTTTGACACGATGCCTGGCTCTCACAGACGCGTCCTCTACTGAGCTGCAGCCACCAGCTCTAGCTGGTTTCTCAATATCATGCGGCCATGCAGAGTGACTGTTGGTGACCCGTGACCACATGACTCATCCAACGTGCTTAATCGTTCCCGTTCCCGATCCACCACATGTGCCCCGCACAATTCTAAATCACGATATATACAGTTCCTTGCATCGCTGTTTGTGTCCCCAGGGTGTGGACCGGGAATATGTTGCGGATCATGCAAAATTAGCCCCATGCCTCGTCATGTGCATCATCCTATTCAGAAGTATCCATATTGCGCGATAGCCAAGCTTAGTGGCAATACGGGAAAAATAGAACCATGCTTGGCAACTCTATCCAGGTACTGGTATGCGTAACTTCAAATCCACATGACCAGGCCTGTCGCCCATACCGAAAGCGCGTCCAGAGGAACAGGTCAACTAACTGTCCGAGGCTTTTGAAGCTTCTTGACCATTTAACAGATCAAAAACGGAAATATAACTTTGTCTTGAGACCGTTTTATTTTCTAAAGCCCTTATCGATGGCTCTGCACCGAACAAGAAAATCTTAGACGAACATCCAAATTTACCAGAATTCTGTACAGACTTTTTGACACCTATGTGCTAAGACCTGCGTGCATGACAGAGGACCTGAAAGCTTCCACGGCTTGCTTCAAGCGGCTGCTGCTTGTAATTGCTCCTCCTGTGTATCTGCTGCTGGGTTTGCCTTTTGCCGCTTTGCTTTGATATCCGCAATCGCCGCCTTGATTGCATCTTCCGCAAGCATGCTGCAGTGAAGCTTGACAGGCGGGAGCACGAGGTGCTTTGCAATCTCGCTGCAGGGAAGCAACATATGAAGTCAGGTGCGGCCAGCATGCACGAAGCGACACTCGATACATATTTGGCTAGTGCTTCTCTTCACCAAAACAGTATTATGATGAGCTCCGACTTGCGGTTCGTGGCATGGCAACCTACTTATCGGCCAAGCTGACAGAGCAGGGACAAGGAAAGTCGATTCTACGCCTCACCAAGAGAAGCAACTCGGAATCTCAGATCTCTCACTTGGTCAAGCGGTCTGATCCCTTGATATGTACTGTGAAACTTGTTTTGAACGGTTATCTTTTTTTCTCTCACATGGCCGACGCAAAAAGAAGGGGCACCACATCAACCCTTTCCAAAGCCCTGCCAACCAGGCAGCGGGGTGGCCGAAAATGAATCCTCCTTTTCTCAATCGAAGCACGCAACATGCCCAAAGTCATCAGGGCGGAGGGGCAGAACGCGCTTCTGTTGCATCTGATAAGATCGCTTAGAAGGCTTGCAACAATCCTGCAACATGCAACCGCAGAGCAGCGCAGAAAGCGATTGCATCGTAAGTAGGGTAAAGTTCAGGGGGAAAATATATCTCACGTGTTCTTGATCTTCAGCGCCTCATCCATAGCCTTCCCTTTGATCCACTCGGTTGCTGCAGGCGTAAAGCAACGAATCCATTAAGAGGTTGTGCTAAGCTAATCAATACTTTCTGCAGCAAGTCATTCAGAAATATGACCAGATAAAGCTGACGCAGCAGTCCTTTTGACCGCAGAATGATGGGAAAACAGAGCGTGGCCTGCCACAAACCCATGCACAACCTTGCGGTGCGGAGCTTGTGGCACATCTTCACAATTCCTCACTTAAGCAGCATTGCACCATGCACGAAGAAAAGTCCGGGTAAGCCCAAACCTTAACAGCAACGGGCCAAGCCTGTCTTTAAAGCCCGATGATAAAGGTTGCCCGACCAAGGACCATGAAAATAGAGCATGGAATAGGTTCTGTCCATCCGAAACACTTCCCTTTCAACCTCTCCTTAAAAGACACAAGCTACCCAGAAAGATTTTCCTACAAGTGCTGTTGCAAACTGATATACTTCCAAGGAAATAGCTGCGCCACTAAGTAATGTTGTGAGCCCACTTACCCACAGAGGACGACGCAATTGCTGAGCCACACCCGAAAGTCTTGAAGCACGAGTCTATGATCTCCCCGTTCTCATTAACCCTTATCTGCAGCTTCATGACATCACCGCAAGCTGGAGCCCCGACCAGACCCGTCCCGACATTGGTGTCGTTCTTATCAAATGACCCGACGTTCCTCGGCTTGTTGTAGTGATCTACCACGTTCTTATGATAAGCCCGTGCAGCAGATGCTGCACCTAGGTTGCTTCGCAGGGTGCCCGCGCACCTGAGGCCCCTGCCCGCTAGGGCGCCTGACATATCGACCTTTTGCCTGACAGAATCGTTCCTTCTTTGCACCTCTCCTTGCACTAGCCAAGATGCTTAGCAGCTGACAAGCGCCGGATTAAGTAAGGAATGACAAGATTTCGAAATGCTTGCGCTTTCTCGTGGGCTCCCTGTAGGCTGTAGAAATGCCTGGGCTTCGTGTACAGCTAGGGACTCGGAGTCGTTGTCGGAGCCTGCTGTATTTGCTACGCCATCATCTTCCTCTCCCAAGTGCAACTAGGTTCGCGAATATCTATTATGAGGTTATGTACTCGAACCCTCTCGGTACAAAGTTAGAACTTTATTAGCTTGTGTGGTCGACGAGTGTTGAGAGTGCAAAAGTTCTGCATCGAGGGCCTATACTTGCCACGTCACACTGTACTTTATAGGTGACGTCAGAGAATCTGGAGGAGGATCAAAGGTCTTCTGACCGCCGTCCGTTCTTCCAGAGTGGCGCATCTGACGCTTGAGAAACCCCTGAAGCTCGCTTAGGCCCAGGGACTTGGCACGAGAGAGCAGTACTTAGATACCGAAGAGGGAGGAGGAAGAGGAAGGCCCAGTCATGAGTCCAGGAGTCGTAGGACTAGCAGAGGAGCTAGTAGAGCCTGGAGAAAGGAGAGCACAGGGGGAAGGGCGCAGAAGCTGGGGAGCAATCTGGTTTGGTTTTGAAGTTCTGTAACGTCTGTAACGTCTGAAAAGCAGGGCCCGCCATACATTCCATTCTCAGAGGGCATTGCTGCGTCTCGAAATAGACTTGGAGGGCGGCCTAAATGGCGCTTGCCGGAGCTATCAAAGTAGCCACTAGCGGGAGGGCCGCTTTTGCGGCTTCTCAGGATAGCGCACTTTCAAAGAAGTGGGAGCAATGCCAACAACACCGTGCGGTTTACATGGGGGCAAAGCCCTCAACAGCAAACCTTCTGAACAACTCAATCATTGGCGAAAAGTCGGCTCTTTCAGCGGGTAGACCTGTGGGGCCAGTCCATCGCACTCGGAGGGATGTTTGCAGAGCTGTCGCTGCGCAAGATGTAAAGAGCGCGGAGAGTGAAACGGCCACTGGCGACAAGGTGGGTTGCTCGGTAGAAGAAGTTTGCTTTGCGGCTCTGGTTAGTCATCGGGGATTGGAAAAGAATTGAATCAAACGAGTCTGCAGTTGCTTCGCCGCGGTCCGTGACGCTTGTCATGGACTCAATTTCAGTATATCATTACCAATGCCACAAGAGAGACACCTTGACATTGCTCGATGGTCGTTGCAAACCAGTGTGACAGTAGGAAACCCTCAAAGATTTTCGTGAGGGCTCCTAACCATTCTCCTCACAGTCAACGTTGTCCTACTTTTCTGGTGTCTCCTCTCTTGTGCTGCCACAATCCCTGCAGCACCTGGAAACCTTTGAGGCGCCACCCTAATGCCACCTGTGGCGCCATTAGGAGCGGTTTGACAATGTGGTGGTGGCAGATTTATAATTCATAGCATCCATGGGAGTTGGACAGGTGCTTGAAGACCACTTCATTTTTGAATGTGCATCCCTCTGGTTCTCCGGTGCTCATACCTGGTTTGTTGATCACCAACTCAACCGCTGGTGGTCAGAGCGGTCCAGGACCTGCATTTTGTCTTCATTGTTGTCAGCATCATGCAAACCAGATGCTAGCAATGCTGTATCAATGGTAGCATTAGGGTTTGCAAGGGGGTGACACGAGTCTCTCAGGTCAGCAGCCGCTTGAATATTCGAGCTGTCTTGAATTTGTCAAATGCTAAGTCGTTGTGAATGTGGTCTGTTTTCTGCCAAGGCACCACTTGAACACCCGGCATATCCGTCAAAATGTGTCACCCAAATGTTGAAGCACTGATTGACAAAAGATCACCCCCCTCGTAATAGTCATGCCAATATCAGCTGCACGCTGTAAAACCGATTCTGATGGATGCTCCTGAGTGGCACCCCTAGGGCATTGTTAGCTTGCTTCTTATCAGGCATAAGTGCTGCCCTCATGCGGCAAATGCAAGTCTTCAAGCAAACTGATTTGTACTCTGTCACCAAAGATCGGCATGCCAAAACGGTGACAGACTTGGCGCTGGTTTTGATATTCAACCAGCTTTCTAGAAAGTTTACCATTTTTATTTCCCATGGCACAAGTAGCTTGCTTATTTGCAAAGGATTGTTCACTTGATGTCCACCAAACATTGATGCAGATCTTCTTCTTTAGAATGTACCTCAGTTATGTTCCCTGTTGCTGGCAAAATTACAACTCATATTGCCCACCCTTTTCATCAGACTTGTCCTCTGGGTTTTACCACACAGTATCGGAAGCGGATAACTCCTTCCAGGTGGCTTTTCTTCCTTGAACCCAGCCTTCGTCAGGTCCCTTCCTTCTTCAGGTTCCTTCCTATCGAACATGTCTTCCGCTCAAACACGTCTTCCGCCAGGAAGTTTCTTACAAGCCACACCTCCCTTCTTATGAAATCCTTGTTCTTGACAAAGTTTCTGCTTCACCAACCTTTTCTTTACGCTGCGGGAATATCTGCATGGCTTCAACTTTTCCACTGTTGACAGGATTAGATACCTTTCCACATAAACCTTTGGCTCCCAAAACAATTCTCCTTGCCAGACTCTTCCTCCTGAGCTTCTAATCGAGTGTACATTGTGCGATTGTTGACTTCACTAGTTGCTTAGATTTTCACCATCTGCAGGTTGGAAATCGCTGGGATTGCCCGGTTCTGTGATGCAGCTCTAGTTAGTCCAGTCTCAGTCAATCACAGCTTTCTGGACTCCTCTTGTTTAGAGGCACAACCACCTGTTTGTTGTTGCCACTTCTGGTTCATGTTAAACTCGAATATGACTGTCCCGTTCTGCTTCAGTGATCCTTTGTAGCGTGACTCGGAATCCGTCTCTTTCTCTGGTTGAATCAATTTGGTCTTTGTCGCTAAAGCACGTTTCATTCAGCACATCCGCGCAGTGATCAGAATTGAGCGTTCCACCTGTTCTCAAAGCGTCAAACTTCTTTGGTCGACTATTTGTTCCCTTTTTGACAGGTTGCTCCGGTCATGTGGCAATGCGCATAGCACACCATTTTCCCACTTGCACCCAGCTTAGAGAGTCCTGGATTCACCATATTGTGTCAGGTCAATTACACATTCGTTTTGGCCGACATCAACTTCAGGCTTTTGTAGGAGAAGCACTCTTTGGGGCTGCCGAAGTTCTCACTTGCAGTGACGAGAGAAACATAAACTCCATCAAATTTAATCAGGTCAAATACCCCTTCGCTGTGGCCAACGAGTCGATCAATTTTCTGCAGGTCAAATACTCCTTCGTTGTGGCCAACGCCAAGTTCATGCTGTGGGAGGAGGAGCACTTCGTGGAGCTGATGAAGGAGCGGCTTCGCTACTACGAGGAGCAGAACCGGGAGCTCGACTTCTGGATTGTCTACGAGCCCGAGTTCCTCCAGAACTTCCCCGACATCACAAAGCGCCTCGGGCGCCCGGCCGTCGCGCTCGTCTCGAGGGACGCCACCTGGATCACGTGAGCGGTTTGTTGTCGTATTTGGAGAACCAACCTGCTTAGCTGTCTGATCTCGTTCTTAGCTGTCCGTTCACCTTATCAGATGTGAGAACTTCCTTCTTATGAGTCGGTCTAGAAAGCCAGCAGAGGCTTGCGCTTCCATACCGACCGGAAATCTGCATTTCGATCGTCCGTTGACTGTCGGTATGCATCTCGAATGTGCCACTCATCCTTGGTTCTGGGTGTTCTAGACAGGAAGCCGATGTGTTGGTTATGTGACTTCGCGAGGTGCTGAAGGTCCTTTGCAGAGGCCCGTCTTGAATATTGTATGGTTGAATGGATTTGACAGATGCTACCAACGCAATGCCTTTCACTACTGGTTTGAATTGACTGGTTTGCTTGAGATTTGCAGTTGGTTCGTGTGGTGCCGGCTGACTCGACTTACTCTGTAAAACTCGTCTTGATGGTGGCACCCTGAACATTCCCAGTCTGTTCTTTCCTTGAGCGTTTCGGAAGCGCCCAACTTGGTGAAGTCAAACTGAACCTCTTTGCCATTGCGGCCCCTTGTTCTGGTCCGCCTTGTCAGGTTCAGTTCGGTTCATCTGACGGTATGTGAATTTTCTAGGTTGCCGTCCGTTCTGCAAAATCGATTCCTTTTGCGTGTTTATTTTGGATGTAAGACTGCATATGGTCAGATCAGCTGAAATACATGCTGGTGCGGGCCAGCCAGGACGTAGTTCGGGTAGATTACCTTGGGGGAATAATGAGAAGGTTTTGTCCGAAGAAGCGTTACAGGTCTACCGGCACTCGCTGTTTATGTACATGGTTTGAGCAAGGAAAGGATCTTTTCATGTCTTCCGCAGGCTTCCTATTTTGGACAAGCTCGATCGTCTTCAGGTTGGACCAAGTCCCATGTCGTGACTGGACGTCGCCTTTGACCATCCTTTAACTGAAACATTTGTCATTTTGTCCAAGAATACTGACAAGGTTTCTGCTATCCCTTAATCTTCCATGACTCTGAAAGGCACAATCAGCTTGACGGAGTCCAGGAGCTTTGGCTCTGCTTCGACCTGCCTGTCCGGCTTACCCTCTGATATTTGTTCTCCTTCTGTCCTCCCCCCAGTCCTCACCCATTACCTCCTACCTGTTCGTTGATGTCGACTAGCATCTCGTGATAAAGAATGAAGTTACGTGTCAAGCGTTGAAAATAGGTTCTTGCTTTGAGCAATTTCTTTCCTGTACCGCAGGTTCATGAAGCTGCGACTCGACCGCGTGTTGAAGGGGGAGTTCGAAGCGTCTGCAAACGCTGCGGAAGCCTTGAAAGGAGAGACGCCAAAGGCCGACTTCAAGCGACCAGAGCCCTGGACCGCCCCGTACTCAAAGTACGAGGACAAGTGGTGGGAGCCGTTCCTGCCCAAGTAGAGCGCACGGGGGCTTTCCATAATTGACTGAGGTTCAGCTAACCCCAAATGCTTTGCTGGGGGACGTTTTGCACGGAGGCTGGTCGATGACGAGACAATGAGCGGTCACACAGTCTGTAGTGAGTAAAGGAAGTTGTCAGGATGTTCGGTTGTCCCCGCAGTAAGAACGAACGTAGAGACAGGTTCAGCTCACCGGCCAACCACTGTGAAGGCAGGCATGCCAGCCTGCTGCATAAGTTGTTGAGACTCGTCCGGCCTTAATTTTGCAATCACGATGAGCGCTTGTCGTTTTTCGGCTTCATTGACTCGGGTCGTTTAGCTTTAGACATCCATGCCTAAGGGCGCTGACCCGCGTCATTGCTAGCCATCCGGGCGCCGCCTGGGTGGCATAGGCTCTCTAGAGACGCCCGTTCCGGACTCAGAGGTCAGGGCCCGCAGTATCTTATATATTGCAGGCTAGGCGGCCTGCCAGGAATGCCCCTTTCTCCTGGACAGAGCTCCACGGCGTCGGTCATGCTGGCCTAACCTCAATACGAATGGCAGAGCCGGAAGCATTCTCACCACTTGCGGTCCTCAAGATAGCAAGAATGATTCCGTCTGAAGGACAAGTCAGACACTTGTTCCGTCTTCCATGCTTATCATTATAATGTATTGTCCGAGTCAATCGATTTACGGTATTTGCGTATAATAAATCGTCCATATCGACCTTAATGACGAAATTTGGCATGGAGGATCGATTGCGCGGATGACGGTTCTTGACATTCTGAAATTCCTAAAGGTTTATACGGGATACTACGTACTGCATGTAGCATATCTGAGGGCCCCCACCGCGTGGCATACTTTCACAACCACGCGTCGAGTGCAGCCTTAGTTTATAATATTACACACATGGTCGGAGATAACGGCTATAGCTATACTGCGCCTCGAGTAATGATATATAGCTAGTTCGAACATGTGCATACATGCCATATCGATATCATGCAGACTCGATCATGTACCACGGTTTATATCGGTACGTTGCAAAGGTCGCATTTGTTGAAGCTGGCGTGCAACCATGCACATGATGCATGCCACATTATGATGCATCATTCCCATATAAACGAGCTAGTACAGCTTCGGAGCATCCCAGGGCTTGGAACGAACAGTACATGAAGGACAGCGACTGAGCCTGCTTAGTATAGCCTATCATAGTATGGCTTAGCGGCCTTCTGCATTGATCATTGCCTGACTCGTTGTCAAACAATTTGCAGGCGCCATCTTTCTAGGGTCATTTGTGCTCACCTGAGTGCCCGCTACTTCAAAGCTTCCCAGGCCCGTCATTCATACTCCAGATGAAGAGGTGAGCTGACTGCAATAATGATGCTCAGTAGTACCTTGTGACGAAGCAACACGTGCAAACTAGCTCGATCATAAGCTGACTACGTGCCAACACTTGCAGACGTTTGCAAGCTCGTCGAACACTGGTTCAACGAAAGGTCTATCAGAAACAAAAGGCAAGCTCTTTATTTGGCCAGAATCAAGCACAGGTCTACTCGTAGCAACCTCTTTGTCTCTGGTGCTAATCCAGGCCCCGTCGAAGCGGCCTCCCATAAATGGATAATCCTGGCTGCTACACTCCCGCAAAGCTAGACAAGCTGCAATCGAACGTTCCCTATTGTTTTGACATCCTAAGGACCTGCTATGGATTCTGTTGAAGGTCTATGTCAATCCTCCACAAGCCTGCCAAGGGTCTCGATAACCTGTTTCAAGTTGTACTTAGTCACCGGATCGCCCAGGAAGCCACTCAGATCCTGGCTGATGGTCTGCAAAGCCGGAAAGGAGTCGAGGGCTTCAGTCACGCGAACCGTCACTCCTGGCTCAAGTGACTCAGGTACTTGTAACAGCTACGTCCTAAGTAGCCAGGTTTGCTTTATTACGATTTACCGTATCAGCAATGAGTTTTAATCGGGAAGTGATGACCTTGTGGCCGACTTCGGCCCAGTCTGTTGTGCCTGATACACGACCTGCGAACGAACCTTCTGAGAAGATTGCTAACGATCTGGGTCTCTAGGACGATTGCAGTTATTGAAGGCAAGAGCCTCACCTCGATGTTCTTCAGCGTGCCTGTCAAGTCCTTGACCGAGTCTCTTAGGTGCGCAAGGTTGCCGTCTGTCAGCACCGCGTTGTTCATTCTCCTAAACAAAGAAAGCAAGTGGAGCGTGTTGGATCAGCGAGTACCCCAATCAGATCTGAAGAAACAGCTGACGTAATCCCCTCTCACGAGATTACCACTCGCACCTATTGGTACCAAAAGGTCGCTCCCTTCTGACACGTAAATCAAAGATGATCATTCAATTGTACTCATCACAAGTTTTTCGAGCTGATTTTCTTGACGAAATAGCAAAGCACGATTCGCGCGGTTGTGTTGCATTCGGATCAGAACCTGAGGGAAGAATCTCAAGTACCTGAAAGTGAGACTTCTGGAAAATGAACTGCGAGGTCAGCAGACTTCAAGCAGATGCCAGACGACATACTGACCCCAAATTGAAAGTGCCACGTGGCAAGTTGGTAGCGCCAGCAATCTGACGACTCGGAGGCAGACTCTAACTTGTAGCCTTCTCCTTTGCAGATTTCGAATCCCTCCCAATCATGATAGTTCTAAGAAGTCACTCTTCTTTGCTCTTTGTGGTGAATCTAAGAAGCACCGGGCCAGCTGCAGAGAATAATCTGTAGTCACGTTTTTGAAAGAACAAAAGTCGTTCAGGGTGTGATGTTATGACAAACAAGTCTCCCAACCAGGCCCCTGATATCTCTCCTCTGAGTAACGCGCAACTGGCCCTCACCTGATGTCTTGGGACAACGATGTCGCGACCACCATCAGGTTCTGCAGCGCAGTCACCGACTTGCCCTCTCGCACCTCTTTCAGGAGGGGCCCAACGTCCTCCGCCATTTTGTCAACCTGCGCCCCAATGTGCAGGCAGACTCTTAGAATTAGCAAAGTTTGGGGCCGCTGAGGAGATCAGGATACAGAAATGGGGCAAAGTGTCTGCACAACCTTGCCTGCCTGCCAGGCGATCACAGCGCGAACCTAAGACACAGGTACAATGTACCAGAATGGAGCGGCAGACACTGGATCTATACATTGTTGCGCTGTACTTTCAGCGTGACGAACTCAAACCAGCTGAATAAGCGGTCATTGAATCCCATGTTACGAAGCATAAAGTTCTGTTGCAATTGCAACAGGATCGCAAGCACACCCGCAAAGAGGCGCTGCAAATTGCCAGATCATGATGCGTTTGCACCCGCCTCGTATGGACTACTATGCAGCGTGCGCGCTGTCGTTATCACCAGCCTGGCTTCTCGTTGACACCAAGAATGCGGACCCTAGCTTCAATGAGGCTGATTAGAAGCTCCTCAGCGGACAAACAAAGTCCTAGGATCTTGCGGCAACATCTCCTGCTGTGTCCGAGTCACGGCAACATCCCGGAATGCGTGACCTCTCTCCTACCTTAAGTGCAGCCAAGGTTCCTTCAATTGCCGTGTAGAAAACCATGCTAATCAATCTCAGGCATTCTTTAACTTGCTTCAAATGCATTGCAATTTCCTCCCTCTCCTTCCTGTTCTGGAGGAGACAAATGAAGCAGCTGCAACAAAATAAACAGAAAGTGAGAGTCTTGTTTACCTGCAGTAAAAGGGGCCTCGTATCTGCAAGCGCCTGCTTCACCGCGGCCGCCGTCTCAAACATTTTGTCAATCCCCTGCGCGTCCATCTGCTTTGCAATCTTCGTGCAGACCCCCACGAGCTCGTCCAGACTCACGCCCTGCTCGCCCTTGATCTTATGCCGGTCGCACACGATCAGCCCCTCCTCATCGCACCCCGCGTCGAGCGGCCCGTACTTTGGCGCGGGGATCGGATGCCGCGGCGTGATGTCAATCAGCGTCTCGCTGATCAGACCGCTTTGATTCACTTCTACCAGCGCATTGCGAGGAATGACGACCGCCTGGTCTTGCAACTCGACAACCACGTCAATTGCCGCCAGCGACGGCTTCACCTTTACGGCCTGACCGACGTCCACCCCCCGGATCCTCACAGGAGTCCCAACCGTGATCCCGCACGCTTGTTGAAACTCAACCACCGCCGTGTACTTGTGCGAGCGTGAGCGGACTTGCTGGCCTTTTATCCACGCAAAGACAAGCATGAGCAAACCCGCCCCGACCATGATGAAGAGGCCGACGCCGCCCTCCCACATGCTGCGCCGGCCGTAGCCAAAGTTGCGCAGCGGCTGCGTCAGCTGCATCCATATTGCTTTAGGCAGGTTCACGACCGTGGGCCGCTTTTGCTCCGCAGGGGGCGGTTTTTCGGCCTCGTATGCAGCAACCAATCTGTACCGGGCATTGTGAGGGGGGGCTATGCGCTTTTGCTGACGGAGGGACGGCAATCCAAGACAAAGACTGTGTGAGCTGCTGAGCACAGGCGGGCCTGCATGCAGGAATGCAGGGTTATTGGGGAGCGCTTGAGGGGGCTTGAGGCAACTAGGCGCAAGACTGCGCCGGGAGCGAATGGGGATTGCAGGGAATGAACAGGCTGCTATATGGTGTGGTCTAAGTGCACAACTGGATGAGAATGCGCCCGGATTGGCCTGCGGCACTCCCAAAGGACTGCGGAGCAATGCAGCCATCTTTTCAGCTGGAAACAAGATCCGACTTGCTAAGGCATCGCTGTCGCTCGTTGCAGAAACCAGGAATGAGCGGCCAGTCTAAGATCAATCCCAAACATAAAAGGCAAGAGACTACTCCGATGGCTGCTGCGTTATCCTAGAGCAGGATACTACGGTAGACCTTGTGCGAGGAAGAGCGTGCTTGGCGCCCCAGGTTGAAGAGTTTGGGCCGTGTCTGCAATGCACTCCTGCAGCTCACCGCTAGGCCACCATTGCTCTGCCCTTCGTACCTAACTTGTATGCATAGTGTGAATGGACCTCTCATGAATGCTGACTGTACCATCGCTCTGCAGAGGATGCCCGGGACATCATTGCCTGGGGACAATGTATATGATGATATATCCCGACCTCAGTGGATTCCCCGGGAGGTTTTGAAGCATTCACCCGAGGAGAATGCTTTAGGTTGAAGCTGTATTCACACCCTTTCATCCAATGAGGCCCGAGGTCAATCCCGATGCCTTTGCGGGCGCCACGTGTACCAGAACAATTCGCCACGGGTTTTCACGCGCGCGGGTAGTAGTTTCACTTGCCAGAGCCGGCGGCCTTGCTCGCAGTCGATGAATCTACAGTAGCGACCGTAGTCTGGACAATGATTTATGCAGATTTATGCAATGGCTGCTTGATCATTTTTGAAAAGTGAGTATTAAGAGGGCCGGAAGTAGGGCGGTTGACTCGTCAAGAAAGGGAGTCAAAGTAAAGCAGACGCATCAAAAGGGGCCAGTGGCAGAAGTATCTGCAATGAGATTGCAGAATCTCGTCAGATGATTGCGATCGCTCTTCGTCTCTCCTGATCCATCATCCCCTTCTGAATGGTCCATTTGCTTTCTTTTGGGCAGGTATGGAAGTGCCCCTTGCATCCCCTGAGCCAAAATAAGTCAGGCTACATATCAGGTCAATCTTTCATATCAGCACACGGGCAGGCATACTCTTGTGAAATTCTCGTGCTGGCAGCAATCTGCCTGTGATCTGCATTGTAGGCGCTTGAAAGTGAGGTCCAGTAGCGGTCCCCTTGCAAGAAGCAACAGAGAGAAGGGAGTGGGGCCACAATGTCTCAAGCAGCCCGAGTAAGGATTCATGAAATGCTGTCAGCATTGCTTCCTGCGTGAGTTTACTGGTTGTGCGGACTTTCAGGGCCACTGCATTCTGTAGCCATTTGAAAATTCCCCTGGTAATTCTTCAAGTAGGGGTTTTTCTTAAGAGCTTTTCTTAGATATTTTTCTACTGCCTTCTATTTGGACCGGCAGCATAAGTTTTGCTACTCAGTTTTCTAACAAGCTGAATGACTTTTCAATGTTCACAGTGGATATCTTCTGACTTTCTGCAGGAACGCTTCGCCAAGAAGAGCGAGGCGGATGACTTGCGGAGGGCATTTGATAAACTTGATTCCAAAGGTGATGGGAAGATAGATGCAGACGAGATTGCTGCAATGTTCAACAAGCTCGGACACAAGGCAAAACGGGTAAGCGAGCAAAAGTGGAGGTGCAAGCCGCCTGAGCCCAGCAAGGATGCCATGTTATATTCGTAGCTCTGCTGTAAGGATCAAGAGAGTCAGGCCTTGTGACCTTAGAACACAAGGGCCACCCATGGCAATTGCTTGTGATTCGACGCACTGACGTATTAGCAATTTGTAAAGTTCCCCAAGCCACGAGCGTGTTTGGTAATTTTTACCATACCAGAAGAGCTCGGGAAGCATATCTGGAGGACAGAACATTGACTTTTGACTTGCGGAGAAAGTTTTTCAGGCTTGCATCTTGATTGAAACCTTTTCTTGAGACCGACAGCAAGAAAGCTTCAATCCAACAATGGATCCAAATCAGTATATTCTGTCAGAGAAACAGCAACAAACTGGCATGGTCAGGTGAGCTGATGGCTTGTTAGGTTGTGACGGAATCAAGTCTGCATTACTCAAAGAGCAAACTTTTGCAGGCGGAAATCGACGATATGATTTGGGAGGTGGACGAGGACTGTGATAAGGCGGTAAAGTGGCCAGAGTTCCAGCAGATGTATCATAGATGCCGGCACGATAAGACAGGTAAGCTTTGCTGTTGACTTGGTTGTGAGAGATTACAAAACGCAGCCCTTGAGGAACTTTTCCTTTTTCTGTGACGTGCAGAAGCTGGCTTGCCATCGTAGCCAGACCTCGAAGCGTCATGCCAAACCTGCGTAGGAAGGATCGTTGCTGAAACTTTGTAAGAGAGACCTTGAAACATCCAGGATAGAGGAGAGCTATAAAAGGTCAATCTCAAAGATTCAGACTGGTCTTCCGCAGGATACGAGCCTCGACGACTATACAACATCGTGGAATTCATGATGAACGACAAGGACGACAGCGGAACAGTATCGGCTGAGGAGGCGATGCAGATTTTGTACATGAGGTTCGGGAGGACGCTTCTCGACTCGGTAAGCAGCTTTCTGGGTCTGATTTGAAGACTTGGGTTTCGAAAGTTTGACTGTGACCAGCGGATTCGCACGAAGCCTCTCAAAGTTCATGTGCCGATCGGTCAGGAATTTCAGCATTCACGAGGACGAAGTT
The DNA here is from genome assembly GCA_000708835.1 of Klebsormidium nitens. Taxonomy (NCBI): domain Eukaryota; kingdom Viridiplantae; phylum Streptophyta; class Klebsormidiophyceae; order Klebsormidiales; family Klebsormidiaceae; genus Klebsormidium; species Klebsormidium nitens. Next base: position 190,233 of record DF237021.1, read on the forward strand.
ACTCATGTGTAGTACAGTAGCTTATAGTTTCTATAAAACGTCATTTGGACGAGCGAAACTTCGAGCTTTTTGCATAGCACGGGGGGTGGAACAGAGAAAGACATGAGACAAACTATTGGGACAAAGGGTTTGTCAGACCGACATTTTGCAAAGATTTCTCCTCTGCCATTTGCAAAGCGGAGTTCGAACTGTCTGCCTTCTCATTCTGCCAACGGATCGATGTAGAGATTGTCGAAGCCTGAAAACCTTCGCATCTAGGATGCGTAGAATGAGCGCCGGTTAAGGAACCCTCTCCGCTCCTCCGGCAACGAGGAGAAAGTTTCCTAAGTTCTGAAACGGGACAGCGAGTTTCTTAATCTGCTGGCGAAGATTCTCCGGGTTGTCTGTTGGCCAGTCTTTTGAAGCCGAATAGCTTCTACGGATGGCATTTCGAAGTGGCTGACTTTTGAGGGGGGGCAAAAAATCCACACGATGAAGAGAAAACGGGAACTAACAAACGAACCGCTTACCAGCGAGCTTCCGTGACGGGAATCCGACCACTTATCATATAATATCGCGGCTTCTATGGATTGGTCCGAAAGGGACGCCCGTCAACAAGTCGAACTTTACAGCCTTCCAACCAGGCCTCGAAGAATCTCATCCAATATGATGACAACCTTGCGATCATTCTCCTCTCCTTCGCCTGACCTCTTCGCTTGTTGTTGTCAACTTTCAGCAACTCGAGGAGATATTTGGACACTCGGACACGAATGCGCTCAAGGATCTGACGCTTACGGAGTTTCTGCACAGCCTCAACATGTCGCAGATAAAGCAGCTAAGGTCGAAAGTGACCGCCAAAACGTACAAGCCGCCTCCAGTGCACACGAAGAAGGTCGACACCTCTAAACGGCAGGGCCTTACTTTGATGATGTCATAATCCCGTATGAGGCCCCTGTAGGGGATCAGGTTGAATCGTACAGTCAAAAGCTAGGTGGAGTACTTTCAGAAAACGGTGGTGCATTGCGTAGGCAGCAACATGAAAGCTGAGTCGTAGATCCCCGGCATGCAGCTTTGGAGCATAACGACTAGCCACGAGTAGAAGGAGCTCGCTTTGTGTCGGATGGAGGAATTTGATGCACGCAGATTGTTCAGATAAAACGGGTGCATATGCTACCCTTCCCCTACCTGGTGAATTGACACGTAGCATGCCCCTAGCTGCATGTATAGAGCTGCGGTTGCCCCCGCTCAGGGCAAGACTGGTTGTTAGTCGTTGTGACCAACGGCATAAAAAAGACGTTTCCTCCGAACCATCCGCGTTTGTACATGTCGTCGTTGATCACCTGGGTGAACCAACCAGGACGAAGCAACCTCCCTGCGGCCCTCAATTGCAATGATTGCAAGAAGAGAGAATCTGGTGGCGTCACAATATAATGATAGAAGTTGAACTAATGACCACCGACTTAAAAGAATCTTCGCTACCGCCATGCAGCTTTAGTGCTTTACTCAGTTACTGATCGACTGCAACGTCTATCCAGCTACTGTGTTACGATCACTGTAGTCGGGACTGTAGTAAGATGCTTGTCGGAGCTGATTGGTAGACGACAAGCACATCAAATCTGGCCGCACGTGGCACAACTTTTCGGACGGTAATGTATGCGGCAATGTTTTACCAAGCTTAGCTTGAATGACCAGATCGATCGGATATCGGCAACGTACATTACAATAGATCATCATCCATTCATGTTTCAATATTGCCCCCATGAGCTGTTCGGCCCCTTCGAAGTCACGTGGCCTTTGTGCATGTGGCCGATCTGTGCGCACTGTGTAGCTACTAATTTGGCCCAATCTCACTGACACGATCAAGAAAAACATGTCAACATGTAAAGTCGTTTCGAGATTACGACAAGAAATTCACAAGCGGTCACAATCATAAGTGGATTTTGGAATGGGATCTAATTCATATCTGAGAACGATTCTCGATGCAACATTCTTATTTCTCAAAGTCACTCCTAGCCCGATACGCTAAAAGTGAGGCGACAGTCGTTTTAGAATCGGTTGCACGGAGGAGGCCAAACGATGTACGAACTGAAGACCGAGACATGAACGAACTCGACCAGATTTTCATTATGCAGCAAGAGAGTCACGCTCTTCATGACGGTGTTGGTGCGCCATACATGATATGAACGCTGAACATCCTGCTGCGTGCTTATAGTCATCAATACCGTACATATTCGTAGCTAGCTAGCTGGCTGAATGCATGAGCTTCCTTGCTGATCCATTTCGGTGAGCCGAAGTGCTGAAGAGCACTCGCTCCCCACCTGCGGCATCATTGTGCACTCGGGCCCTACTTGGGCAACGCTGCGTTGCATGCATTGAAGTCATGAAGGAGCATGCTGCCCACATGCTGCCGCACTGATTAGGCCACCAACTTCAACGGAGATTTGCGGACGACACCTGAGACGCCTGAACCGTTCGATGGGCTAGTCGAGTCGTCTCAACGGACGCCTTTCGCGATGGGGCTGCCCGCTCGAACTCCAGCCTAGCTGGCCTCTGCCAAGTCCTTAGACTCTAGTCTGCTTGCGCGGATTGCGACCTGAGTAGGGCGCTGCGCATGGCCCTGGCGCTTCTGGCGTTGCTTCTTGGTTTGAACAGCTGATCAGCTTTGTGTAAGGGGTGAATTGGCTGTTGCACTGGGACTGTGGAGCAACCTCATAGCTCAGTGGCAGGTAATCTTTCGGTAGGCATTCAGCCAGAGCCTTGTCCAGCATTGATCAAGCATGCCGGAGCTTCCAGAGGTCGAGGCGGCTCGCAAGCTGGCCCATGAGCACTGTGCAGGGAAGAAGATCATCAAGGTCGTCTGCGAGGACGACGAGACTGTGATCCAGGTAAGCTGTCGTTTCAAATGAAACGTCTCGGCCCGATGGTGCAAGGAATAGCGATTGGATCGATTGGTAATTCTTGCTGTGCAGGTTTTGATCAGATGTTTCAGCGTCGTTGCATCTGCTTTGGCATGGGATTGACAGTCTTTTAATTTCTGCAATTTGCAGGCGTTACATTGTGTTCTTTTCTCAGTCTTTCAACCATGTTGTAGTTCCTTGATAGAATGATTGTGCTGCTCATACCTTTTTGGCTGGGAAAAGTGTGGCTGGTTCAAGGAAGGAGCATCTCTTCCAGTGCATGACATTCTGCGAGTTTCCGCAATCCTACAGAATCAGTCTCCTTCCATGCATTAACGTTTTCACGGCAATTGCCCACCTTTTGAGGCTTCCTATCAGCGTTGTGTGGTGTTATATTCTGGTCCTTACAGTGACTGGTACAGAGCTTGTAATTGACTGGTTCATCTGCATTCCTATCTGATAATGAAGTGGCTGAATGCGCTGCTTTCCCTGTCCACTTCATCCTGAAATTGGCAGATCGATAAATGCAGGTTGCTGGCAGTACATGATGCACGCCTTTTCAAATGCTGTCAAGCCTTGGCTATCAAGAAAGAAGCAAGCAACCTCCGTGTTGTTTGCAATCTGCTGAAGTTCTTAAACCAGTTGTTACAAACGAGGGGAAAAGAACAAAGATCAAATCACCTGAGGATCTCATGCGGGGAAGTCTTGAGATACACAGTTCCTTAAGTTGCTTCTGAAGCGCCAGAGATGTACATTTGCATTGCAGTTGTGGCTCTGGTTGTGTAACACTGGCTGTTCCATAGTTCACCAAAGGTTTTCTTGAAAGGGCCGGGGCCCTTCAAATTGCTTCTGGACGGCGTTCCCTTGTCCCCTCTCTGGAATGGTCTGAGTTGTTAGTTCACTTAATAAATGATTCTGCAAGGATCTGCAGGATTTGATGGGATGACTCTGCAGCTGAAGATCTGAAAGGCAGCATTCTCAACCCACTCAATTACCAGACCCCCAGATTAGACGGACGGCCACCCGATCAGCGCATGGACTCTACACCCTCTCTTAAGACTGCTAGGGTCAATTGAAACCCGCTATTAAAGCAGGGAAGTTTTTTCAGCTGGCGGTGATGGCTTTCAAGACGATGAAGTCAGATTTTATCCAACAAACAAATCCACAAACCGGTTTTTGCAGGATGTGAAGCCTGCTGAGCTGGCGCGCGAGCTGGAGGGCCGCACCGTGAAGGCCGTCCAGCGCAAGGGCAAGTCGCTGTGGTTCGAGATGGCGGACGACGGGCCGTGGCCTTCGTTCCACTTTGGGATGACGGGGTCCTTCGCGGTACAGGGCGTCGAGAGCGTCAAGTACAAGTCGATCGGCGCGAGCGACCCTGAGCAGTGGCCGCCCCGCTTCCACAAGGTGGGTTAGGGGGAAGGAGTCTTGTTTAACCTACATTCTGATCAGAGGCTTGATATTCTGTCTGGACAGTGTGAAGGTTTGCTTAATGAGGGGGTTGAGGGAGCGGTGAGTAATGGTTCTGCTTGCATAGTGAAAGTCTGTTGAAACTATGTCTTTTTTTCGGAGAGACAATCACCCCTTAGCAATGCTTGCTGAATCTATGGACAACCTTTCAGCGGTGATGACGACTTTCGGGCTTGGCCACAGAGGTCATCCTCCCCTTTCACCTTGTCCGAAACCGCTGTTACGGGTTCACTTCACTGCCTAAAATATGTCTGTACTAATTTATTGCACCGATTGTTTGGAATGTCTTCTGTCGTGGTGCCCAGCTTTGAACATTACTGAGATTTTCAATACTCCGTAGACGCCTCAGATAAGTGGCTCTTCAGCCCATGACGTTTGCCTTGATTCTGCTCGCTAATTGTGACTCGATAAACCTTTCCAATGAACGGCCTTCATTTACTTTTCTTCATGTCAGTTTCGTGTTCAAAGTGCTGCTAAGTTTCACTGGGATGAATACTTTGTACCTTGTTTGTCCCTTTAGAAGCAACTGCGGAGATCGGACTGCTCTCAACTGCGCCCTAAGTTGTGGGACCTTCCACTCCTTTGTTCCTTCCTTCCCAAGAGGAATTTGCCATAATAGCAGAACGAGTTTCAGCGCCAAACCCATCAAGCCCTCTACCTGCTGATCCAATGCCACATGGGAGTGGACAACCATCTGGAATATTGGGCTTTCTTAGAGATTGGGCACTGACAAAACGGCAGTGCGACATCCGCCTTTCTATAAGCTTGCTCGCTATGCCCGCGTCTCCTGCTAGGCAGCTCTGAAGACCCCAATGCAGCTTCAGTGTTTATGCCGCTGCTTCTGTTGGGATTCCTTCGGTTTCTTCTGAGATCGAGATGATGTGCTCTTTCGCTTCCCCTTGCTTGTACCTTGGCAGGCATCTGAGTCCTTGCGGCCCCTGTCAGCAATTATCCTACAACTTGCTTTAGCTGCCATGTCCTTATGTAAAAGCTTTGTAACTCGCTGTCTGTATCTGTATGTTTTTGGAAGTTTGCCAGTTCCAGATTGTGTCTCCGAAAATCCATGGACGATCTGGGCCATCAGAATATCCAGCATAGCCCAAGCGAAGCCGTTTTGTACTTTCTAAGTACTGACTGCACAAATTGATACTTTTGTTGACACAAGCGGCTTTTGTGAGCAAAAAGCTTTGCAATAATGGTTCTGCGAATGCTTGGTAACACGGACAGTTTGGCCAACATGCAGAGTGTTTCGCATCGGAGCCAACTGATTGCATGGCGTCAATTCCTTGATTGTTTTCTTGTTTTCACATTTCAGATAAAGTCCGATTGAGGAAGAGGTTGAGTATTGGCTTCTACTTTAGAATCGTTGTCTCAAGAACCCCGGGTTTGCATCCTGCGAGCGGACCTCGGGGACCCCTTTCGAAAGCTGACCGCTGTGTTCTTGAGCTCTTGCTCTATGCTGCTCCTCATTTTTCCATCTCTATATTTTGAGTTAACAAAAGCTGCCGCGCTCGTCAGGGTAATGAATATTGAATCTTGTGTGGCTGGACGCCAGTAGGAGTATGGCCATACATCAGATGCCCTGTAAGGATTTGGTTCTTCATGCAGGCTGACTGAGCCATGCTCTTGCAACGTGGTCCGTCGTTGTACTTGTTCTGGGGCTTTTCAAATCCTTTCCCGCCTCCAAAGCCTTTAGGTACATAATTCCTCGTTTGCTATCGTCAAGGACGGTGGCTTACGTTAGACGGACTACAGTGTGTCGTCGTTTTTAGCTTGTCCCTTTTCGCAACGTATTCCATCTCATTGAATTTCTCTCATTGAGTCCGGAGGTCCATCCTGTGTCCATCTCAACATGACTCACGGAGGTTGGCCATTCGACTCGACTCAGATCAAGGCTAGCCTGCTAACTGAGCTCGTAACCAAGACAATCCTGGCTATTGTTCCTTGAAGAATCAAGGTCTTCGAATTTTAGGAGACCCTCAATTGTACTCGCAGGTTGCTTCGAGAACAACAACAGGATAGGGAACTGCCTATCAATACCTGGTTGGCCAAACCGTGCCCGGTGCCATTGACCACGTTTTGATGGACTTTTATACTAGTAGATAATCAAGCACATTCCGGGTCATCTCGGAGCTGTCGGTGTCAAATCTGGATGAGCACAGAGCAGTAAGTCGGGTCCATAGGCTTACCTCGGATGTCTTCTCTTAGTTTTCACGATGACCAAGGGCATCCGATGAGCAGCCAAGTTTCTTCTGGATGTTGAGAGGCCTGATGCCAGTTGAAGTCGTGCAGCTTTTGTTTGTACACTTGTCCCTCTTCTGGTGGCAGCAAATCTTCCAGGGGGCTTCTCAGGTCTGAGCAAGAGAGTGGTTGCCACCTCCCTTTCCACGGACTCTCAAGCACGGGGCGCATTTCGGACCTGGCCTTGTTTTCCTCGTGCTTCAAAGTCTCCTTTTTTACGCGGCTATACTAGCCTGTTCCAGAGCCCTCTCAAAGCTCCACCCAATACGGTTCTGACACGTGTCACTTCCCCTTCACCCCCGGGCAGGTGGTCATCTCCTTCGAGGGCGGCGTCGAGCTGGCCTTCTGCGACGCGCGACGCTTCGCGCGCGTGCGCTACCTCGATGACGTCACCCTCCAGTCGCCCATCGCCGACCTCGGCTTCGACGCGCTCACCGAGCTCCCCGCCCCGGGGCCGTTTCACACCGCGCTCACGAAGCGCCGCGCCGCAGTGAAAGCGGTGTTGCTGGACCAGGGCTTTCTGGCGGGCATCGGGAACTGGGTCGCGGACGAGGTTCTGTACCACGCGAGGGTGCACCCGGAGAGTCTCGCGGCGGAGCTGGACGAGGAGGCGAGCGGGCGGCTGCGCGAGAGCATCAAGATGGTGAGTTGGCGTTGAGGATCTGGTGATGTTGGACTTGATCATATTTAGTTTTGTGAGTCAAGTCGAGGTCTTGGTTTTGGGTGACAACCTTTGTGTTCTTTCTAGCGGAAGCTGGTCGGTTGAGTGGTTGACTCGTTCAACTATTGAAAGTGGACGTGCCTGTTCAAAATTTCAGCAGCTGCCTTTTGGTTCGTTCCGAACATACAAAATGTGTCGAGGAGTGGGGCCCTTCTTGTCATCAGCTTTTAGTCAATCTGCAATGCAGCAAAGAACTCCTGGATGCGCCCTACTTTTTTGGGTCTCTATGCAGATTTGGAGTCCGCTCTTGTCTATGGAGCAGAGATTCTGCCGAGTCTTCTGACCACGTTGATCATTCGCAGGTGCTCGAGACGGCGGTCGCGGCCAATGCTGTGAGCGACAAGTACCCCTCCGACTGGCTGTTCCACCACCGGTGGGACGTGCGCGGGTCCAAGAAGGAAGCGCCCAGCATCAATGGTGAGCCGGTCCCGAGTCTGCTCGACCGGTTAATAGTTTGCTGGTTGGACTTGACCTACTTTCCTTCTGTGTCAGCTTTCGACAGTGCTGTGTCTTAGGAGGTACTGTGACCCGATTACAAAGTGGAGCCTGGTGGAAAGAAGGTACTCGAATTGCCCATTGTTCCATCTATTTCAATGGTCCAAAAAGGAAGCGCCCAGCATCAATGGCGAGCCACACGCTGAACTTGATCAACCAGCTGCTTCTTTTACCAGCCTACTTTTCTTTTCGTCACTTCGTTCCTCTCTCTCGTGTGTCTTATAAGGCCCTGACGGAATCGTGCAGTAGGACAAAGCAAAGTGGAACCGACTTCTACTTGCTGGGTGCATCGTCATTTTTGTGATCTGTCTATGGGTGCTGGTGTTGTACTCTCGTTTCAGCGAGACCCGAGTGGACTGGCTTTACTCACTCAACGGAAGGCTCTTTGAGTCGGCAATGAAGCACGCTTTTGGGACATGAAGTCCCAGCCATTGACGTTGAGCCAACGGCGATGTCCACTCCATTCGACCTCCATGCCTTTCTCAAACTGATTAAGAAGCGCAAAAGATTGTGACATCGCGTTCCGGCTTACCACGGGGTACAAGGAGAGGGCATTGTCACATATGCGTGGAATAGTCCGTTGTTTTTGCACCAACTATTTCCTGCGAAGTTAATGGCTCCCTCGTCAGCTTCACGTCAAGCGTTTCACCAGATCCGTCGGCAATGTCCTTGTTGGGGTTGCTGGCTGCCTTGAGGCACGACAATGAGCCTCAACCTCCTCTCGTGCACTTAGGAATCAATGCTGAATGAATTCGGACCATCTTTGAAACCTAACAGCACGAAAGCTAGTCACTCGAACGATTGTCCAGACCATAAGAAAGCATGCATGACTTTTGGAATCACTACTGTGGCGCTCGTTGCTTTGAGGCATCCCACTCGACCCAGATTTGTTATTCGCTTCCAGAGGCACGTAACCATCCCTGCAGAGGGGCTGAAAACCTGCGTTGGCATTGATGACGACTTGGGACGTTCCGTCTCAGTACTCTATGCCTACTTCCTGGAGCCGACGGGTTGATGGTTGCGATTCTAAGGGCGTGGCTTCTGTTTACTGCTTTTGCCTGCGGTCTCCTGACGAACATATATCTGGGCTGTGCTACTTTTCTACATATTCGCTTGCTGTTTCTTGGCCCGTCGCATTGAAAGGTTGCGTTTCAAAGTGAGCATCCTCGGAAATGACTTATCGAAATTTATGGGCTGAGATTGCGGGCACCAACGGTTCACATCTATAGCCTGATGTTCTCAAAGAGCACTGATTGATTTCTAACCAATCATACGTTCCCTGATCATGCAGGACACGCCGTGGCTTTCTTGAAGGTTGGCGGCCGGGTAAGGCTCAAGTAACACCTTCCAGTCTGGATGTCCACGTTCTTTGTCATAGGCGTCTGTTGGGCATTCAGTTTGGGCACCTGTCTTCAGCGCTTAAAGGCCGTCTTACCACTCGTAGCCCATCGAAAAACCGGCTGCCCTTCAGTGCACTTCGTATGAAGTTGTTCTCTTGATTAGTCTCAGGGCTTTTCCATTTCATATTGTCCTGTGTTGCCCTTCTCGGATGTGCACTTCAGCCACAGATGGAGGCGCAAGCGATCTGATCTGGACACTCAACCGAGTCAGGCTGACTTACCATTGTGCAGAGCAGAAGCTATCTGGTTGGAAAGAGGAAAGATGTTCCCCAGCGTGAAGACTAATACACTTGCCGAATGCTGCTCGTTATCATTATGAGACCTCCCCTTTTCAAAAGCAGCGCCTCTCGTTTTACATTCGCTCTTGGATATCCTCTGCGTGCCCGCAGACTCGGATCTGTGGGGGCCCTCAGATTGCAACCAAAGCTTCAAAGTCTTCAAGACTTCCTCTGCTGGTCGTACTGACTCTCCTCTCCCGCAAACAATGAGCTAGGGTCCTAGATTCTTCTGCATTGGTTGAATCCGGAAGCCCTTTTGAAGAAATGAGGCGTTCTAGACTTGTGGTCTTCTCCCACCAGACTTTCCTGTTGAAAACGGAAAACTGAGGGTCTCCACAGTCTTGGTTCTCCCTGCGAACACACAAGCGGGGTTGTCTAAACTCGTGTCCGTCTTTCTCCAGACGTCAGCGTACCTGCCGGACCTCCAGAAGCGCGTCGGCGGCAGCGGCGCGGCTAAGCCCAAGCGGAAGTCCAAGGCCAAAGCGGCAAAGGACGCGGACTCGGACGAAGACGAAGAAGTCGAAGAGCCCACCCCGGCAGAGAGCAGCAAAGCCGGCGGACGGCGAGGGGGTGCCGGCAGGGGCAAAAAGAGGGGGGGTGCGGAGGAAGATGCGGCGGGGGTGGCGGAGGAGGAGGTAACTAAAGCGGAGGAAAAGCCGAAAGCTGGTGGAAGAGCGAAGGGGAGAGCCGCGAAGAAAGAAGAAGCGGTGGCTGAGGTCGAGGAACCGGCTCCGGAAACGGCAGAGGGGGGGGTGGAGATGGGGGAGATTGAGGGGGGGGAAATGGAGGGGATGGAAGCCCAGGGGGGAAGGAAGAGGAAGGGAAAGGCAGAGGCGGTCGTGGAGAAAGAAGCAGCCCCCGTGAAAAGGGGCAAGAAAGAGAAGGTCGAAGAAGCGGCGGCGAGCGTTGCGGAAGAGGCTCCGGCAGAAACAGGTCGGAAGAAACCGGGGGCACGAGAGGAGCCGGTTGAAAAAGAGGCGCCGGCAAAGAGAGGGCGCGCTAGGAAGGGGGCGGCGGGTGCAGGTAAGGCCGACGAGGGGGCTGGAGTTGAGTTGAAGGGGACAGTTGAAGATGAAGAGAAAGGGACGGCAGGAAAGGAGGAGGCAGTTGAAAAGGAAGAGACGGCAGAAGAGAAGGAGACGGTTGGAGAGGAGACGGTAGGAACAGAAGAGACCGTAGCGAAGGAAAAGAAGGCGGAAGAAAAGGAGGGGCCGTCAGAACCGGCCGTCGAAGTTGAGGCTCCGGCCGAAGAACCCGGTCCGAACGAAGAGACGAAGGAAGCAGTAGGAAACGGGAAAGGGAAGGATGAGGAACCGGGGACTGGGCAGGCCGCTGTAGAAAGCACTAAAGAAACGGAGGGGCAAGCGGGAGAGAAGAACGGGCGCGATGAGAAGGAAAAGGTTGCTGGTGCGAAACGAGGGAGGGGGCAAAAGGCCCGGGGCGGGGCAGGAGAAGTTAGGGAGGCGGCACCGACGAGGAAGTCGTCGAGGAGAAAGTAAGTTTGGTGTAGAGGGAAAGGCTGTTCTTAAACAGCGTAAGGTTGTTGTGAGGATATGATGAGTAGAGAGACACTTGCAGCCCGGACGTGTTGTGTTGCATGATCGACTGTAGGGCAACGAGACATGCAGTCAAGAATGACGTACATAGAGACAGTTGCTGAAACATCGACTGAGAGCTGGTACCTTGTGGACAATAAGACGCTTTCCTTTCACTTGTCCTCAACCCAGCTGTCGACTAAGTCTGCGTTCCTCATTGTGCAAGAACAAGGCAATGAAAGGCTCACCCAGAGCATACTACTCTCAAGCAGTTGCAAGCTGAAAAGCGTGATTGGGTTACCACAGATCTCGTTGTGCGATGCTTCAAGATTTCCATGTTACCAGGTTTAGTAACGTACTATCTTTTTCAAAGTGAGCGTGCGTGGGCGGATGCAAATATTGGTCCGGCCTTTTTTGTGTTGCATGGTTGACTCAGGCCTGACGGGAGTCGGAAATTATAATACCAAGTTGTGTACGTTACAAGTTACTCTTTGATACTCTGTTTAATTGCGATCGAGAGCGCGTTTGGCACACTCACTTTCAATAGCTGGTGATGAAGATCACTCCACGTGGCTGGCGGCTGACGTCTCCAAATCCCGAAGTCGACTAGACACGATCTGATGCCCTGTTCTTGTACGCGCCCGGCCTACAACCATGTCATGCGCGAGGCTTCCGAACGGAACTGTGGCTTGTTGTCTGTGCAAGCGGAATTGGTCTCAAACGAGTGCAGTTGCAATAAGTCTCCGTTTCCAAGGATTCTTGTTCTTGCCATTGCCAGTCCCATGATGAGCTTCTCCCCTTCGATCTTGCGGCAACGCTATTTCGTTTTGGTCTTAATCTTCGATCATCCTTCGCCCGTAGTTGTACTTGCCTCTTGCTTTGAGTCTCCGTGCGCGGCTTTGGAAATGCTGCCGACCCGGCGCCTTGGTTCTCGATATCGACTTTCTGGCAATACAAAAGCAATAATTTTTCTGAGATTTCTTTCTCCCCGATCGGCTGGAGCTACTTATTTGTTTTCAAACATGTTGAGGGCCTTGCAAATAGGCTCTACAGCTCTACCGACTGCCCCTTCTGATCTACCGTACTTCTGCCAGTGCTACTATACCTGTGAGATGGAACAATTGGAACTTCAGGAAGTCCTGCACATCTGCGTTTTGGCAATGATGCTTTATGACTGGCCACGTGCCACACGTTTCTCAGTATCTCACAGTATGATCGGATGCCAGGTTATTTGGTTGTTGTACTGAGCGTCGAGGAAGCTAGACGTAAGCCGAGGACTTGTGCTTCCTTGCGACTTCTTGCATATCAGTCGAGAGCCGTGCTTAAAAAAGTCATGCTGCTTTCTTTCTTCGTTCTATAGGGACTGCTAAGACGATCAAAGGGCTACAGGTTCATCCCGACTCAATCTTATGAGGCTAAGAAGGCTCGCTTCTCCGACCTGACACGAAGAAATGTGTCAGTGTGTACGCGACAAGTTGTTTTGCATTACTTCCGAGCCGCGCCAGTTCTCTAATCTGCAAGACGCTGTCTTTTTCTTGAAGAGATAAATACAGGCTTACAAATGGGACATAAATTGGTCGGTCTTTTCGTCGGCCGCTGCAAATACAAAAGCCGCTTCAATGTCAGTACAATTTGACGCCTTCTTCGCATACGACGGCCTCCCATCTTGCCGTTTTGAAGAGGGCCCCTTCCCACTGTGTGCATCCTCGTCTTTCGATCGCTGCTGTGTGCCGACCAGACAAAGTTTGAATCGGTAGGACCTAGATGCTCTGAACATGGACTTTCAGACGTGCGGAAAGATACTGATGATTTAACGACGACGTCGGCGCACAAGGCCTGTTACTGAAGCGGGCAGATGGCAATGAGATCAGTCTACGTGTGGTGGGCTTGCAGTTTCTGCCACCTACTGAATTCAAAGGGAGCCAAGGCTAATATCACGGCTCTTTCCTTGGCTTTACCACTTGTTTTAATGAGGCTTCAGGCTAAAGGCACGGTCTCGTTCAGACTTCGGTCGTCCCAAGATTTCAGTGCGTGGGTTCTCGTCTTCGTATGCCGCTGTGTCCCTACCGGACAAAGTTTTTGCATGAGTACTACGGCCCAGAGTCCGGCAACGTGGACTTTTACACGTGCGTACGGATACTAGATTGATAGTCAACGGCGTCGGTGCACAAGGCCTCTATTGAAGCTGGCAGAAGGCAATGAGATCAGTCTCCGTGTGGTGGGCTTGTGGTTCCTGCCACGCCGTCAGCTTCAGTGAGCCAAGGCAAATACCACAGCTCTTTTTTTGGCTTTACTTCCTCTTTCATCAGAGCTTGTGAATACGCGAACGTTTCCCTTTTTGAATTCGCTCGTCTTAAGTTGCTCCGTGCTCCTTTTGCCAACAAATTCTGACTTCGATAGCAAGCGAACCGACAGTCACCGGGCCGACCCAGCACCCAGCATTATTGGTAGCGACCGTTCTGCGGGGGAGTTCGACAACTTGGTCGCCATGTCAGCCGGGCACCTTCGGCCACTTTGAATACGTTTTCCGTCAGCCTTGTTGCAAAGGTCACAAAAGAGTCAATCTTCTTATGACGGCATGAGTGGGCGGGTCTCCTGTCGAAATAATGGGCGACTCAATCTCCTTTAAGCACACTTTTGGTCGCCCGAAAAGTTGGACACGTGGGCAAGGGCTTTTGCAGTGGACGGAGCGCTGCCAATTTAGACTCTGGAGGGTTTGCCACGTGGCTATGACGAGCTCCGGCTATGAACTGCTTGTCAGTTCAGCTGAATGTCGGACCTTCCCGACCGAGGCCGCTGCTTTGACAATGTCAGAACGACCTCCATTCACCGTATTAGAATGATCAAGGGACGTTTTTGTTTTGGTGGCGAGTGCTCTGTATTGTGTGTGAGAGGAAACGTCCCTGAAAAGGAAACGGAAGAGTTGTTTCTGCTGATGTTGGCACCGATCCAGTCACACATCGATGTATGTAGGTTGTTGCAGATTCTAGCATAACAATCACGCTTTTTATCTGTGCGGAAGGGATCGCTCAGGTGAAAGCTTCCATTATTTGGTCCTTCGCGTCACGACTTGTCGCCGGAACTTCGAAAAGTGAACGGCCCTTGTGTCAACGCCGCCTGACGCCTTGCGTTGTCAAAACATGTTTCGTAAACCCAGCTTGGAGCTAGACCGGCGGCAGCAACGGCTTCGCAACGGATTATCCTCAGCCCTAAAGGATTGCCTGCGCTCTCTTTGTCAATCATTTACTATCTAGCCAACGACTGTCTCCAGATTATCGTGTTGGCAGAACCGAGTCTCGTTTCCGGCCCCTGCCGATCACCAATTTTTCTTTCGGACTTTACCTGCTTTTCATCCCAAATCGCAATTCCCAAAGCTGTCCCAGATTGTTTTGAAGCGCCACGTGACGTACGCCGCAGTGCAAATCGGTGTCCATCACACAGCGAAAACTAGTGGCTGGCAGACCCGGGCCTCATAATTCATGGTTTCTTTCTGTCGATCAAGTGTGCTGCAAGCCACATGCAAGCGTTTCACGATTTCCGGCTGCTTATCTTTTTCCTCTTTCGATTCGGGAAAGATACGCCAAGTTGGGTCGCACGTCGTACCTTCCTGGTCGAGATTCTTACGGCATTTGTTCGGCTTTCTTGTGACCGTCATTACGGAGCGATCGGCCTGGTCGTCTGAGTGGTACACGTGGCCATGACGAAGGGCGCTGTGGTGGATAAACCACTCGTTGTGACTCCCCTCGACTGACGCTACGGGATTGAAACTGGATTCAAATTACCTCGCTCAAGTTCATTCCCCGTCCTCCGAACGCGTTCAGATCCAAGTCTCCCGGTGCTTTACGTGGCACCAGCGCTCTAAAAGTAGCAATATGCGAGGAGAATCAAAGTAATCAATGGAAACGGACCTTACTTCGATTCTTACGTCCGACGGGACGTTGCTTGATCTCCTTCTTCATCGCTTCGTGCCGCCAGTGGATTCTCTGGCCGTACGTGATGGAAAGCCTTGTCGGCGTAGAGACAATTAGCTCCTTTTCCTTCCAGATAGCCAACTCGTCTATCGGCTTTGCCAGCGTCAAAAAGCTTACCTTGTACAATTGGAGAGTCGCTACCTCTCCTGTAGTTTAGCAACTTGAAACTTCTGGTCTGGCAGTGGTGCGTCAGATTGACCCGGGTCGACTTTTCTTCTTTCGTTATCACGCCAGACCCAAGTCAAAAGCAATCCGTGGCCCCTCGGGCAAGTCTTGGGGCTAGTATCATTCTCCACCTGTCTCTTCTGATCTTTGCAAGAGCTGCATATGCATGTTTCACATTCGTACGTGATTCCAGTCATTTCTGCGCATCTGTTCCTCTACGCTTTCTTTGCTTGGTGTCTCTTCAGCTATAGGACCCTACAAGCCCTTTTCTGTCAGAACCTGGATCCGGTCCTTCACACCTTCACACTCTCACACCTTCACAGTGACACGGTCGGACCAGCAGGCATTGAGAGGCGATGATGCATATCACTACTGGCGGGCGGTGATTCCAAAAGGTACTGTGTTATCGATCGTACCGTTTTATTTCAAGCCTTCCATCGAGCGCGTGCGCAACTTACGCGCCCGAATGACGTCACTCAGGCGATCTTCGATGGAATGCCACGTCTGCCCCGACCAGTTCCATGACCTTTTTGTTAGTATAATCAACGTTTGGGAAGGTGGCTGCCATGCATGAGACGGCTTCAAGGGTACTTTACTTCCTGTTTGCAAACCGTGTCCAATTGGAGTTCGATGTGGGTGCAGGCACGGGTTTAGACTGACCTCTGGAGTGCCTAACCGGGACGTACTGTACTTGCCCTCGCCGCCCAGCTGAGGCACGGCTCTTTTCCTGGTCACAGGAAGGTGGAAATTTTCTTCTGCCAAAGTATGCAACGCAGGTTATCCGATCACGGAGAAGGCTCAGCCCAGAATTCTCTGCGAAGCATTGATCTGGTCGACTACCTTTTGTCCTCGAGGCATCTGGGAAATTACATCGTGCCTGCTTGAACGCGTCCGCAGGTGGGAAGTGAATAAATCACACTAGGCTTCGGATGGGTCGGTCGTCGTTCGGCCTCTCGTTGGAGTGGGTTGGTATAATCTCTCTTCCTCCACCAGTGTGCTCAAGAGCGATGACGGTGTGGTTCAGTTGGTGGCCGCTGTAAGCGGGCCACTCGCGGAATCGTTGTCTGTGAATCGGACGCCAGGTTGTCAAAACCTTTGAAAAGAGCTGAGTCGAGGAACCCTGCTTGCTTGCGACTTCGGTCTTGCGTATCAGTTCGAAGTGCTCAATAAACACATGCCCGCTTCCTATCTAGGTTCTAGGGAATGCAAAAAGGGCCAAAGAGCTGCAAGTTCATTCCTAAACGTTATGAGGCCAAGAAGACTCGCTTCTCGCGACTTGACACGAGGAATTCGTGCTCCGCGATGAGCTTTCTTGTTAAGTTCCGAGCCGCGCCTCTGCTGTAAACTCTTCCACCTAAAAGCCGCTGTCTCTGCATTGAGTGAATCAAGCTAGAGAACTCGCCAGGGCAGGCTAGAGACTTGGACATGGATCACGTCCTTTTCATCGAGTGCTCCAAAGTCACAAGCCGCTTCAACCTCGGTCCGCTTGACGCCTTCGTCGCATAAGACGACCGCCCATCGCTTTGAAAGACGAAGTGCGTGCATTCCCGTCTTTCGTATGTTGTTAGGTGCCGACCAGACAGAGTTTGATCGGAAGGACCTAGATGCTCTGAACGTGGAATTCCAAACGTGCGTAAAGCTACTCATTGTTTAACGACGTCGGTGCACAGGCTATTAAATCGAAGCGGGCAGATGGCAATGAGATCATTCTGCGTCTGGTGGGCTTGCACTTCCTGCCACTCAGTTAACTCCGGGAGCCAAGGCAAAAACCTCAACTCTTGTCTAGGCTTTGCCACTTGTTTGATAGGGCGTTAGGCTGCACGCACAGTCTCTTTTTGAGTTCGGTCGTCCCGACTTGCACCGTGCCTGTTTTGCCAACAATGTTTGACTTTGACAACAAGCGAACAGACAGTCACAACCCAGCACCCAGCACTGTTGATAGCGACCGTTTTGCGGGGAGTTCGACAAATTTGTTCGCCGCATCAGCCCCTACGGCCACTTTGAGTACGTGTATGTCAGCCTAGATGCAAACAGTTGAGAAAATTTGCTTGACAGGGCCAGGGGCTAAAAAGAGAGTCGCTCTTTTTATGAGGGCATGGGTGGGCGGGTCTGCCAAAGAGATGGGCAAATCGAATCTCTTGAAGCACATTCGTTGGTCGCCGGAAAAGTTGGACAGTTCACAAAAGACTTTTGCAACGGATAAACCGCTACCAATCGAGGGTTTGCCACTTGGCTGTGACGAGCTCCGACTATTGTCTGCTTGTCAGTTCAAGAGGATGACGGACCTTCACCCGCCGTGCTTCAAGTGGCGACGTTGCTCTGAGACCTTAATTGATCAAAGTGCCGCCGGACCTTTCTTCGTCGAAATATGACGCCTGGCCGGATGTTGCTTGGTATCCTTTCTCAGCACTACGTGCCTTTGGATTCTCTGGCCGTGGTGGAAAGCCTTCAATTCGTTGCGGAGACAAGCTCTCTTGCCTTCCAGATAGCCAACTCGTCTTGTACAGACTTTGCCAGTAGCAACTTGGAGCTTACCTTGTACAGTGGAAAGTCGCTAAATCCCTTGACTTTAGCAACTTGGAAATCCTGGTCTGGCAGTGGTGCGTCAGATCGACCGGGGGCCAACTTTTCATGTTTCGTCGTGACGCCAGACCCTAATGAATCCAAAGCGGTTCGTGGGCCTCGGGCAAGTCCTGGGGCTGACATCATTCTTCACAATTAATGTGTCTTTAATCTTGCAAGAGCTGCATGCATGTTTTGCGGTAAGTTGTACCAGTCGTTTTTGAGTACGTGTCGCTATACGGTTTCTTCTGAACGAATGGTGTCTTTCCGCTCAAAAAGAGCCATAAGCCCTCTTCTATCAGGATCGGATTCCGGTCCTTCAACACGGACGAGCTAGCAGGGAGTGAGTTCTCTGCATTTCGATGATTCATAATGCTACTGGTGGGCGGTCATTTGAAAAGGGACTATAAATTTGACTGCACCTTTTTATTTTGAAGCCTTCCATCGAGCGAGTGCGCCACGCGGGCCTGCCTCTGAATGACGTCACTCAGGGGTTCTCCCGGTGGGACTGCCACTTCAGCCCGACCGGTTCGGTGGCCTCGGTGTTAGTACACAGTGACATTAATGAGGAAGGTGGAGCTGCCACATGACACGGCTTCAAGGGTACCCTAGCTAGTTTCAATCCGCAAACTGTGTGTCTGAAACTTTGGGTCAAGGCACGGGATTAGACTGACCTTTGGAGTGACTCACTGCTCCTTAACCAGTAACGGAGGGACGAGAGTCAACGGAGGGACGTACAGTCTGTACTCGCCCTCGCCGCACAGCTGAGGCACGGCTGTTTTCTGGTTACAAAAAGGCGGATTTCTTTTTTTAGCAGAATCTGCAACGTAGCCTTAAGTTATCCAAATCAAGGAGAAGGCTCAACCGAAACCACTCTACGAAGCATCCTGTTCGGATTCCGTTTTATCTCCAGGTATCTTGGACATTTCACGTGATGATCGCACTCGGCCTTCCTTCTGAGTACCAGGTGTCATATTGACTTTGTACGCGTCTGTGACGACTAGCATTCAACTAGTACTGCTCGCGAATTACTCTTTCTTGAGCGGGTGCAGACTTCTTTAAAGTAACGACAGAAGCCTTCGTCGACAGAATTTGATTAGCAGGACCTAGATGCCCGCAAGATGGGCTTTCAGACGTGCATAAAGATGCTGAGTAACTAGCAACGTTGGTGTACAAATGTGCCTTAAGGCCTGTTACTGAAGCTCGCAAATCGCAATGATATCAGTCTACGACGTATGGTACGTGGGCTTGCAGTTCCTGCCACACAGTCCATTTACAGTACCTTGAGCCAAGGCAAAACCGACAGCTCTTTCCTTGGCTCTACTCCTTGTTTGATAGGGCTTTGGGCTACACGCACGGTCTCCTTTTGAATTCGGTCGTCCCAACTTTTCAGTGCGTGGGTTCTCGTCTTTCGCATGCCGCTGTGTGCCGACCAGACAGAGTTTGACTGGTAGGACGCAGATGCTCGCAACGTGGAATTTCAGCCGTGCGCAAAGATATCCATTGTTTAACGACGTCGATGCACAAGGCCCTTGATTGAAGCAGGCGAATGGCAATGAGATCAGTCTCCGTGTGGTGGGCTTGCAGTTCCTGCCACGCCGTCAGCTTCAGTGAGCCAACGCAAAACCACAGCTTTTTTCTTGGCTTTAGCCACCATCTTTTTCAAAGCATTGGGTTACATGTTCGTTCGGTTTTCGAGGTCGGTCGTCCCATCCTGCCCCGTGCCTCTCTTGCCAACAAAGTCTGACTTTGATAGCAACCGAACGGACAGTCAGATCCAGCAACCCAGCACTATTGGCAGCGACCGTTCTGCTGAGGAGTTCGACAGTTTGGTCGCCGTGTCAGCCGCGCACCTACGGCCACCTTGAGTACCTTATCTGTCAGCCGTCAGCCCTTGATGCAAAAACTTGAGGAAGTTTTCTTGACAGGGCAGAGGACCAAAGAAGAATCGTCCTTGTCGTTAGGGCATGGGTGGGCGGGTCTGCTGCCATACTAATGGGCGACTCGAATCTCTTAGAAGCACACAATGTGGTCGCCTGAAATCTTGAAGACGGCGGCAAGGGCTTTTGTAAGGCATAGAACGCTGCTGATCGAGGTTTTGCCACGTGGCTATGACGACGTCCGACTATGGACTGCTTGTCAGTTTAATTTTTGGCCCTTCATGCAGAAAGCCGCCATGTCACAGTGTCAGTTCAACCTCCATTTGCCGTATGGCTAGCGGTCAAGAAGCGTTGCTTTTCGTCGCAAGTTCCCTGTACTCCGTACAATTCTGTGGAAGGAACCTTTGGAAAGAGGAAATCTAAGGTTCCTCCTTTGCTGATGTTGGCACCGATTCAGTCACAGAGCAATACGTGTGGTTGTATCTTTAATTCTGCTGATTACTGAGGCACTCGATCTCCGCCGTAAGGATCCTTCAGGTGGGTGTTTTCTACTTGCTGCCCTTTGCGTGTAGGATTGTCCTTCCCGCAACCTGCAATCGCGGAGAACATGTTGGCCTTTGTACACCGGTTTTCGACGTTCTGAGTCTGGAACCTATTTCTTTTAAAGCCGGGGTAAACTTACCGGCAGCAGCAATGGCTGGCCAACGCACGATTCTCAGCCTTCAACAGATCATCCTTCAGCCTGTGCTCTCTTTGGAAATCGATTCCTCTGTCGGCCGATCCACTGAGTGTTTCCAGATCATTGTGCTAGCAACAGCTTTCGACTCTGGGTTCCCCTTGCCAATCAAAGACCTTTTTTGAGATTTATCAAAGCCTACCTCTTTTACCTCCCATCTCACGCCGTGTACATGTTGCGCTAAGCTGTTATGGAGTAACCTGGTCGGACCGCAGTGCCTATGGTTCCCGCCAAGAACCGATCGCACTGCGGAAGCCTGTGGCTGGCGGACGCGCCCTCGTACTTTTGTCGTTTCGATCTTGTTCTTTCAACACTACGAGCCACGCGCAAGCGCTCATACCGCACTTTCAAGTGCGGGCTCCTCCCTTCGTATGACTCGGACAACGTTTTCACTAGCCGACTTGTGATTTTTATTCTGGCCAAGTCCATTTTTGGATTACGGCTCTGATCCTAGGTGCATGTGGAACGGCCTAGGTGGCTCACGTGGCAATGACGTAGGGCGCTGTGGCAGACAGCCACTGTGCGCCATCGGTTCCGCGGACGGCCACAGTAGCGAAGTTTGATTTGATCTTGATAAGTCCATCCCTTGTCCTTTTGTCCTTCCAACTACTGTACTTTCAGCCTTTACTAGCCCGGTGCTTATGGTGACGTTGCTCCGAGGGGGCAGATGTGTGCGACGGCGGCTCTCTAAACCAATACGTTGACGAACGGTCCTTGAACAAAGTATGGGTGTGATGCTCTCTCCGGCGATAGCATGAAGAAACATCAAGGTCACTCTCGTTTGGCGTAAAACAAGAACGCCCTGTGTTCGACCGAGTTACCGAGAGTGTCTAGCTTACTCGCCAATCTTATAACTGACACAACGTTTGGCAAATCCTCACGTGTATCGTCTGAGCAGCCCGGGCCTGCTGAGCTGTGCAAAATTTTCGGGGGGAATTGAAAGTTATGGGGTTATGCAGTCTGGGCTGCGTGTAATGTATCCAAGTTTTTTGATTTTTTGATGACAGTACCTTCTTCAAGGACTGGCGCGTTCAAATCCTCTGGACCGTGACGAAATGCCTTGTCGACGTACAGACAGGCCTCAACATGCAATTTCAACTCCAGAAGCCAGTAGGGTCTGTAGCTTCTACTGGCAAGGAATATACCTCGTCAATCCAAGAGTCCCCACCCCTTCTTGAGCAGAACTTAAGCATATAGCAGTTTTAAACTTCTTTGGCCGCTCCATTTCACTTAGACCTGCGCCGGTAGTCCTGCCGTTTGTGGGTTTCGTTGACGGGGCGCACGACTTCAACATCTGAAATCTTCTCAGGAAGCTTTCAGGACGTTTGCAGGGTGGAAACGAGAACGATGATCAGGTCCGCAATCCGTTTGTCGAGCGTCTTCCGTTGCCGATTTGCCGCGCACATGAGGTCCCGTTATCTGGAAGCGTACCGGGTCTTTTCTCACCGCGTTTTATTTGCCAATTTGTATCTTTCTGCCATTATCAAAACACAGGGGTCCGCATCTGACCGTCCGCGCATCGTTGCTTTTCTTGAGGGGTAAATAGCCTGACCGATTCGTCTCCTGAGATCCGCTTTGCCCTGATCGAGTATCTCCACTCTAGGTCCTTTATCAGCGTTTGGTCTGGCGGTGTCTCTGGCTTACCGGCCCCTTTCTTTGCTTGATGCAACTTCGATTGGCAATGATTACGCCTTTGGCAGTATGCCAATGAGGGACACGTTCAATCGAGCCGCCGACGTTTTTGAAGTTCTGGGAAGTTTCGGCGGGCCTTGTTGGAGCGCTGGTCCCTGTATCACGAATCTGTTTCGTCTGTGCATGCTTCCAACACCCTGAACCTGTCTCCAAAAAAGGTTTCTCCTAGCCTTTCCGCCGACGCGCTCATTTCATCAGAAATCCGGGCAAAGAAGTTTCTTTCAGATCCGCTGCCTTTTTTCAGGTTCGAGCGCTTTCAAAAACAGGTTCGGGTATCCGCCGCGTGTCACGTTGACGCCTTCGTGCTTCCGCATTTCATCCCGTACGTACCGTCGAATATAGTAACTTCCGTGCATCTTCTCGCACTCGCTTTTCCGGACTACCTTTCAGGTGCCAGTGGGCTGTGGATGGTTGCACAGTTATGCAGTATTTGTTTCTTCTCCTGCTCCGCCGCTACAATCAAGTCGTACGTCCGTTCGTCCGCGCCTTCTAAGGAAATTGACCGTTTCAAATTTTACCCAGCTAAAACGCTCAATCCATAATCCAGTGTCTTACAAAAATTCTTCGCCGTTTTCGCATCTGCCTGGAGAACTTCAAGGATTGGATCCGAGAAGCTCTTGAAAAGTCATTAGTATCTCAGCATGTTGCGAGCAGCAATAGCGCTGCCGCGACTGAGTTGCGTCTTCGTCGGTTGGCCGCGTGTCGTGACATAGCTGTTCAATTTACCATGTTCTGCACAGAGTTGCATGCAGGCCTTTAAATTCTCTTGTGAGACAACCGCAGAAGACATAAATTTCCGGAAAAGTCCCAGTGTCACGTGTGGCAATGATGGTTCATCTGGCTCGTGCCAGCGATAAGATTTTCCCATGATGCCAGACCAAATATGCTATGTTACTAATCAGAGTAAGTCTTGCACGAGCCTGTGGACTTCCTATCTCGTCGATATTAGCCCGCGAGCTGCGTACAGATCACCTTACTCATGCAGAGTAATATTCGTATTGGGCACGTTTCTCTGTGCACCTTCAAGGTTTTTCCTCGTTTGATCTTCTTCTATTGCACGCCTTTGCAGTTACACAAATCCGGTTGAGTAGATTCGCAACACCCTGCCATACGAATTCCTCCGCCCAATGAATGTGCGATCAATTGGTTGTCTCTAACCTCCAGACTATCGTATTCACGGCGGTCTGTATTCTAGACCAGATTTAGCCACTTTCCAGACATGCTCGCTTTGGGTGCAAGTGATGAATGAGTGCCTCATCGGCTTTGGTTGATTGAAGCGCAATCAAAACCGTGTCCTTCTTCAAAACTGCGCGGGAAGGCAAGGAGGATGTGGCTTTATGGCGGCGTTGAATTTCCGCCAACAAGTTACCAGGGCGATCAATTGAAGGTAGAGCTGGCAAAACAGTTGAGGAAAACTTGCGAAACATCATTGCTGTTTGTTTGCGAGGGTAGTCACTTCTTTGCAGATACAATCCGCCAAAGGACGCGGTGTTTGCGGGCTCCCATTGCATACGAAAGTCAAGTACTTCCATGATACGTTTGCATGCTTACTCCGTTAAGTAACCTCGATTCTTTCTTTCTTTCCTTTTGGGCTGGCAAGCGAAACATCTGGTACTGGAAAAATCTTATATTTGGAATGCATATTGTGACGTTGATTCTGTCAAAAGCGAGTTTCAGTTCAAGTGCGCGCTTGGCAATGATATAGGCGTCTGCTCCGGTGGGCTCGCAGTTTCCACTAGTAGAACCCAATGACGGCCACCGGCAGCCTTCGATTCAAATTTCTGACAATCAGCTCAAACCCCAAACCTCCTCGCCAAAGCCGCGCTTTGACTGGAAGTGCTGCAGCTCGCGGAGCACCCACGCGCCGCGCTCCATGGCCGCGCGCACATAGTACTTGCCCGCGCGCGCATGAGCGCGGACACAGCGGACAGCGCGGCTGCGTCGAGCCGGCCCTTGAATTGGACCAATATGCGATCCGAGGGAAGCTTGCAATGCCTAGACGGTCCGCGGCCGCCAGCGTGCTTTTTGGAGGCGCTGACGGCGGGTTTTTGCAGCGCGCCGCTGTCGCGTGGGCGCGTGCGAACGCGCGGCCGGGATGTCGCCAGTGTCGCACACACCTCCTAGCGAAGTGCACGTGCCCATCGCGGCAGCCCACTTTTGCCAGGGAGGATCAAAGACGCTTTCTGGTGGTTAGAAAGATTCTCATGCAAACGACGTCACCGCGAGTCTGTGGTAGCGACCGTTATGCGGAGAGGGTCTAGCGTTGGTCGCCGCGGCGATTGAGGCGGTCGCGGCGCCCAGTTCAATTGCGTTGTCCGTCAGCCTGTCACGGTTTGAACGTTGAAGGACTTTCTGCGATAGGCGCAATATAATCTGGCCGCAATGCAAGAGTTGACAACCACCTACTTAAGTTTGTGCTAAAATCAGGCGGGGATTGCCCCTAAAACTTCCCTTATGATATTTACATTCGCTTTTAAAGGTGGTTCAAGATGCTCAGCGGGAAACGCGCACTGTCATCGGACTTTCGGTCAATATCAGTCTTGCAAATATCCTGCGTAGAGGCCTACAAGAGTTGTATTGTTTCTGAAAGTTGGCAGTGAGATGGGCGCGTCTGGTGGCGCGACGTAACAATCTGCCATGAGAGTAGACGTAGCAACTTGTCGAGCCACTTCAAGCTTTTGCTATCTGTCTATAGCTCTCGCAGTCCCTTCGTGGAGAAGTCTTACTCCTCGGCCTTCGTCCATGAGAACTATCTTGTGAAGGACCTCTACGCATTCTGTTGTGAAGGACCTCTACGCATTCTGATTGAAGGCATTCACTCAAGTTCAGCCCACTGGGCACCTTCGACGTTTCCTCCTGTTGGCTGAGCGCAAATTGTTCTCACACAAAACCGGGCAATTCCGACATGAGGCACAATCCTTTTTGAATCATAATCAGTCACTCCCCTTTCAAGAGCCTCGCACGTTCACGATTTCGCTTCCCTTTCAAGCGTATTCAGGTGTTCTTTGTGAGAACAGTCTGCACTGGCGACCCAAAAGTCCGAAGCTGTCTCGTCCGCCCAAGTTTCAAAATCTTTCTTTTTCGCAATCCGGCGACTCGATTCAATGGTAAGTGGGCAAGTTGCGGATGACTGTTGCAGCGGACATATATTGTCATGCGAGGCTTCTCTCGATATAGAACGTTCCGGCTGTGATGAGAAGCTTTGATTGGCCCGCTCGTCAAGAACTCGAACATCTTCTCGACGCCGAACAAGCGTGTCCTCTAGGATCTTAGGGATTCCAGAGCACCTCGTATCGAAGAAGTGTCTCCTTGCCGATAGCATTGCTTCGTTTCTTGTCATTATTGGAAAGAGCTGTCAATTGGGGTGCGCTAAGCCGGCTTACCAGGCAATCATTGCGTCACCCTGAGAAGACTACGATCCACAGCAGCCGAAAGCTGCTACTAGACGCTGAAGCGAGCAGCATTTCAACGTAGTATGAAAATCACGGAGTATCTACCCCGGGTGCCTTGCCTTAAATCCCGTCCGGATCGAACCCGAGTGACAGGTCCTATCTTGATTATCTCTTTTGACCTTCAGGTGTCTTTGAACCAACTATACATCAAATCCGTGATCGTAGAAAGGAGAGGTATGCTTTATGTACGGTTGCAAACTCGTCCGTCGAATACGATATCCGATCGACGTTTCCAAAACGTGACATGATTTTTAATTCTCCTTCTTCAAAGGCGTGCCAAAGGCAATGACGACGGAGTTTTGCTGGCGGCTTTGAAGCACCGTCAGCTCTTCCTTCCTGGATGCCGATCTGACAAATGTGTGTGAGCAAGACCTAGATTGAGAACTACTGCAAGTGTCTTGCAATCA
This sequence comes from Klebsormidium nitens, assembly GCA_000708835.1. Classification (NCBI taxonomy): domain Eukaryota; kingdom Viridiplantae; phylum Streptophyta; class Klebsormidiophyceae; order Klebsormidiales; family Klebsormidiaceae; genus Klebsormidium; species Klebsormidium nitens. The sequence goes on from DF237021.1 coordinate 216,111, forward strand.
GTGCAGCTTTCAACGTACCCATTTTGACTCTGCACCTCGAAGAGGCAGTGTCTGCTTTTCTTTGAGGAACCAAGAGAAAATCTGAAAAGGTGTCATGATCAAACTCGAGTCGGGCTCTTATCACGACGCTCTTTCCCGCTGATCTCCAAAATCAAATCAATCTGGTACACGATGCGAAGAAATGTGGCTTACAGAGGCATTACTATCAGAAGGTCGTTTGATTAGTTTGCGGTTGGCAATGATAATGTTGTGAATTGGTGGGCTTGCCGTCTCAGCCCAGCAACATCTCGTCACGAAAGCCAGCCAAAGTGCAGAACTCAAACTGATCAGTATTGCTTCTTCTGACTAGCCTCATGGCAGGTTTCGCGCGCCCTTTGCAGCAGCGCCGCAGACTGCGTGTGTTGGGTTCTGACAGCTGGATTCGCAGGTGACGCAAGACATCGTCACACAACTTTGGAGTAGCTACAGCGACCACTTGATGTAGTCGCCGGTGCCAGTCGAGCCCCGGCTCCCACTTAGACAGATTGAATCAAACGGTCCGACCTCCTGAGCACTTGGTGCAAAAGGCTCCAAAAGGCTTAGGACCAATAAGGAAAGCTGCGAGTAGTAGCTGGTCGTGGAAAGGCGCGCCCCGGAGTCGCTTTTACAGGCGACTCCTCTGCGCCGTAGTGCATTTGAATAATTTGGAGAACGGAAGAGCAGCCGGGTTCAGGGCTGTAAACCGTGTGCATGACATTCTGCCACGTGGCCGTGATGCGCGCTCTGCTACGGGTCACTTGCCAGCTCGATCACACATACAAGAGCGTCAAAGACTTTTCCAAAGCCGCTGATCCGATTCGGCCATACTCAAAGCTTTGAGTTTTTGATATTGAAAGTCCCGAAATGTCTGTTGATGTTGTAGATGTTGTAGAGCTGGCAAGTAGAGTCAAGATAGCCGGAAGAAGGCGCATTTGAGAGCTTGGACGTGAAATATTTAGATGCCATGATCACTTCAAAAACTGTTTCCTACGCTTAGAACGTCACTTTCGGTTGGTTCAAGGAAAATTGCGCTCCTTCTTTTTCTTCGCCTTCGCGTTTTCACCACCAAAAGCTGGCATGCACAATCTTCTGTCGTGACCTGATCATTTTCGATGATATGGGTGAATTGAAGCACTACTAGGTATGCGCGAGACGCACCCGCCAGATGGAGTTATATTCCAGTGAAAACATGCTAGCAGAAAACAGGCTATTTGGAGGAATTTTGGCATAGCCGTGAAGATCTGCAAACGCGCGGCACTATGCCATGTCCCTACCACTTCTTTCTTCTGAGGCTGTAGATCTCTCGGCAAGGTACGAGACCCACGTTTCCTTACGCTTTCCCTTCTGTTCACAACGCTCAAGCCAGATTCTCTGCTTTCGTTATCTCGTGATGGCTGCTGCAAGAAGGCTTCCGCCCGGCTTGATCAATGTCGCCACGCGCAGATTTTCGTGTGCTTCGGAAATCTCTTTAGGCTGGTCACGTTTCCATCTTTCACTCATTCGGTGATGGGCTCTTGTTGATGGAGAACCGTTCCGTGTCTTTATCAATTGGTCGCGACAAAAGCGGTTGCAAATTCTGCTGTCTCCATCATCAGGTTCGTCGCTTTCTTGTACCCGTCTGTACTATGAAAGGTGTGCCAAGGACGTGCTTTGCAGAAGGGCAGCTGGGCAGTGCGCCCAATTATATACATGAGGGAGTGGACGGCACCGTGGCTTAAGCTTGGACTCGACCTTTCTTCCCAACCTTTCCGCTGCCTCATTGCAAACATGCTCATCCTCTTGCTCGTGCTTTCAGTGAATGATGCTCACAATCGATAAAAATAACATCCGAAGTCTAACCAAGGCGGAGCCTGGCGCCAAGGACCTTGCGGACGTCCGCATCTGGTTGTCCGCACATAGTGACGATTTGGGTCGTGTTGCCCGCATATCATTCCCCGGTCGTCCTGATGATCGATCGCACCCGTCGCCCGCATTGACCCAATCTGGTTGAGCGTCTCTGCCAGTGGCCGTCACCAGAAAGGTTTGGCTGTCCGCTTCTCGACGTCCGCCTACTTGGCTGTCCGCATATCTGGTTGTACATAGTGCGCTGTCCGCATCTCACCGCGCGCATCTGCTTCCTGTCATCTTTTCCGGCAACTGCCAGTCACACTGACTGACCGCAGATGTTTCCGTTTGGTCATCTGGCAACCTCGTCGCCTGAGAGTGTTGTCTTTGCAACCTGTCTGAAAGAAAGAGGTCCTAAGACTTAGATCCAAAGTTTTACCCAGGTTTTGGCCCTGTCTGTCGCTTACAGCTCGCTCTGCCGATTGGTGCACCGGAGCCCTCCGGCAGTGATAGCAGACGGAATGGCTTTACCAGTCACACCTCCTCTCGTCTGTGAAGATAAGTGAAGCCGATCGAAGATCTTCTCTGAAGTTTGTTTTGGGCTGCCGCATCATCCAATGCGGGAGTACTTGATTTTACATCTCTTTGATATGCCTTTTGTTTTCAGATAACTTTTCGCGACGCCGCAGCCCGCGAAGTGGGAGCGCGCTTCCAGTTCCTCGACGGCCGCATGTATGACGTGTCCGTCTCTTCCGTAAGTTAATCGGCGCCAACCTGCTTCGTATATAGCCATCGACGGAGGCGTTGCCAAGTTCGGAGTTGCCGAACTCACATCTGTAAACCAGTGGCTTTCGCCGCTCCTTTTTGGTGGACGTTTGACGTTTTCCTTCTGCGACTGTCGACGTGGCAACGAAGAAGCTTTGGCCGTGGGTGAGCGGTCTCAAAGCTCACACGCAGTTATTGCACGGAACGAGATCAGAGCCACACGAGGTAATCATAAAAGCATGACGTCAAAAGCTAGCTCCGCTTGCGGGCGGCGAGAATCCGTCTGATCTCTCAATTTTCCGCTTGTCAAAGAAGGGCTCCGATCGTCGCATTTGGTGAACTTTCTCTGAAGCCCACCGAAGCTTCCGCTCCTAACGGGCACACGACGAGCTTGAATGAAAAGAAATTTATGGGTCTGACCCCATTGCGGTGCCGGAGAGTTGTCTCTGTGACGTGTCCACGTGGCAATGATCCAGCATCAACCAACGGTGAGAGCTGTCTTAAAGCCCATCAATATTGCTCTGGTGGAAACGGGAGCCAAATCACGAAATTGACCCCAAAAGTTGGAGTCGGGGTCAGCTTTTCTTGAAGGCCAGTGCTAGCGGAGCAGCTAGCTTGGCGGCATGCTGCGCATACGGCGTGCTGTCGTGGTGCAGGGAATTCGCTTTCGATCGTTCAAATCTACGACTTGAGAAAGCGCAAATTGAGGAAGATTCACCCAGAAAGCGGCTCTTTCTTCGCTCGTTTCTTTTGTCGTTGGCGAGGATCTCAGAGCACGAGCGACTCGCGCGCGTCATGTATATCAAGCATCAGCTGCTCTGTACGTACAAGGCCCAAGAATCAAACAAGCGCACTTCGGCGGCCTACATGTTCAACTTCCAATTTCTGCAACTGGTCCGGCAATGATAAGACCTTGGATCCGCTAGTTGTCGGACACTCCGATTCTGTCACCTGAAGCCGGCCAAAATATCTTCAGCCAAGGTTTTTGACGAGTAATCCTCACTGCGCAGAGCCGAGATTCCACTCCTTTTCCATTCAGAGCGTCCACTCTTGGATGACATTGCGGAACGAAGCTGCATCATTTCGTGCCCCGGCCGTCGCGCGGGCCAAGCTCCCTGTAAGAGCAGGCAATTCAGCAGATTAATCTTATTTTCGTCTTCGAGGGTCCGTCGCTCTCCACGCAGAAATCAACGCACCTAGCGACGCCACTCGTCCGTTTTTTGCGGGTCCCCCAGGGGTCTCCGGGATTGCTGATCCGCTGTATGCGTCCTGAAAAGGTGCACTTGCGTCTCTTAACAAGCGTCGGACTTCTCGATGGAATGCAAACGCCGACTTGAGTTGTTGGAAAGCGTCGAAGAGCCCGGGTGTTTACAAGACTAATCCGTGACTGATTTCAGACGCAACCAAATTGGCCACAGTGCTTTGTCTGAGCTTGTTGAATCTCGATCCGATCCTGGTTGATCTATTTAGCAGTGCTGAGAGAGATGGATGACAACGTCGTGCCAACAGTCGTGCTGATTCTAGAGCTGCATTACCGCGACGCCAGACGACGTACGCATATGGCCATCCTTGCAAGCGGTGTGTCCTATCCAGGAGGTTTCCGTCTTCAAACACGCTGCTGCTTCCAACCGTTTATCAGTGCCAACCATAATCGTTCTGCTCAGTGAGACTTTTCTGGAATACATATGCCATTTTGTCCCTTCTGGTTGCGATGGGGAGCCAAGCACGGCTTTCATATACTAGCGATAGCTGGCATGGAGTTGAAACCAGCCCATCAATACCGTCAAGCGCCAAGTCCGCGTGCTTGACAGATCTTCTAAAGCATACGTCCATCTTCTACGAATCTGACTGTGGTGGGCTGGTTCTACTCGCACTCGTAGCTTTCCCTCGTTACATGTTCACGGTCATTTATGCTGTTCCTTGAAGTGAGGCCTTCAAACCCTCTTTGATTATCTGCATGATGGGGTGTATGCCAATGACGCGCCTTGCGGTTGGGAACCCTATGGAGAGTGCCCAGATAGCGCTCGCAAATGCCAGCTCTGACGGCCTCTTCTTTGGCGCTCCGGTTTAGGCTCATCATATTAGATCAAAAGCTGTTGCTTCCTCTCTTTTCTCGAACGAATACCGCTGTATTTTGCAACACTTTGTTCTCACGAAGCAACGCAGGAAAACTCCAAGTATGTTCGAGGCCACGCCTGGCGTCACCCGATCTGCGGACGTCCGCGGGTGGTGGTTGCACCTGTTTGTCCGAGTCTCGTTGTCCCCACTGTATACTTGTCAGAGCTTGACTTTCCGCATCTCGTTGCCGGCCTCTGACTAGCATTCGCGTTTGGTTCCTCGTATTCTTTGTTTGCAGTGTCAGGCCGCTCCTAGCATGGCTTGGCTGCCCTCTTCTCGACCTCCACTTGGCTATAGCCTGTCCGCGTCTGGTTCTACGGAGTCGGGCTGTCGCATGTCGCCATCTCTAGATCTGGCTCTCGTGTCCGAATCGCGTCATGTAACTGACAATCGCAGCAACCTTCTGTACGCTCCGTCTTTGCGCACCTTGATGTTATGCTTTGGTGTGCTGACGGTCATAACGGTGGCTTACTACGTACTAGTGTCGATTCATACTCGCAGCTTCGTCGCAGATGTTAGCGAGGCTGGCCGTCGCTTCCTTGCCCAACTGAAAACTGCAAGGTTCTGATTCGGCGATGATGTCATGCTGATTGATTTGACCAGTCAAGGCGCCGTGCGTGTCACCTATGACGTCGATCAGGTTTGCACATACTTTCAGGGTTCCGCACGATCTTCTCTGCATAACTAGCGGGACCATTTGCAACATTGCACCATTTGCTTATCGTGTATGCCTGTATCTCTCTCTTGAAGGACCTTTGCTAGCAACAGCGGGAAATGCCTTGGCGCAGCAGCCGCATGCATGATGACATCATCATTGCGCACGTGATGCGGTACCAAGTCGCCTACCTGACTCGCAAGAATGGTCAGAGGTGCTTTGCCCAAATTCTCGAATGCGGGAATTTCATATGCCGGCCCGGTGACTTTATCCAGCTGCTTTTCGTAAACACCTGAGGTCTCGTTTTCGGCTGTCCACGTGGCAAGGAAGCTACTTAGGCCCCTGCTGGGCTTTTGGAAAGCTCACTCCAATCTCAGCTTTTATAATGAAGCCACACCACGTCGAGTTTGCTTTGACTTCGACGGCTCTGACCCTGTTTGCGAAGCCGAAAATTCTTCTATCTTTCACCTTTTCATAAGAATAAGAAGTTCTGGCCGATGACGTCGGTGAGCTGTTGCTAAGCTTCCTGGTAGTTCGAGGATTTGGTACGTAAGGGAGCCACATGACCACGTCAACCGCAAGATTCAAACAGCAAAAACCCTACGGACCGGAGAACTTGAATGTATCTTAGCAGGCTGCTTTTGTCAAGCGGCGCTCGAGCTCACGGCACCGTTTAGATCCTCAGGTTCTTCACCCGTATCGTACCAAACTGTATCATCTTGTAAGTGTGCCAAGGACGTGATTTGCAGCTGGGCATCTGGGCACACCGGCCAGTGCTCAACAGAAGTTGCTCGGGTCTGACGGCACCGCGGGAAGCGGATGATCAGTGTAGCCCTCTTCAGGGTTTGTCGCCTTTCAAACTACATGCCATCCTCTCTCAAGTAGTGCGCAACTTTTCATTAGAAGGAACTCAATGTCTTAAGTGCTGTCTCAACCCCGCCTGGCCCAAAGCACTTTACGGACGTCCACGTCTGGTTCTCCCCACTTTTCATCCGGATCTCGTTTTCCGCAGCTTGTCTGCATCGGGAATTATGCACCTATTTGTTTAGACCTTGAAGTTGCTCTCTGTATCTTGGTAACCTACCCTGTTAACATTTGTCCGCACTTGATTGCAGGTAGCACCAGTCCGACCTAAAATATTACCGGCACCCTATCTTATTGTCCGCATCCCGTCGTCCGCATCTGGGTGTCCTTAGCACGATCGCCCACTTGTCTCGACGATCGCCCACGATCACTTGTCTGTCCGTCGATTCTGATTGTCCGTATACTAGGCTGCACCTCGCTAGTGCGCGTCTGTTATTTGAATAGCCAATGGTCTCCGGTCGCAGTCCCACTGATCCTAAGGCGGAATAGTTTGTCGTTTCCGTTGAAGAACCCGCTATCAGTTCATCGTGTAACTTTGTCACGATCTGTTAAGTAAACTGCCTATGTGGTTTCTAACTTCACTCTCCCAAAAACTTGCTCCTTGCCGTCGCTGCTTGCTCTGTGGGAACTGGTGCAACGAGATCCTGCGGCAGTGATGTCAACATGATTGACTGGAACAGTCAAGTCAGGTCACCGCCTCTGTACGTGAAGCCAATCAGCTCTTGTTATGGTGAATGAGGGGCGGCCGGATTCCCTTCGCGAACTGGCAAAATCCCTTCAGTTTCCAATCTCGTTTCTTGTGCGCGCGTGTGTATAGCAGCTCTGCCTGCAAGAGCGCTGCCACAAGCTGGATCGTCTCCCTACCACTAGTGGTCGCTTGTAAGCCTTCTTGATGGCTAACGTAAGGCGGTCGTCTACATGCTTCGCAACAGCTAGTGTCGGGGCTGTAGGGAGTTTCGAAACTCACATATGCAGTTACCGTGGGCTTTCACCTACTTCTCTGTTCAAATTTGAGGTTTGTATCTGGCTGCTTTGCACGAGAGTAGCTTCAGAAAATCCTGGTGAGCTTTCGCAAAGTCCACCGCGGTCCCTTTGACAATCTCGAGTCACTTCACGAAGTTAGAACGCAAGACTCCCAGCGGCTCTGAACAAGTCACGTTGCTGAATGATCCTCATCGTCAACCTCTCACGTGGCAATGAAGAAGCGCCGGCCAATGGTGAGCTGTCGCAAAGCCCACAGTGGGAGTCGTGTTTTGAATGGAGCCACACCACGAGGTTGATTGGAAGACTCCGACGGCTCCAACGTCCCCCGTTTAGACGCTAGATTCCGGTTCAGTCAAATATTGTCTATGTGGCAATGAGGAATCTGGCCATTTACGGTTAGTTGTTGAAAAGCCCATGGATATGGGAGCGGCGCCACGCCATGGAAGTACCAAAGCAGTCGGACCGCTCAAGCCCTTCTGCGGCCAAAAGCCAACTTGAGAGGCCGCTTATATAGCGCGCCGTTCGAGTAGTCGACTTTTTCTTATCATTTTGTAGCTTCTGTATCATCTTAGACGGGTGCCAATTAGGACGTGCTCTGTAGCCGGGCAACTGGGCAGACCGGCTGGCCAGTGCTCAGCAGGTGTAGGATGAGAGTGACGGCGCCTCATGGCTGGGCAGGACTTCGGTGAAGGCCGCATCTGTAGTTCGTAATCTTCAGACTGCGTGCTCATGCTGCCTTTCTCGATAATGGAGACGAGGGTTAAGAACGAGGTTAGGAGTTTCCAATGTGCTCCGAGGCCCCGCTTGGTGTGAAGCACCCTAAAGGTGTTCGAGTCTGGCTGTCCTTAATATGATAGTATAGTATAGTCGCCAATGATTCCACGGAACTGTTTGTCGTTCGCCGTCTTTTCACTATCACTTGTATACATATTGTATCATCATCTGCTAATTTAGATTGCTTACGTGGGTTCGAAAGTTAAACCTCCCTGAAATTTTGCCCTCGATCGCCGTTGCTTGCTTGTTTTATATCGACTGGTGCAACAGATTCTGCGGCAGTGATGCATCTCAAGCTGATTGACTGGAAAAGTCACGATTTCAGCGTCTGGACATGAAGCCAAACAGCTGTTGTTTGCATTCATGAGAATAGTTATTCGGCGGCCGGAGTCTTTTTTGCACACTAGCAGGTGCCCTTTGCAATCTCGTTTCTTGTGCGTTCGTAAGGGAGCTCTGCCTGCTAGAGCGTTGCCACAAGACAGACGCGTCTACCTAGGCGGGCGCATATATAACGTCTTGACTGCTTAAAAGGCGGTCGCCTACCTGCTTCGCAACAGCTGTCGTGGCGTTACCGAGTTCCAGAAGTCACATCTGCGATTTTAGTACCTTTCCATGAACTTCTTAGTCTAATCCAATCGTGAGGGACGGTTGCATCTAGCTGATGTGGGCATGGAAGCAGCTTCAGCCAGTACTGATGAACTTCTGCAAAGGCCCCCGCGGTTTCTCCGACAGTCGAGACGGCACGTCACGTCGAAAATAACACGAAAGGCTCTCAACGGCTCTAGCCAGGGTTACGTTGCTGACAACTCCTCATAGTCTTCTCACGTGGCAATGAAGAAGGGCCGGCCAATGGTGAGCTGTCGCAAAGCCCAATGTGCCAGCTCTATGCTCAAACGGAGCCACGCTACGAGGTCGTTGGAAGATTTCAACGGCTCCAACCCCGTTTTACACGCTGAAATTCTGTTTGCCTGTCAACTGGCCACGTGGCAATGAAGGGTTCTGGCCGATCACGGTGAGCTGTTGCAAAGCCCACCGAATATGGAAGGCGAGCCACACCATAAGGCCAGTCAAAGCAGTCAGACCGCTCAAACCCTTCTGCGGCCAAAAGCAAACTTGACACGCTGCTTCTTTGAGCCCCGTTTCAACATGATCAGGTTCTTCTGAACCTTTCTTACCAATCTGTCCCATCTTAGGAGTGTGCCAAAGACGTGCTCTGCAGCTAGGTAACTGAGCAGACCGGCCAATGCTCAGTAGGTTGCGTTCCAATCTGACGGCACCAGGGAAGGTGATCTTGAATCTATCGGCACCAGCTAGGGAAGGTGAAATTGGAGTGTGAAGGCACCTGTGGTGGCAGAATGTCGGCGAAGTCAGCCGCGTCAGCTGTTTTATCTTCAGACTGCGTGCTCATGCTGCCTTTGTCAACAGTGGTGAAAAAGTTTGGGGACGAAGTTAAGATTGTCCAACGTATGTGCGAGGCCTCGCCTGGTGCGAAGCGCCTCACAGACGTCCGCGTCTGGTTGTCCGGATTCCAATGTCCGCATCTTGTTGTCTGGCGTTTGGTTTTTATCACCTATCTGTCGGTTTTCATGTCGTCCGCGTTTGGTTTTACGGACCTGCTTCACGGCACTATTAGTGTGTCCCAGTCTTGTCGTGCGTACCTAGTTGTTACATACTTGTCTGGGCTAATCTTGTGGTACAAGAGAACCAGTCCGCACCTATCTATTCGTCGCAGTTTCTTGTCCGTGTCTAGCCATCCCTAGCAAATGTGCTCGCGTGTGTTTCGACGACCGCCCGTTTGGGTACGCGCGCGCATATGGTGGTACTTAGCGAGCCGTCCGCATTCCGTCACATCTGGGCGTCTGTCCGGATCTTTGATCCAGGATTCCACACTGTACTGGTCCGCAACCGTGGTGCGTTCGTTCATGATCCCGCACTTCGTCGCAGCTCGTAGTATTTCTGTGAGGAGGCGGGCGTCCATCTCTGGCTTCGGAACCACCGGCTCAGATGTATGGCCGGTTGGCCTCGCCGTCTCTTACTCGCTCTACTAATTCGAAATCTTGCAACATATTTTGGCTGTGACATTGACCTTCTTGACTCGACCCAGTCAATGGCGGCTATCGAAATTTGCTTGAATCCAATGATTTTCTATGTTTCTGATGCATTTTAAAGAGTTTTGAAGCAAGAGAGGCGCTACTGCTCTCGGAGCGCGCGTCGCTTGGCAGCCAGGATGCATGACGTCTTTCAATCCTTACATGGAGCACCTGCTTCCCAACTGCTGTCAGAGGCGTTTCTAGGTCACCAAACGCGGAGCTTCACATTTTTTCGCGCATGGTGTTGGAGTAATGATAGCGCTTCTTAATGTGCAGCTTTTTGGTCTTGCATTTGAAGTTGACCCGCTGTGAGCCAAATCTCGAGATATGTTGATAGAACACTCTGGGATGGTCTCCAATACTGTTATGGATAGCAATCTAGGTCCATCATATAATGCACGGCGGGAGCGTGCATCCAAAACCGTTGAAGGAAGGACCATGTGGCTCGACGTCAGAGAACGGGCCAAACCCGTGACTGTAAGCCCGCAAAGGATCCGGCTAGGTCTTCGAACCGGACCCGCATCTCTAGTTACCTTCGCCCTGAGCCTACTTGTGCGTATAGCTGGACAAGCTCTTCTCTGCGAGGCGAAGACAGTTGCACCACACTTATGGTTCATTGCATTGACCAAGCTTACACTGGACGAGCTTTTATGCCACCGCCAAAGGTTTTATTTCTCTCCGTGTTTCTCGAAGGAGCGCGTGTTGAACAGATTCTCTCCTTTCTGATCCGTTCTGGAGCCCTTTCTGCTTAGTGTTAAACCCTTGCAACTTTGTTTCTGAACATGCCCTGTTGTAAACGGTGCCCACTTAGGGCACCTCGTAGGTGGGTGCAAGCTGTCGTCGACTAAAAGTGAGTCATACTGAAGTTGGGTACGCACCGGAAAAGGCTAGATGTCGATCACAGCATTTAAAAGGGCCATGAAGGTACTCAAAACGGTGGTCCTACGCCAGTGCGTTTCTGGTAACTGACGCCCGCTAACACTGCAATGAAGTCTTTGAAGAAGCGAAACGAGCGTTCCCTATGCGTTGGAATCGTGAAGCCGGAATCCCCAGTAGGTCTTATTTGTGTTGAGCACTGCAGGGACGAGGTTTCCAAAGTTTCTACCAGTCCCTTTCTTCTTTCTGCTCGACAACAGGGATATCGAGGTTAACATATTCACTGCCCATATTTGTAGAATCTGTTCTCAGCAAATATGAAAGGTAAGAGTTTGCGCCATGCTGTTGCTTTAAAAAGTTAAAGCACCGCTCTTCAATCGCTCGTTCTCGGATGGGAGACCAGCCCAATCACTGTCGTCAAGCGCCGAATCCCCAGTGCTTGACAGACCTCTTCACAGACTGCTACTTTAGTGCTGCACATGACGCTTCGTAAATCGTCAGGTTCCTTACCAGCTTCCTACCGGGCCGACGTGTCGTCTTAGAAGCGTGCCAAGGACATGCTTTGCAGCTGGGCACCAGGACGGACTGGCCAGTGCTCAACAGGCGGTAGATGTGGGAATCTGACGGCACCTTGAGTAACAAAACGGCGGTAAAGCCCTCGTCGTTACCTGTCGCTTTCCAGGCTACATGCTCATTCCACCTTAATTCCTCAAGAGTGCTCAACTTTTGATACGAAGAAATCTGATGCAATTTGCGCCCTAGGCCCCCGCCTGGGGCGAAGCACTTCACGGATCGACGTCCGCGCCTGGTTTTGTTCGTTCATTCGTCCGCATCTCCTTCTTTGTCCGCATTCCGCCTTCGGTAGTCCGCACCCTTGTTGGCAGTGGCCCTATGATCGGGCCGTCCCTATAGGCGCATGCTTCGGCCGCTGGACTCGTGTCTCGACTTCAGCACAAGTGGCTGCCCGTGTCTGTGTATGTGTAGCAAGCTGTCCGCACCTTGCTACAAGTGGCTCCGATTCCCGCCTAAATGTCGTCATCCAGGTTGACTGTCCGCAGCTGTTTGTCTATTCCGTCTTCCGGCACCGACTTGTAGTTTTCGGTGTCTCTGACGGTGATCAGAAAGAGGTCCACTACCGTCAATTCAGAATCAGAGCTTCGCCGAGAATCTGGTCCGGCCGTCTCCTGCCAGTGCTTGCTCTACTGATTGTTGCAAGAGAATCCTGGGCAACGATGCAAAGCCTCCCGACCTCACTCACCGTGCAGTGACAAATACATGAGGAGCGGGTCTTGACGCCAAGTGGCTCTTTTTGGGAACATATTGAAAAAATACTCTGCTGGATTGGCGGGGTCACTTTCCATAGTCTTCCTTGTGTAATATCTGAGATATTTGCTTGGGAGAGCGCTGCCGAAATCGAGACGCACCTTTGATTCCTTGGCGCGGCGGCTGCACATATGACGTAAGGCGACGCCTACCTGCCTCGCTCTTATTATCAAACGCGTTGCTGACTTTTCGCATGCGGATTGAACATCTCCAGTACCAGAAAGCTATTCCAAAAAGTACGTTTCGATTTGATATCAGGGGAACTTTATTTAGAGGCTTTTCACGTGGCAACGAAGAAGCTCCGGCCACGAGTGGGCTGCCGCAAAGCCTATTGTACTTGCAAATCCGAACGGAGCCGCACCACGAAAGAGCATGATTGAGAATTCTTTATGGCGCTCCAGCCCCATTTCCGCCATGTGGCAATGAAAATGTTGCTAAACGTTTCCATGTGGCAATGAAACGGGTGCTGATCTGATTTCTGGTGGGCTGTCGCGAAGCCCAACGACGTAGTTCCTACTCATACGGAGCCATAGCACTCGGTTGACTCCTGGAAGAAAGGCTCAATCCAACCCCGCTGACTCTTGACGATGAAAATTGAAATCTGTCAAATATCCACGTGGCAATGAAAGGGCATCAGCCAGCGGTGAGCTTTCGTAAAGCTCACCAATTTCTTCTTCAAGTGGGAGTCACCCTGATAGGCCTGAACGAAAGCAATGCCAGAAGCTTGAAATACACTATGTAGCGAAGCTATCTTGGCGGGCTGCGATCTTTGGACGGCGCTCGATGTGGTCTGGCTCACGGGTAGAGATCTCCTTTCCTCTTTTCTGTGCTACAAAGAGTGCTCACACCTTGGAAATACAAATGCTGGGTTCTCTCCTCGGAACGCCTTCCTCGTGAGCGCCCCGCCATTGGCGGGGGATGCTTTTCGGTGGCAGAACAGTCTCGAGCAATGCTTTTCTAGTGCTACGATCAGTAGAATAATCCGATGCTGCCACTTGACATGGAAAGGTTTCTTGCCACCCGTAACACAATACGATAAAGTCTTTATAGTCAGTAAAATTGATGGTGGCGTTTATCAAAAAGCAACTTGTAGCATTTTTCAGTGGGTCCGAGTCTGTTCTCCACACGTCAGGAGCTGAATACTGATGTTTTCAGTCGCGTGGAATTGGGAACAAAAACCTTGCCCAAGTGGCTCAGGCCTGACGTTCTTGCAGGGTCATAGCAGTTGGTCAGGATCGCCCGTCGATCTTGACAAAGATGAAGGTGGAGTGGGACGAACCCACTAACGGACCACATACAACCGCGAACTAAGCGTTGGAGATTTAACCGGGCTGCTGTGGCAGCTCTATGCACCTTCGCCGGCTGGAACTCAGGATGAGCTTTTTTACAAATTCTATTCTGCCTCGACAGAATATGTGTAGGCGCACACGTGTGTATCTATCTTTCGTGCGATCGTGTGCTTGACACTCCTGATTCATCGGCCTCAGCGACCCTGCAGGAAGAAACAAAGCATATTGTGGCAATGACGATCTCGCTTAGCGGCATCGAAGTCGCTCGCCATATTTGGCTTGATTCTGGAGGATGCCATGCAGGTGCCACGACTTTTGACGATTTCTGTGCAGTGAAGTTACCATGATCGCTTCAAATGAGCAAGGTGCTCAATGACGAGCGTGTGATCCGATGAATTCAGGCTGTCTTTCATCACTCGCTAGCCTTTTTACCTGTATACAGCCTCGCAATCTGCATGCCGGCCCGGGCCGACAAAAAAGGTCTTCTTCCTTAGACCGTTCGCTACGAGATGGGCATGTCTGATATTCCTGTTTGCTACGTCGCACCGCCGTCACCATCCGCCATGATTCCTTAATCAGCAGCGTCTTGTTAGGGAACTCCCTCCGTCGAGAGCAGACGCTTGATTTACAACCAAGCATAAAACCCGTTATGCAATACCTAAGCTAGCAAGCGCTTCACTGACCCGATATGAAGTGCAGCGCGCGCGTCCGCGCCGTCGCTCCTGCCGCGATTGTGACACGCGCGCGCGATCAGAGCGCGCGCGCGGCTCTGTTCTCTTGGCTCGGCGGCCGCATCCATGCGTCTTCATTGCATACGAAACGCGGTACTGAGCCGCCTGCCTGCCTCGCAATAACGGTCAGAGGCGTTGCCGTTTTCTGGAATGAGGAACTTTCAAATCTTCAAATGCAGTCCCGGTGACTTTCTTCAGCTACTTTCGTGAACACTTGTCTCGTTTTAAGCAGCTGTCTACGTGGCAATGACGCATGCAGCTTCGGCCCCTGCTGGGCTCTTGAGAAGCTCACCGGAGTATTCACCATGTCGAACGGAGCCACACGACGTCGCGTTTACTTGGAATAGGTTCTGCGGCAGTGATGTCGAGCGTTTTGTCCGGTACAGCCAGAACATTAGCCATATGTGAAGCCAGTCAGCTCTTCTGTGAGAATACTACCTAGCTTTCCGGAGGCCGGAGGCTCAGCTTCGCGGACTGGCAGGTTCCTTTAAAAATCTCGTTTCTTGTGCTTGTGTAAGGGAGCTCTGCCTGCTAGAACGAAGCCGAATTGGACGCGTCTCCCCAGGCGGCCGAATGTATGACGTCTTGCCTGCATAAGGCGGTCGCCTGTACGTGCTTCGTATTGGCAACAGCTGTCGTGGTGTTGCGGAGTTCCGAAACTCACATTTGCAGTCCCAGTGGCGTTTCCACCCACTTTAATGTTCAGTAATGGTTTGAGAGTTTGTATCTGGCCGGTTTGGCATGGAAGCCGCTCCAGCCAATACAGGTTTCGCAATGCCCACCGCATTTCAATCGACATTCGAGAGCCACACCACGAGGTTAAAACGAGATTTAAGACTCCCCAATGGTTTCGACCACGCGTACTTTGCTGAATAATCCTCATCGTACTTCTCACGTGGCAACGAGGAAGCACCGGCCAATGGTGAGCTGTCGAAGAGCCCACTGGACCGCGTCACTTGCACGGAGCCGACAACACGAGGTTGAATGGAAGACTTCGACGGCTCCAACCCCGTTTTTTGGCGCTGACATTTCTTTCACCAGTCAACTGTCCACGTGTAGTGGCAGTGAAGTAAATGTGGCCAATCACGGTCAGTTATAAGAAAACTCACCGGTACACAAGGAAGCGGAGCTACACTAAAAGGTTACTCGAAACAGACGTCAGAGTGCTCAAGCCCTTATGCGGCCATTTGAAAGCTAACTTGGCGGGCGTGCTTCCACTAAGCGCCGTTTGAATGGTCAAGTTCTTCAAGCAATTCTTATTGGTCTGTTCCATTGTGAAAGTGTGCCAAGGACGTTCTCTGCAGCTGGGCAACTGGGCCGGCCGCTGCTCAACAGGCGATGGCCAGTTCTGACGGCACCAGGTATAGGCGTTGGAAAGCCCGCGTCGTTGCTTCTTTCATTTTCAGAGAGCATGCTCATCTTGCGCCCTCTCTCTACAATGGTGACGGCGTTTGAGGACGAACTTGAGAATGTCCACCTAAGTCCGAGGCTCCGCTCGGTGCGGAGCACCTTATAGACTTCCGCGTCTGATTTTCCGCACTAATCGCATTTTTCAACGACGTGTCTGTCAGGGGGAGGTCCTACTGTGAGGTGATTGATGGCATCTTCCGGCTCAGATTTTGGCCCTTGCCCTATTAGCGTAACGGTACCCGCTCTGCTGAAACATATTAATGTCAATGCAACAGTCCTTTGGCTGTGATGTTGACCCTCTTGTTTCGACCAATTACAGGAGTTGTTTTCGAGCGCACTCTTGAAGCCAAAAAGCTCTTACGTATTCATCTGAAAGTTCTGCAGCCAGAGCGCTACCCCTTTGATCTGGGCGGCCGCACGTAGGCGTGTTTGTTTTCACGTAGACTAAGGTGCCTGCTTCGAATCTACGGTCAAGAGGCGTTGCCAAGTCACCAAACGCGGAGCTTCACAGTCGCAGCTCCGATAAGGTTTTCCCAATTACTTTTTAGTTAGATGCACCTTAAGAGATTGTCCTTGCATTGGCGGCTTTCCACGTACGTGGCAATGAAGCAATGAAACTTTGGTGGCCGCGATCGGGAATCCAACCAGCATTTCCGGGCTTCATTGGAGGGGAGCCACAGCAGAAGAACTTCAAAAAGAGCTCAACGGCTCTTTCCCCGTTCGCTAATGATTCATTGGTTTAGATGTCATCTGTCCACGTGGCAATGAGAAGTTCCGGTCATCGGTGAGCTGCCGCGTGTCGCAAAGCCCACCACGATCTCTTCGGATTTGAAAGAAGCCTACATTACAATAGACGGATTCAACCCGCACTGATGCTTTTGCTGCGGCATTTGTTGACAGCCTGCTTTTCTCAAGCGTCACACACAGGGAAGGGGCGGGCTAGATCTACTGCCTCACGGGTCGAGCGGCCCAGTCACAAGCAAGTTCTTCGAAGCTGCTCTTCCATCTCCGACCTGTTATTGTTTGCTTCTCTCTCAGTCGTCTGTTCATGAGGCACCAAGCAGAAAGCGAGATCAGTCGTTTGATTCTTTTGGTTCCTCTATTGCACATTGCTTTTGCGTGATCCTTGGTAGATGTCCTTCGGGACGTTTCCCTTCAGGGAAAATTGTCAATCTCGAAGGAAACCGGAAGCAAGCTGTCGAAGCACAGCGAAGACAGGTGTTGGAAAGGTGAATATGAGACCGATGAAGACCGAAGGTCCACGCTTTGGTTAATTTGGTCCCAACACTAGCATTGTCGCCCAACTTTGAACGGAAGTTTTGTGGCAATGACAAACCGCTTTGGCGGCAACGTGTTGCCAGGCTCGGTTCTCGCTGAAATTCACGTGGCTTATTAATTGAGATCTACTGTACCTGATCTTTGCCTTAAGTATGTCGTCAAAGACGCGCAGTAACGAGCAAGCCAGGAACTCAGCTGCTTTGTTATTCATTTTATCTCACAATCTGCTTAGAGGCCTAAAAGAGAGGTCTTCTTTATCAGATTGGCAAGGAGAGGGGCCAGTGGTGTGACAGCAATTTCTGCTGGCAGATACAGCTCGTCTGGAGCCACGTGTCAGGATACTTCGTGCTTTCTTTATGCGCTCAATGACCTCAATTCGAGTAGAGATGGTCATGTCCTGTTTTCTTCTGAACTCGCGCCGCGGTGTCGTTGGATTTTCGTGTCTTCGACGAAGATCATTTGCTCCTTGATCCAATAGGGCATCATGTTCGTTTTCTCCTTGGGTAGGCGCAGACCTTCTTCGGAGTAAACGACAAAGCCCTCATCTGACACCATGCGTTTCGCTTGAGGAATCTAGAGCCTTCAGTGGGTCTCCTCTCGAAAGCAGTATTCCTTAAAGCATTGGTTCCCACCGACGTAGTTTCTTTTGCCCATTTGAAGCATCCTGAGTGTGGGCGCAAGCTTAGATTTGTCACCAACATCGTCTGAGTCTAGTAGCATTGGAAGACTTTCCGTTCATTTTATTTTTTTCCATGCACGGCACGCAGTGTGCGGAGCGGCGGCCGCGGACATGCCTGATCCCGTCAAAATTCGACGGCAGCGATGAGGGCCTCGGATCGGCTTTTCAAATCGTACAGAACTTCCTCGTGAGTACGCATGCGGCCACAAGTTCCTCAAAAAATTCTTCATTCTGGGAAGCCCTCTAGCTCAGCCTCAAAATAAGCTGAAAGCCGTTCCTTGCTGACGGCATCACTTCAAGTTTCACGAAGCCTTCGGGATCGAATCTCGTCAAGTATGACGTCACGAGCGCCATACGAGGAAGCTTTTCTGTACGAGGAAGCTTTTCTTCATTCTTGTTTCTCCGCTTCTCTGTCGTCACCGCTTTTCCTCTTTGAATGTTTGTGAAGAATTAACGGTTGCACGGACTGCAGTTTACATCGTCAAGTCCTTCTACTCTGTCGTATTCTGACTCTCATCAAAGTTGTGTCAAGGACGTGCTTTGGCGCAGCTGGGCACTTCGGCAGACCGGCCAGTGCTCAAAAGTTGTTTGCTACGAGCTGGCCAGCTCTTAAGGCACCGTGCCTAATGCTAATTGGATTCATTCCTTGTCGTTACCTTCCGCTTCTGTCTTTTCCAAGCTGCACGCTTATCCTGCTCACAGCGATAAATGCTCAAGACCCACAAAAAAGAATCCATAATAATTGTTTCCAAGGCCCCAACGCCTGGCCCCAAGACCTGATTGCGATGGTGCGCGTCCGAACGTCCGCACCTGGGTGTCCGAGTCGTCTTGCGTCCGCACCCATTTGTCCGAATCTCACTTTACATTGCTGTTTCTGTGTTTGTTTGACCGCATCTTTCCGCCGGCACCTACGTACTCCCATCTAGTTGTTCGCATCTAGTACTCGTCCTCATCTGACCGTCTCCGGCCTAATGAGAAGGTTTTGGCATTTAACCGTGGATGGTTATGGGCTGCTAATGTGGCTGGTTAGCTAGAGTATCGTACCCAGCCCCGAACAAGTTCATGCTCGGTTATTGGTCGAACGACCTGGGACCGTCTTAAGTCAAGTCTGGCAATCAACCTGGTCATAAGCAGCCAAATTGCTGCCCGCGTCGACTTTGACTTGGCTGGTGTCGGCATCTGCGGTAATTAGCATCGGACTGTCCGCGTTACGCTGCACGCGTCCGGTTTCGGTCCGGATCTTGTCGTCCTCATGTCCCAATACTCTAACGAATATCTAACTGTCCGTTCTCACGAGCCTCCCGCTCTAGATTTGAGTTGAAATGCATCTGCCCCCAAGATCCGTGGGGCCGAAATGTATGCTTTTGCAAACACCTTTGACCTTACCATCGCGAGCTTGCTCATACGTAGTCTGACAAGTTCGCAGAAACCGGCCGGCCTGTGGCCGTGATGTCAAGCTCAATGACTGCACCAAACAAGTCAAGAGCGGTTCGTCAACCGTTGAAGCCAATCAGCCCCTGTTTCCGGATAGTTCCCCGCTTGCGCCTCTTCCTCGAAACTGATTCCCCTGCGGTCTTCTTTATCGTGCATCGTGCGTGAAAACGTTCATCAGACGTGAGCTTTGCAAGCCAGAAGGGCGCAGCCGCAAGAAAAACGCCTCCGAACCCTGCGCGCACGCGGTCGGAGGCCGCCCGCATGTATGTCGTATACATAGCTGACGTAAGGCGGTCGCCTGCCGGCTTCGCACTGACTGTCAGAGGCGTTGCCGAAACATCTATCTTGGAAACTCATCTTTGCAGCCCCCTGAGTGGCCTTTTCCAGCTGCTCGCCAGTACGCGTCAATTCTGTCAGCTGTCCACGTCGTGGCAATGAAGACGCTCCAGCCGATGGTGGGCTGTCGTTTAGCCCACCTGTCTCATTGTAAACTAGGAGCCACACCACGAGGTTCCAAACAAGGCTTCAACACCATTAGCGGCGACGTTAATATGTAACCTAATCAACTGTCCACGTGGCAATGAAGGATTACCAGCCAATGGTGAGCTTTCGTAGAGCCCCCCGGTCCTCTTTTATCCAATGAGAGCCACACTACGAGTTTAAGCGAAAGGGTCGCCGACTGATCTATAACTCCATTGATCACGGCGGGTTTGGCTTGGAGGGCTGCTTATCTGGCAGCAAACGACTCGGTCGGATTTAGGGGATGCAATCCTTGCTTCTTTTCGTTGCTTGATGAGAGCACCTTGAAAAGCTTCTGCTGGGTCCCCGTGTTTGAAAGTCGCTTCTGCTCTCTTTCTCTGGCTCATCAATCAATGCTTGATCATGAGGCGGGAGAGGAAGGCCGTCGAGAGAAATTGAGGGGAACGGCAGGAATCGACCAGTAAGGGGCTGCCACGTGGAAGTGACAACCTTCTGGCAACCTCTAACCCGACCTTTCAAAGTAAAAGCGGAAGGGCAGTGTTTTCGCAAGCGCTGCGGCTGTCCTAGATACAGTTGCCGAATGTTGCCGAAAGAACTTCAGGAACAGCTGTGTTACTTGGGAATGCTTCGTTTTCACGCTGAGCTTTTCATATGTACTTTCTCTCTACCATTTCAGAGGCCTACTAGAAAGGTATCTCTGTTTGGTTGGATATAAGATGGTCTGCCGGTCTAGTAGTTCCACGTCAAAGGCTGCACTGAGGTATTTGTGGCACAACGCGAAGTCAAGCTAACTCGTAAAGCCGACTCATGCTTACACGTCTGCGTCGAAACAACTCATGCTCCCTCCCCTGGCAGCTCGAGTCAGGGCAGTTTGCAGCATGCTCGGTCGCTGGGTGAGGTCGCAACTAAACTGGTTGAATTTCTTTGTTCTGTATTGTCTATGATTTATAGCCTTCGTTTGGCGACGATGAAAGTAATGATGTATGGCACGTTACTTCAGACAAAGCTCGATGTCGCACTGCTTCACGGGGCCATTCTGCCCGAGCACCTTCAATCTTCTCGCACCAACGGAGCTGCCCTATGGTCATATAAAGGTTAGAAACGTGCTGGGCCACACCAAAATTCCGAATCTGGTGACGAATCACGTCCCTCTCTGCGTGATAGGAGAAAACTCCAAAAGTCAAAAGTGGGCTCGTGGATCGTGAGTCACGCGTTCCAAATATCCCCGGCAAATAAAGTTCACCCAGCTTGAAGCGAGCAACTCGTTCCACTTTGGACAGAATCGGAGGTTTCTTGAATACCTGGACTGTATCAGGCCCCCTCCCAAGAAGAATCGTAGCAGTGGCGACAAGGTCTGGCCGATCAGATTGACCGGATCGACCAGAGAGTGAAGAAAAGCGAACCACATTTAGAGCCGCAAGAGTTCATTTTCACGGACGATCGACTTAATAGGTGCCGCCGGTGCTCTAGCGGGCTCTAGCTTTCTGTTCATCGTGGCCCACTTATTATGAGATCTGATTCTGCCTTTGCGCTCTAACGCTCGAATATTGAAGGAAGGTCTGTGAATTCGATGTCGGTTTTCTCTGTGGATCAACGGCGTGAGAAAGACCCGATTGCGAGTCTGCTCATTGTGCTCGCCATCTTTGTTTCACAATCTTGGACCCTTTCAAACAGGAACGGGTGAATCGAAAGATCTTCCTTCCCGAGCTAGCTGGGACCGGCTATGAAAATCAACTCTAGCTAGAGTTCGATAAGCATTTTTTGTTTGCAAGTCGATCGAAGCAAGCGCCGCTACAAGCTTTCACGTGGCAATGACCAGCCTCATATATTCTGGTGGGATGTCAGTAAACCACGACGCGAATGGGAACAGTTTCAGAGCCAACGTGGACTGTTTCAGATGAGGGTCGGCTCCAACTACGAGCTTGTCATTAAGGTTCTTTCGTTGAGCGCAAGCTGTTTTTAGCCGCAAATACCTCTGATTCAACGTGACCCACGCACTGGCAAGACCGATACCATGCTTCCTGTCCATATTCTTAGATGATTAAGAATCCGAGGAAACAGAAGAGCTTAGTAAGTCATGTGATTACGTCCCGTGCTAGCTCTGTAAGGAAGCAAGGCACAATCTTCCAAATGGAGCTGCAGTGGTCTGTACTAGTGTGCTTTTAGAAGCTAGCAATCGTCTAGACGTCAGCTGCGCCGGCGGCGTCCGGTCCAGTACTGCTGTCATGCAATCGCCTCTGTCAAAAATCTGGCGATGAGTGATGTGGGGGTAATTTGGCACACTTCTGCCATGTCAGTTCCCTCTCGTGAGTGCCACATGAAAAGACTCAAGAATTCAACGTCCATTAGCTTTTTCCAAGTCTTCTTTTCTGCGTCTTCTCACTACCACAGGTGAAAGTCCTGTGCTTTCTCCTCTACGCAACGGTGCTGGTCGGAGCCTTCACGAGAGTCAGGGGGCTAAGATATACCCTGTATTCATTCAAGCGGTAGATCGATTTAAAGGTGGACGATTCAGACGTGTTGTCGACGTCGCTTCTGGGACTGTGTCGCTACTGTATCGATCAGTTCGAGTAGGCTTGGAAAAAGAGATTTACGCGCAGATTAGCAGGCATGAGCCCTCCATCCAGCTGAACTTTCTTAGATAGTCGGAACACGTCTGGCCTTTGCTCCGGTTTGAAGTACGTGTGGTGGGCTCTCGAGCAGGCATTAGCGTTTACGCTCTCTGGAAAGCTACGTCGCAGCCCCGACTCCAAACAGAGGGCGTTCATGTTGAAAAGGTGGATTATTCTGACAGATTCACTCCATCTTGAGCTTCTGAATGTCCTTGTGAGGCTGCGGCGTCAATCAAAGAGGACTTGAATGGCTTGCTGCCGGACGCCAAGTTCATCACCGCCGCACCGCTTTTAATTAGTCTTCTGCGCGTTCGCCATGCACGCGCGTGCTAGGACCGGTATGCTGCAATCTTAGCTTTGACCCCCCGACAAATCTCTCCAGACAGAGGCAGCAGTGTCAGGGGATCAATCTGATGATTGCTTGCAAGCTTAGCGAAACCAAAGTGCTGATTTTGTGAGATAAAGCCATGCCATGGCCTGACTCTCTTCGATCAAGAGGGACCCCTGATATTCAATGTAAAAGCTTAAGGCCAGGAAAAAATCACATAAAACTGACGAGAACGACGACATAGAGAAAAGATCTCTTGCCCTGACATCACGGTGGCTTCCCTGATCAAAAGTACTGTTGCCTAGGCGCCACACTGAGGCTGAAAGTCATGACCACAAGCAACAATATCAATTGGCCTCGAAATTGCGACGAGACACTTTTCATCCACCACATCCTTCTTCGTGCAGACGAGATTTGAACGGAGAGCGAGATTTGGCAAACGAAGGTGTCGAAGAGCAGAGTCTGCGGCGCTAGGAACGCTAAATAATGGGGGACAGTACCAACATGATAAAATCTGTCGCGGACCCAGAAGTCGAGTCCGGGTCCAGCAGTGACTTTGCAAGGTAAAATCACAAAGTAAATGCTATCTCCGGACTGCTTATTTAAACGGGTCGAAGAACGGCATGTCCGGGGATTCACGCGAGTTGCCCCACTTCTCCGCTGATACTGGCACGGGCTGATGGAATCGGCGCACCGGCTCCAAAAGGAGCTGATCAATCATTGCGTAATAGACGCAAAGACGCAGCACCGGCAAGTGCAACTCGTTCATTTTGGAGTTTATTGTCACGCATCAGCATCAGCAATTAGACCTTGCATTGGAGAAGCTAAGACCTATTGCACCGGGGCTTCGCGCCGCCGCGCCATCTCGAGTCAAGGCGTCGAGAACCTGAAATTAGCTGTTAATCATCTTTGTCACGCCAGATTGGCTCCTTGCCATAGCGTGTCCTGAGCGCGCACGTGCGCGCATCGCGCCGCCGCCAC
>DF237020.1:0-82649 GCA_000708835.1 Klebsormidium nitens
AAATAAATAAATATATGATATAGATATATCACATAAATAAATATGTGATATCAATATTTAGCACTTTGTTAAACGACATTGTTCCAAGGTTGCCCGGTACAACCCACCCCGGGAATGACAACGAGTGTGCAAGCATGTAGGTGGCAGCCGGATCATACTACCGGTCGTAAAATAGATAAGTATTTCATATTTATTTACATAGAAGGTTAAGGGTTTAACCCAAGAACCTTTCCCAGAAGCCGTGGAAGTTTGGAGGTGGTCAATGGCTAGGTTAACACAGGGTTAACTAGTGACATGCCAATATGCCAAGCCGCATATATAGCTCAGCAGAAGCAGATCAAGAAGCTGAAGACAGTAAAGTAGGCACCCAGTAGGCATCAGTATAGCTCATGAGTATGCCTGAACATGATATAACTTTTCTATCCCCCATGAGGAGTTGGATGGAAAGCAACAGCTCACCAAAATCACTGGTTCATGAGATGTCAGCTTGGACGACACATGTGATGCGAGGGTTAGATCATCCAAGATCATGGGGATCGCCACCATCATATGGTTCCCGTTCAAAACTCCTTTCACATCGAGCTCACTAGCCTCTAAGGAGCAACCAATCTTATACCTTTGATACTTTGAGTATACTTTGCAATGCGTACAGAACGCTGAAAGGCATCAGTTCATGGTATTGACGCTAGTCATTGACGTGTTGGCAACCCGGCCCCGCTGGACTCCGTGGATTGCAGAAGACTACCTATATCAAACCGTCTCGCTCTATCATAACAGCAGCTGTGCGCGTGCAAGAATTTGGCTTCGTGACGTGTCTATGATCGGTTGCTTCGATGTAGACAAGGGGTTCCTGATTCGACCTGCAAGAAGCCTAAATGATCAGAAGGAGATCCTTAGATTCAAGACGTGGTTGAAGAGGCGCAACAAATCCCGTAGTGACCAAAGGCAAGTAAACCAGACAACCGTATCTGCTGGCTTCGACGGCTTTATTTACCCAGCTTGCCATCACCGGAGTCTCCTCCTCCAAGAAAAGACTGCTTATAAAAACTTCTCAGCAGGCACGACTTCTTTCACAAAGTGCGACGGCATATGAGCACTCCATTGTTGGGCGGCGTAAAAGCTCAGATATCAGTCAGTGGCATCGTTGGCGATTGAAGGTTGCTTAGACGCATTTTGCTAAGAATGTCGGACGGGCAAAGGCCGATATAGAAGCGTGCCGTGGTTGCTGACGACTTTCACAGCTTTGAACATCAGGCAAGTCAACGGATCAATGACAACGGAACGAGCAATTTCGAATAGCTCATCTCACTGCGAAAGGTTCTGAATCTGCCAAGAGATGCTTGCGCACAACGACCGTCTTTTCAAGAACACAACTCAGGACCTGCGCCCCAAAACGAGTCCCTGGCACCCCAATGCGCAAGCCTGGACCGTGAGATGGCCAGTCCGCGTTCAGCAGACCGCTCAAGATCGCAAACATAAGGATGTATGTCGGACAACTGGAAACGAGAACAATGCAGTCGACTTGCCTGTGAAAGGGGATGACACTGGTGCATGTCATCAGAAGTGTTCCAGCGCGACGTAGTAAGCGAGCGCCACCGGAAACGACATCAGAGTTCCGAACGTGATGCTGCACAGGAAACGAGACCGTGCGAATAAGCGCCAGGTTGGGAAGTTCCGTGGCTCTCCTTTGGCAGAGAGTTGCCGGTGTCCTGCTATGTCGAGATTGGTAGTAAACGGGGCTTCATCACTTTGATACATCCATTGCCTGTTGGTCGCTTTCGAGCGACCGGAGGACCAGACTTCTAGTCTCTTTGGCAATACGTTGAGAAAAGAAAGCGGCTTGGAGTGAGGCGAATCCCTTGTGATTCTTCGAGCAGTTTTCAAGGGACTTTGCGCCTTACCTGGTGCTCAGGACTTCCGGATAGGCGTCATACTCTTTCGCGAACGAGAAAGATACAATAGCTTGCGGAAGGGCGGCCTGGAAAACAGGAGTGAGAGAAAAGTTGGTAGCTACCGAACAAGATGAGGGGAAACAATCGTGTGACAGTTCAAAACGGGCGTATTTCGCATCATCGCCAAAGTGCACGTTATGCTCTTGGCTGCTCGGCTGCTTTAGAAAGCTGATCCTAGCTGTCCCAACTTACAGACAGGAGGGTCAATTCCAGAAACTAAACGGGTCCTTCGTAAAGCAAAAAAAGCGCATTATCAACTGATACTTTCTGGCTGCAGGCTTGTGTGCGCGGTTCTGTGCACAGCAGCCTGACTTCATTTGTCTCCTTAAAAACGGAAGCTCTCAGCCCAGCCGACGAAACGCCGAACGTCGGCTTTCAAGATTCGCAACCTACACGAAGCCCTCGCAACTATCAAAAGGCCGACCTACCTGGATGATGGCGACGCGCAGAATGTTCCCCCGAAGTCCCACCACGAACGAGATAATTCCCATTATCGCAGGCCCAATGATAAAGTGAAGCCCGTGAACCATTAGGGACAGGCAGAAACCGCAGGGGAAGATAGCGGTGCTCCCCATGAACATGCCAAGAGAAAACATGGTCATGCCGATGCCTGTGTCCGCAAGAACGTCCAAAGATTTTCGGACGATGAGGGGCAGGCCGAAGCCGGACCTGCAATGAAGAAAATGCGGGGAGCCTTGAAATGGCGCATGGAGCTGTGACGGATGATTGTATCTAGAGACGAGGTGCAGCGACAACAGACCAATCGATGGGGCGAGGTCACTAGGAAAAAAGAGAACTATATGCAGTCATTTGAGGTGAGTGGAAGCAGGTTTTGCTGTCATAGGTTTGCTTTGATCCAATTGGGAAAAATATATGAAGTTGAGGACGCATACTCTAGCTTCGAATCTGCACATGAAAGACCACCGATCTGGAAGAGCATATAGCGCTATTCTCACAACAACAAAGAGCCCCTTCGCGCAATCTGCGAGTTCATGAAGAAGTTTGAACATCTTCAAGACATTGACCACAATCGAGTAGGCAAGTTCTGACCTTAGTCCAGAAAATCAAAACACCATGCTGATAATGTCTCTACTATGACAGCCACAATCTAGTGATAAGAGTTGAGTGTAACAATCTTCTTACTGCCCAACACACAGCTTCCTCACACGGGCACACCCAACATGCCAGCTTCAGCACAAAGCACACGGTCAACTGAACCCAAAAAGAAGTCTGATTGCTCACTTGTATGCCACAAGCGAGTAGACCAGCCCCAGTATCGCCGCGTGCACTGTGAAGCTCTTGCGCAGCTTCCACCCCAGGATCCGCAGCGTACGCTTCCACTGGGCCACCTGTTCTGCTCGACTGGCCTTCCTTTCGAGGACCCCCGGCCTGTTACGTACCACCAGCGAGAGCTGCCCCCTCAGCACAGCGCTCGGTTGTCGAGTTGGGGAGTTGGTTGGTTCACCTTGATGGAGGGGGCGTTCGAGGCTGGTAAGATGCTGTAGCTCTAACTTACTAGTAGAAGCTTCTATTGGAGGGGTTGGCTGGTGGTGGTTGGGAGAACTAGACGGGCTTGTCTGCGTAGGCCCGTCACTGGCAGTGTCCCCTTTGATACGTATCCGAAACTCCTCTGCAGGATTTTGTTGACTCTGATCAACTGAGGGCCAACTCCTTTCTTCTTCCGTAGACACCCGCTGCAACTCGCAAGTGCACGGGTGACTCTCAACTCTGGAAAGCTTCTTACATCTTGCCCCCGCAGCCTGCTCCCCTGCCAATTTAACTTCATCATTGTCTAAAGAGGTATCAGCTGCCCTCGCCTCCCCACTACCCTGTCCTTCGTTGTCTGCAACTTTCACCTCTGCCCCTGCCTCCAGCTCTGCACCTTCTTCTGCCACTTGTTGCCTCTCCTCTTTTCGGGACGCCCGAATCTCATATAGGATCATAAGCGCCGGGTACCAGATAACAGCCTGCCCTACGACAACCTGTCCGATGAGGTCTGTCGCCATAGGGCCATACATGGCCACCAGAGTGGGCACGCCAACGATAAGGGTGTTTGAGAGGGTGGCGATCATCCACAGCGTGATGAGCCAATCAAGGTCTGCCACCTGGCGCCGCGCCAGGCCATAGACCGCCAGCACAACAAGGACCAGCAGCTTGAAGAGAGTGTCTGCCAGAATGAGCCTGTACGAGATTGTGTAGAGGTCGATGCCAGCTATGAAGCGGAAGGAAAGGACAGGGATCGCGATGAGCACCACAAAGCGGTTGATGCCAGCGATGTCTGCTGGGGTGAAAAGCTTGAACTTAACAGAGAAGTAGCCTGCGCAAATGGCGACGTAGAGGGGCACAACGGCAGAGAGGATGCGGTAGACGCTGCCGGTGGTGATGCTGCCATGGCCGCCGGATGCCATGGCAGCCAAGTTTCTTAGCCTTTCGCACGCTTCTTCGTTGAAAGTCGTGGTCCCACTGCCTTGGCCATACAACAACACTGTCAACAGCGCCACCACCCCAGAAAGCAAACATGCAAGGCTCCGGCTGAGGCTGCCAGCCTTAGGCAGCTTCCGTCTGTCCTGGACGAAAACCTCTCATGAAGTGCATAATATAAGTCGGAGGTTCTCAACGCTTATAGAATGCCGGTCGGCAAACCGGCATAGCACCGCCGTCGTTCCACAACCTCGTAAATTCACGCGGCGTGCCGGTTTCCAAGTCCAAGGCAGTGTCGTTCAGTTGTGAGCGCCTGGAATTTTCATCATTTGCTGCTTCTGCCTTTTGGTATGTCCAGCTTGAAGATTCCCAGTATTCGTTGATCACCTTTCCAGGCTCCACCACCTTCAACTTGCGTTCAACTTCAAGGGACAGAACTGCATGGACAGAAGAGCGCTTCATGGCACTTCGTTGAATGTAGAAGATCAACTGACCTTGAAAGGCTACCCAGGTTTTCCAGACCACCCATCTAGCTTGGAAGAATCAGCGAGAATCAACAAGTGGGGCGCTTGCACAAAGAGCGGGAAGTTACAATGGCTCAAGTTGCAACCACCCGCCTACATTCCCATAGCTTGACCTCTACTTCTAGCTGGAAGTGTGCACAACAGCGTAGTACTTCTGATGTGCAGGCATCATCAAGGTCCTTAGTGTGCTCCCCCGTCAAGAGTGCAGACAGGACAATTGGGTTCAGGGGAGTTGGACATCTGAAGCGGTCACAATGCAGTCGGTCCCCTCGTGGTACAAGGCACGGGCTCATCCAATGTAGTGCCATGGACAACAACAAGCGCCGCCTGCCAACTCTGGACTCCCCCTCTCCATACAAGTAAGCAAAGAGCATCCCGCTGACCAGTCCAATGTTTCAAGACAGCGATGACGTGGTGGTACTGTTAGAAGTATTTGCGCACTGCCACTCGGGCCACACTGGCGCCAGTGTGGCCCGAGTGGCAGTGCGCAAATACTTCTAACAGGTACACCAGCCTGGCTTGCATACATTGTATGATAATGTTCCTGCGTTGCCAATCTGCTGTTTGCTGAGCCCAACTGACGCGCAATGTCCCGATGCCCAGCTTAACTTCAGACAATCTGGGCGAGAAACTTTGAAACATCCCAAGTGTGACAAAAAGTCATGTAACAGGTTCTTAGTGCAGACTGACTGTGGTCTGAGCAATTGAAAGGACTGCAAGCAAACGAGTACAGTCAGAGTTGGCACCAAAAGCTTCACCACTCTTTCATCAAACAAAGTGGAAGCATATCTGGCAGGTACATTATCAACACATGGCAAGCATGATATTTGTAGACTGACCAAATATTGTTCACCATCCTCAAGTTTTCTGGTGTCTCCTCAACTCACAACCTCTCAGACTTCAAGGACCGAAGCAATTGTAGCCTGAATATATCAACTATACAACCTTCTCTCCCCTTCCTGATTCTCAATCTCGGCTGCTTCATAATCCAGGCCCCCCTGGACGCCGGGGGGCTTTTCCGCTGGAGGAGCGACACCCCCTGTGGAGGATGGGGCGTCGCCTGCAGCCGCTTCAGTTGAGGATGAGCCTAAGACAGAGGAGGAATGGTTGGCCAGAGTTGCACAGGACGCTGCTAAGCGGAAAGAACTGCTGGAGCAGGTGGGGTGCAGAGTCTTTAATGACATTGTGGAATCTATGTGCTTAAATCAAGAAAGTTGAGGGATACTGGCGCACTGTTTGGAAGATCTGCAAGTGACACTAGATCTGCTTATCTTGGAATGAAAATCCCAGTGGACTGACTAAAAGCCCAAGCGGGGTATGCGATCTTTTGACAACCTTTTCTGAGTTTGTCTGATCATATAACAGGGTTTTTCAGTCTGCTCTATGTAGTCAGTTGACCAGCTTTTTGCCATGATGGCCTGGAATTCTCACACTATCTCAAGCAGCCACTCAAGGAACGGGACTCAATACTTTCTGCCCCAGCCATTCTCCAAAGGTCGTCAACTTCATCAGAAACGCACAAAAGCGACTGTTTACATGCCCTTCTCTTATCTCTCAGGTGCGGAATCAACTAGGGACCTGGTACGAGCGGGTCCGCTCGATGCGCATCCTCCAAAAGGCAGGCGAGCTGTCAGCTGAAGAAGTGGCCGATGAGGCGCGCCTAGTTGGCCTCGACTCCACCAGGCTCATGGTGGCAGGTTCGGTGAGAATAGCCCCTGTCGTCCTTCATTGTGGAGCTCTCGAGGCTGCCTCTATGAGCACTGACTGCCTTCATACCCAATAACTAAAGGTGGCCTCCCGGCCAGTGGCAACTGGTAGAAAGAGTTTCGTGTTTGCAGGTCCTGCCACCTATCAAAAAGTCTTGTATGCGCATGGTTAATCTGCTTGCCGGCTTTCTGCAGACTATTGTCGTGGTCTGGTTGCGCCTTTGTCTGAGCTTGCTTAATCGTGCTCCACAAAAATGGTTCAAGAACGAACTTGGAAAGCCCGTCGAACGCCAATGAGCGCCTCTCATATCCGGACAGAGTAAATCAAGGAGGTTCCATTCTGTCGAAAGTCTTGCTAGACACTGAACATCCTGATTTTGGCCGGTCTTACTCTTGCAACGAGCAGGTATACAGGTCATTCAATAGGGACGTCTTGACTGACTGCCGTGTAGTTACCGGTTCAATGCAACCCCCTCCTTTCGCAGGTGTATGATTCTTTGACTGACCTCGACCCTGAAGTATTGAGTCAATTTGGAGGTCCCGACGGACCGGTTGTTCTTTACGAGCTCAGGACGCTGTCGGTGGCACAGAGAGGGGTGAGCAGGCGGCACATCTTGTTCTTCGCAGTCGCGTGCGCTTATCTTTTCGTCGTTTGAAGTTATTTGTCAGCAGCAATAACGTTGAATCCTGCCTATCTTGTCCCTTTTGTTCTGCTTTCTTTTTTCCTAGTCATCCCTTCTCCGTCGACACTGTTGGTAGGTTTACCGAGCATGCCACGCTAATGAGCACTCTAATCGGTCCAGTGTTTTGCTGCCTCTTTCCTAAGGCAGGACGTTTGGGTTGGCCTTGGTTGCCGTCTACGTTGGGTTGCCGTCTCTCCTGTGAAGTGAAACATGTGGTCGTTAAACAACGAAACCGTCCATCTCTACAGACTTTGACCTCTACAAAGGTTGCCAACCAGATCATGTGACTTTCGATAACGAACCACTTAACGTAAGATGCAAAGGACAGGTTGTTTGCCGTTGCTTCATGCTTACCTTCGTAACCCGACTTTCTCTTTCTTTTGCAGCCTGTCGCGGAATACATTGTGGCCAATGGGTTGGACGTGGACGGCGCGCGGGAGGTGGTCAAGGCGGTCAAGGACCATGAGAGGCGGCCGGAAGGACGGGAGGTGAGCGATGCACGCTTGTCGCCCCTCTTTAATCTTAGTCTGTAGAGCGACCGAAACATGATGGCAAATATGATGCTCAGCGCCTGTGTGCCTTATCGTGCCAATGACTTCCAGGGAAACGAGCCGACAGAATATTCAAAGTGCATCACTCTCCTGTGGGAATCCAAGGAGGGAGCGAAAAGCGTAAGCAATATAATCTTCCGCAGCGAACAGCGGAACACTCTGCTCGACATATGTCGCCCTCATCCTCTAATTCCGGTCAGATTGAATGCCTTGGGGTTGCAAAACCCTCGTAGTTTGTCTTCGTTGAACTGACTGAATGCTCCTCGCAGCTTCCTTCAATCGATTGGTAAGCCAATGCGGCATCTTGTAAGTTCTTTCAGGTGCTGTTGCGCTGCTTCAGCGCAATTCATCCTTTTCTTCTCAACATCTCCGCCCTTTTGGTACACCCTTCAAAATATTCATTCTCCTTTCCAAACAGGTATTATGAGACGGACGGAGTGAACGTCTAAAAAGCAGGATGGGCCATTGCACCATGCTAAGAAAGCAACCGCTGAAACCGCAATGCGTTTGCGCAGGGCTTCACGGAGGCCCCTGGCGACACGCTCGCGTTCTGGTACTTCCGCATGGCGGGCGAGACGCGGGAGCCGGACAAGCGCGCGCGCCTCGTGGAAAAGGCGGCTGCGGTCGCAGAGAGCGAGTCGGCAAAGGAGCGCGTGGCCGAGTCTAGTTGACTACCTCGCACTAGGTATGGAGTTACAATTGTACGACACAAGTCTTCTTCTATACGGCAGGACACTCGTTGTAATACCAGATGTTGAACCCGCAGGGATATGGATTGACTTGTCAAAACCAGTCTTTTCTTATGACAGTCCCAGTGTCATGTGCCATACACCGGGCCCCTTCAAGTTCTTGTGCTCATGGCCTTGGATATTCGTCCGGTGCATCCTGCACAAAGCTTTCTCTTTATGCCGGTGAAGTTCCCAAGTTTTGAACGGTGTGCCTCCATAATCCGCTGGTGAGCTGCGATTCGGGTGCCTATTGCAAATCTCAGCTACAAACGCAGCTTCATTGAAAGTCGACTGGGTCGAGTCCAGTCGCAATGATTTCGTGAATCGAATGGCCCATTATGCTCCATTCAAATGGAGCACAATTTATCCTTCATGAAAGTCGGGGAAGCAGGTCTAATATGAGATTTAAATCTTGATAATATTCTGCGTTTGAATATCCCACACATTCGGGGGAATTCAGATGTCCCTCTCAAGCAGACCCACGAGATGCTGGTTCGTCGCCGTCCTTCAAGCATGGAGGAGGATAGCGGGAGTGCAAAATTTCCCAGCTCGACTGAAGTCAAAAGCACTTCGGCTTCTGGCAGATATGTCGCTCTGCCGCCTTTGTTTTGTCTTCAAAACATTCTGCCGGATCTCAGGAAATGCTGAGATCATTTGGCCCCCGCAGCAAAAGATCGGGAACATGTTCTTCTGGGTGTCCAGAGTTCCCACCTTTTGTCTCAATAACGGCATGTGAATTTGCAGACAACTCAAATTATCAACTTATCAAGTGCGGTTCCAGCCTGTTGTGAAACCTCTAGCCAACCTGCTGCAGAGCTCGATGCCGCTCTCTGACGATTCCGGTGAATTCGCTTTGCCATCAAGCAACGCGTCCTTCTTTGTGTGACATTTTCTTCGACACTACTCCAAGCAAAATAGAAATTGTTGACTTTCCTCGAATGAGAGCCAAGAACCTTCGACGGGCCCTCTGGCGCAAAATGTTTTGCCTTGCGGCCGTAGAACTGTTGTGGATCGACCTGTCCGAGGGCCTGGGAGAATGCTCCGGCTGATTGCCTGCATGGCTGTCGGGCCCTAATTGTGCCTCTGAATATTCAAACGGTACTACGGTACGTACTGCCGCGGTCTATCGTTTTATCGGAACCCCTTTTGCCGATCGGACGGCAATAAATTCAAGTTCATGCGCGCGCAGATGTCGGCCGAAATATGTTCGGCCGGCGGTTGGCCTCTCAAATTTTCGTACGAGTAGGTTCCACTTGTTCTAGCTCTCGCCTGCAGAAGTACCTAGGTGTAACGGCACCTTTCCGTATTGTACAGAGTAGTACATAACTTTGAATTATACATTTTTAGACTCATTACCAGCACTATGAGAACTATCAAAAATTCTATGCTGGTTAGCACAGGTCAGGGCAGGCTTGTGAAGCCTGCAAAAGTCTGCCCGCTCTTGTGGAGAGTGAGATCAAGGATCTCTAGTAGTGGTCTGCATCGTTCTCTATCATTTGTAGAATTCGGTCTATGCACAACGAGGCCCCCAAAACAGTGAATCGGAGAAGAGAAGCATGCACATTGTTCAGATGCTTCTCTTTGCTCCTTCCTCATTGACCCGTAAGCGAAGCACTAATCAATTGCTGGCGGCATTGGGCGTAGACCACAGCATTGCATGTTGGAGACAACCAAGATTCTCTTGCTAGTGCAAAGTCACTGATTCGGTAGTGAGCATTGGACTGCTCAGTCCACTTAAAGCAAGAAACCCTTTTCAAATGCTGCCCCTTCCGCAGCATTGCATGCACCTTCTTTTGCCAATCCAGCGGTCGGGCCACTAATCCAAGCCGTTCGCTCGGCATGGATCGCTCGGCAGCCTTCCCCTTGGGAAAGCTTATTCTGATCTCCCTTTGCATTGTTTTATGGGCGCCCCAAAGCGCGGCATGGCTGCCCAAAACGGCCCATAAATTCGCCGACGCCCCCCACATTCGCCTGCGCTCCGTGTCTCTCCGAGTGTTGGACCATCCTGAATTGTTACTCGGCAGCGATTCAAATGTTCGGAGCCACCGGAGCATGATGGAGTCTGTCCGAAGAGAGCTAGCCCAGGCGAATACTACGACGGGGGGGTTCAACAGCAGCGTTTTGGAGCAGCTAGGGTCGCCCCCAATCCAGGTCATGGTGACGCTCTCGGCAGCGGCCATGCTGCAGCCGGACACTTTTGGGAAGTTGAACGATGCGGCGGGGGCGGTGGATAGTAGTGTTCTGGGGTACCTGCCGGAGGATTCGTATTTACTATTGTGTCCAAACACGACCGCGGCGAAAAAGATTCAGGCGGCACTGCCGGCGGTGGTGTGGATGGGGGTGTATGATCCCAGCCATAAGATGGCCCCCGAATGGATACAGATCAGCCAGTGAGTTGTCTTACCATCGACCCTTCCTCTGTCCTCAGGGAAGGATTAGTCGACTGCCTAGTTCATGGTATGAGCTCTGCTGTTTTCCTGTTGCTTTGCCTGTAGAATGTACAGAATGTGATCTTACAAGGAAGTCAGGAACTCTTGGACATTTTGAGTCCAGGAGGACAGGAAGCAATCTTGGAAAAGCGAGCTGCCGCCCAAGTATTTGCAGAACGGAACGTGGAGAAATCATTAGGGCCAGATGCTACATGCCAATAATCTATCAAAAGGTACCGGCCTGGGCAGTTTTTGGAGATACAGAATATCTTGAATGCAACGCCAGAATTGCCACTTGTCACATGTAAAGACGGACTTTTGGACGCAACCTTAGTGTTTGTGAACAATCATTGAATCAAAGACCGTTGCTTGGAGCTAGTGTCAATAGTGCCAGTCTTTAACGGGTCTTCTTGTGTTGTAGGGTGGTTACGGGGGGCTCGTCCCCTGTGATGTCAAGCGGGGGGGACGCGGGAGCAGAATCGGTGGCTATCGACGATTTGAGCCGGGTGCTGATCGACGTGCGCCTGCCAGGAAGTGAGCTTTCAACCCGCCCATTCGTCTGCTGTTATGCCTTCTTTCAAACTAGACATCTGAACGCCGCTAGGACGAAGCAACTGAGAGATCAGCATGGGATGATGGCTGCCCAGTGGAGTCGGTGACGTAAGTAGGCGATGGGTCAGCCGTTAGCCAGGGTATCGAAGCCCACCGGATCACGGAGAGGTTGCTGCTCGAGGGTGCGCTTTTGCTGCGGACGACGTCCTTACAGCCGGAAGTAGCTGACACGTTGAGAGTCCGGTAAAGGGTGAGAATGCTCATTATCAAAATTGACAGCAATTGTCACGCTCGTTGAAGAACGGCTGTTAAGTATGAGAACGGTGAACCACGTTGAGCCCCTGTCAAGCTTATCGCTCCACCCTACAGGTGTTGCCAGCGGCGCTGACGTCAGTACTGACCTGGCGGGCGCGCTGGCAGCCCAGTGGAACGTCAGCCTCAATGTGTACCTTAAAGCGAACTGCAAGGGTAACGCCATACCCGCTGTGGTGACGAAAGCAGCACGGGATGTCGTCACGGCGGCCACACCCAGCATGTGCCTCAACGTAAGATTTCCACGTCTGCTAGAGACTGTACTTACGAAATCTGTTACGATTTTACTACAAAACAGAGGTTTTGTAGTGGGTGTGCGGTGTCCGTCATTGTCGACTTAGCTCGAACTTGAAGCTAGTGTTGGTCTCTTGATAAGGTTTCTCTGGTTGGGCGGGTTAGCTTTTGGATAAACAAACTGCGAGCAGAACGTCCATAGCTTGATAGCCGGTTTTGAGCAATTACTTTGCAGTTCCTCGGCTGCTATGAGACCTGGCTGCACGATCGGCTCAAGTTGACATCCAAAGCCATCGCTCGTCGTCCCCTCTGCGAGGCGCTCGAGAGTCGGGCCACGAGGTGTTTGATCTGTAACAGAAAACGCTTGCTGAAGCTGCTAAAAGGCCCTGTTACGGCTGTGTTGTTCGCAGATGGCTGTGGCGTGGCTGGCGGGACAGCCGTGGGCGCACTGGGTGGGGCCTCGTCCCGTGACCCGGTTGCATAACATGTACTCTAGCAGGTGAGCCGGAGAACCTCCGATAAAGTTTAGCAGTTCACAGAAATGCACGCTCCTTCTCGCCAAGCAAACGGTTCAATCACGGTCATTTTTGCGCGCTAGATAGCTAAGGACGCCTCAGCTTTAGCCTCACCGACTTCCAATCCCGATAGAAAGGCTTTTCCTAGGTCGGCGTCCCTGTTTACCAACTCGACTGACAGTCAGTCTGACGAGTATCGACTGCCAAAAAGCGCAAAGGCACAGCTGCGACGGCGACTCTGCACTCTGCTTCTGACACGTGCCACCTTCTCGTTGGTCTCTGTTCAGCCTCACCCAGAGCTCTATGGCTCTGGCCCTCAGCCCCGGCGTTACGGACGGCGTCAGTTACGGCACTGCCCGTCCGGTTTGGGACGCGGGAATCATGGGCCAGAACCAGATCGTGGGCATGGGCGACAGCGGAGTCGACTGGAACAGGTACGAGGTCGCCGTCTTACAGCTTTTTTAAACTGCTGCCTATCGATTTATCAGAGACGCCCAGCACGAAGACCTTTGAGTCGGACCACTTCCACTGAGGAGGGCGTACCGTTTTCTTCAGCAGCACGCCTTATCGATGCAGCCGCGCTTCTTGTTGTTGGAGCGCTTCTTGTTGTTGGATCGCTTTTCGTCTCTATGAGATTAAAGTTCTAACCCTAGATTTGAGTTCTAACCCTGGCTTCTCTGCCAGACGGCCGCCTACATTTCCGCCTACATCAGCATGTTATCTGCCTTTTATTATGAATGGGTTGAACGTCATACCCTCACGTTTACGCCTGACGTCTGGCTGTGTTCCCTTGCGTTGCAGCTGTTACTTCGTCGACCCAGCCGTTCCGGTTCCGGGCCCAACCCACCGGAAAGTGGTGGGCTACCGGCAGCTCTCCGGAGGCGACAACCTGGACGGGGAGGGCCACGGGACCCACGTGTGCGGCAGCATCTGTGGCCAGGTGAAAAGACGCCACATGTCCCTTGCTCGCTCTCAAACCGTTTGATTGTTCCTGAGACCGCTGCCAGGAAATCTATCAGAGTTGAGTTCAGTTGGTGTCTGTCAGAATCTTCCGTCGCGGAAAAGAGCAGGCGTCAAGAGCCCTTTCGGTAAAAAATTGCTGCGCCATGGGGAAGAAGAGGGAGACAAGGTTGGCGGTCGAGAGGAGATAAGAGTTTGGAACTCCTTGCAAAGCAGTTCTAATTGACAAGAACCGGCGCTGACATACATGGTCAACTCATCTAAACGCACCTGGATTAGTCGACTCCGCGGGTTCTTTCGCCACCGTTAAAACAGTTTGCAGATTGAGTACGAACAGAACTCATTGTGCTAGGCCTGCGCGCTTTGTTTGGTACGCTGCCAAGTTGCCGCTTTCGAAACAAGTCGCACGGATTCTGAGAAGTGTCCTCATCTCCGCGTTGCAGGCGGGCGATCTGACGCCTAGCCAGTACGACGGAATGGCCCCCAAGGCTCGCGTGTTTGTGTCCGATATGGGCACCGGGAACGTGGGCTACATCAACCCGC
Organism: Klebsormidium nitens; assembly: GCA_000708835.1. Classification (NCBI taxonomy): domain Eukaryota; kingdom Viridiplantae; phylum Streptophyta; class Klebsormidiophyceae; order Klebsormidiales; family Klebsormidiaceae; genus Klebsormidium; species Klebsormidium nitens. The sequence continues at coordinate 14,111 of DF237020.1, forward strand.
CCTCCGACCTCAATAACGACTACTTCAAGTGAGCGCCTCCGTTTGAGTGGTCTTGGTTTTAAAGTTGAATGGGCTCATTCTCTTGCCTCACAGGACGATGAATCATCCAGAAAAAATGGGAACCAGTTTGCTCGTAGGAGGCTTTTCCCCGGAGCGAACTGCTGTTACGTTACTCATTCTCCGGTTTGACGCTTGCTACGACTCACATTCCACTACGTAACATCGAACGGATGAAGAATCAGCGTTTGTCCCCGAAGTAGACTGCTCATAAGCGCTGACCCAATATGCGTCGCCTAAAAGCTTATGTTCGGTGGGGCAGGTACGCGTACGCGGCCGGCGCGCGCATTCACAGCGACTCGTGGGGCACCTCGGACGCGAGCTACTCGTCCATGTCGCAGGACGTCGACCAGTTCACGTGGACCAACCAGGTACGCCCACGTGTCTGCGTTTTTCAAAGCACTCTTGCTGGGCAGCCTTCTCTTCAAATCGCGGTCCCTTATAGTTAAGTTACGGGGTGGTTGAAGAAAGGAGACAGGGCAAAAAGGAGGAGACTCTGACGGCACGTTCAAGAAGCGAGAGCATGTTGGAGGCCCGGACAAAACGAGGCGGTCCGGCAACGATCGGATCAGCAGCTGTCCATCGTTTTTTGCACGTGGCCGTTGTTGCTGACGCACTCTCTCTCGATCGTTCTGAGCGGATGCCCGCACTGAGCAGACTCTGGAACAGGACCACAGCATCCGCATTAAGGCGTGTATAACCATTCACAAGTCCTCCGTTTTTTGGCCCAGCAACCGTCTCTTCCCCTAGGAGTCGCTGCTGCTGAGCCCTTCTTCTCTTATCTGATCCTTCTCCCATTTTCCCTCCGCAGGACTTCCTGCCTGTCATTGCGGCCGGCAACTCCGGCGCCCAGCACAACTACGGGCCGACCATCTACGCACCCGCCACCGCCAAGAACGCACTCACAGGTACGAACCTCCTCCCTTGGCACGCACTTTAGAGAGCACGAGTCGCTCCAGGGAAGCACGACCCATGTGCAAGACTAGGTTGTCGACCAAAGCGCAGCTTTCCCTGCAACCATCTTTCAAATCGTGGACAGCTAGTCCGACAAATGGCAGGCCCGATCACCCGCTGCAGTATGGAACCACTTTTGCCTACGCGAGTGAGCCACTAAGATCCTCTTTTTGAGTCCAAACACGGTTGTGCGGAAGACCAAAGTCTTGCAAAGTGCATAAACCTAAGCGGATCTGTTACGTGGCTCCTCCAGTGGGCGCCACGTGGGGCCCTTTCGGCCAGAGCGTATACAAAGACCCCGCCGGCAGCTTCATCATGACCTTTGACTTTTCAAAGCTCGGTCAACTTTCAAAACGCACGCAAACCCATGATCGTGCAAACACAGAATCTGAGCAAATCCGTTCGTGGTCCTCCAGTGGGCGCCACGTGGGGCCCCTTCGGCCAGAGCGTGTACAAGGAACCCGCCGGCAGCTTCATCATGACCGTTACCGGCCCCGCGCTCGACCTGAACGTCTTCAAGGTGTTCAACTCCGGCTTCGGGACCGACTTCAAGAAGCTGACGTCACCGCTGACGGCGGCAGCGGCCGTCCCGCAGGACGCGTGCTCCGGGCTGACGAATGCCGCGGCGGTGAAGGGGAAGGTGGTGCTCTTGGACCGGGGCACGTGCCTGTTCTCCGTCAAGGTGCGTTTGCGTGTTCTTTTTATGGGTTTTTTTTTGAGACTCCATCTAGGAATCATCGCGTTCTGATTTGTGGGCTTTTTCGGGTACTCGATTCTGGCTTTTAGATTCTAGAGGCAGTCGTTCGGGCACCTTTGAGTCGAACGAGGGTTGAATCGGAACTCCGTCCGGCCGTTGATTTGTTCAACACTGTGCTGACTAGAGTATTGTAGAGTCCGTTGATGTGTTTTGTCGACCTGGACGTGATAGTTGAAGTCAAGCACTTACATCGAGTAATTTCCGCCAAACTGATCTCCCACATCATTATCGTAATCTGAACCCCTTCAACTTGTCTGGCAGCAGTCTGAACGTTGTTCGTAACCTCTTCGCTGCTGCAGATCCAAAATGCCCAGACCGCGGGTGCGGCCGCGGTGCTCATCATGAACACGGACGCATTCCCACCGGGCTACTTCTCCATGAGCGCCGGCACGGCCGCTGGCAGTGTGAATATCCCCGCGGGGTCGCTGCCCAAGGCGATCGGCGCTATACTGTACGCAGCGCTCAAGGGAAAGACGGCAGTACAGCTCTCGTTTGCGGTGGTGAGTGGGGAAATCGAGTTTTGAATGCATAAGCGATGCGCCAGCGCTAAGTAATCAAGCGCTGTCTTTCATAACATCGCTTTCGACAGTGCTTTTACTTGAAGAAACGAATAGTACGGGAATAGGTGGACCCGGATCCCTGCTTGTCTGAATCTGGATTTCTTTGATCATGATCATCTATTTGTCAAATTGCTTAATGAAGTCCTTGTTGAGACTCTTAACCGCAGGCCTTCTCTTGAGTAGCCCGCTTGCACAAAGCCTGCCTTTGACGAGGTCTCCTTTCCTTTGTATGTTCGACGTCGAATCGAAGGCCTTGTTTCGCTCCTCGCAGGATTCTCGCACCGATGCGCGATACGACAACGTCGCGAGCTTCAGCAGCGTGGGGCCCACACAAGACGGGCGGATCAAGCCGGAGATTACGTCCCCCGGTAAGGCTGTTTTATGTGTGCACCTTTAGCTGCCGGCAGACGTCTTCTCCGAGCTCCATTTTTGGGAAGGGGACACGGAAGAGCGCATCTTTGACGTCATAACCTGCCGCCTCAAGATTGAAACATACTCCATTCTGCTTTGCACTTCTGCTTTTGCGCTTGGTTGAGGATAATAAATCTTGGTCCAAAGTAATTGCAGAGTCAGCGCGCTGCAAGAATCGGAGCGATACTGGAATAGAGACTGGTACCAGGTCCTTTCCGTTACGTGCCAAATCGACCTTGATGCCAAGAAAAATATCTAACAGTCAAAGGAACTCGCAGAAACGGCACGTGCTGTTTCCAAAGTGACGGCGATGCACCATATTTGAAGTCCTGCCCTCCTGATCTAGGCAAGCAGATCTGGAGATTTATGCAAGATGTGCTGACGTCCTGCTCCCGTGCAGGCGACACGGTGCGTTCCGCCAAGAGTTCCGGCCTGCTCAACGACCAGACGTGCAGCCAGGCGACGATGTCGGGAACTAGTATGGCGACGCCCATCACCGCGGGCTCCGCCGCGCTCGTGCGCCAGTACTACACCGACGGCTGGTACCCAACCGGGAAAGCGGTACGCACCAAGGATTTGTGTCGCATTGGTGGACGATTTTGGTGGAAACGAGTCTGCCGGGAGCCTGTCACAAACAGGATATCATATGAGCGCGTCTTACATGGGTTACCAGTGCACCGAAGGAACGAGTTTGACGTTTGGAGATTGGCAGATTCTGTGCTTTTCAGCCTCTCAAGATCTTGAGACCATGAACCTGAAGCATACTGGCTTCAAAGACAGCCGACATCATTCACTTGCTTATCCTCCTTCATGAAGGGCCCCGCGTATGATTCAAGTATGATTCAAGTATGATTCAAGTATGATTCTTCTTATTTTGGAGTTCTTACTGAGTCTCCGCGCAAGGGCAGGGAAGTCTCCATCATTTCCCCAGTCTGAAGCAGTCTGTGCTTGCGTGTAGACCCCCTCCAACCGGTTCCAGCCTAGCGGCGCTCTGGTGAAGGCGACTCTGATCAACGGAGCTGCGCTGATGGGCGGAGTAACCGGCGACGGGTGGCCGATCGACCTGCCGCCGTCAATGACGCAGGTCCGGCACCCGCTGACGTCACCATAGCACTTCTTCTTGAGATCCGATCTTCACCAGGAGCCCGTTCGGTTTCGCTTCTGGTTTTGAGTATTTCGGCAGTCTGGGCCATTCACAGAGCCTGTTCTCCGTCGGTGCATACAAAGCAGAGAGACATTTTCCAAAATTCCGCGAGAGTTTCTCACATTCGACGGTTCCGCTGAGTGTAGTCTGGAGCGATGCTACCGTCAGCAGTTCTGACAGTATCGCTTACGTGTCTTGCGACCTACTTGGGTTTCAGATCACACGCGAACGATCCTTTCGGATTGGTGGATTTGTTTGCGGAACTGATGCAGCAGCCTGTCGGATTTGGGGCAACGTTTGAATCATTGACCCACTTGTCTTACATAGTTGAACCCATTCCAGCTGGTTCTGACGTCTCTTTGCGCATTGCACAGGGCTTCGGACGAACGTTTTTGGCCAACAGCCTGAAGCTGCCCAACACGGCCTGGAGCATGTTCGTGCGCAACGGGACGTCCGTGCAGACCAGCAGCGGGCAGCGCTACTGCGTCTCGGTTGGGGCAAACAGCGGCGACCTCAAAGTCACGCTCGTCTGGTGAGGTCGCCGGGAAACGCCAAAGAAATGAGATTGGAGGAAGAATTTCAGTGCTAGCAGACTTGTGCCAACACCTCACTGCTAGAGTTTGTGGAGGCGAAAGGTATGCGTCGCACGGGAGTTGATCCGGTCCCCTCGTCAGGAGATGCTAGACTGAGACTGGAAGAACAAGGAGCAACTTTTGTAATTGAAGTTTGTGTTGGCGGGCTCTCTGTGACTCTGACACGTGTGTGACCAAAGTAACAAGGATCAAATCGGCAAGATGCGGTGCGGAGGACAGACCTGGAACTTGCTTCCCGGAATGGTGAAAGCAACTTAAGTCAACCACGACCCGAGGAGAGTGACGGAATCTGCTGACGTGTGCAGGCACGACGCGCCCGCCCTGCTGACCGCGAGCACGGTCCTCGTGAACGATCTCGACCTGGTGGTGACGTCACCTTCGGGGCGGGTATTCCTGGGCAACGGTCAAGCCGACCGCATGAACAACGTCGAGCAGGTATGGAGACGCGACAAGGGCATGCCTTTGACTTTGCAAAGGAAACGCCAGCCAAGCCGTAAACCTGCTGTAACCACACGATTTGTTCGTTACGAAAAGGAAGCTCACAATCTTGTTCTAAGATCCCTGACTTTTGTTACATCGCCCTTCAATCCATGCTAAAGCTAACGCCAAATCCACCGTACCTACGTTAGGCCGGCGACCTTATCATTCTCAACGCTTACTATCGTTCCAGGATTATTCAGAGGCTCTCCGTAATGATTCTGTCCCCGCACACTGCCGCCGTTTGCTTGTTCGCAGGTCTGGGTGCGCACCCCCGAACAGGGCGTCTACTTTTTGGACGTGAACGGTTACAAGGTGCCCATCGGCAAGACCGGCCAGCCCTTCGCTCTAGTTGCCAGAGGCCCGCTCAAGGAGGTGGCGTGCTACGGTACGTGCCCTTGCCTTTTCTGGTTGCACTGTCTGCCGCCCCAACCCTGCAAGCCGCCGAATCTTTGTCGAAGAGCACGAACAGTCAAGTTGCAGAGTGAAGGCATAACTTGATGAGGAGTCTGCGTTCCCGTTCAGCAGGCGTCTCAAAGAGACGGTCTCCTGTCGATGCTGGTTAGAAACTCCTCTGCCAGCATCTCTTCCCTTTTTTCGTACACAGAAGCGCTCTCTTTTCTGGGTATACCTCGTGATCATAACCCTGCTTGGATTCAAAACAATTCAGCCCTCCGCACTCGGAAAACTTCCAAACCTAGCCGCACTAAACCACTTTGTAACTTGCGACCAACCCACGCCCATTCCTACCGCCTCTTTCCAGACGCCCACGTGAGCGGCGGCCCCTCCGGCTTCACCAACAACCGCAGCCCCGTGTTTTACATCAGCGCGACCGCGGGCGCCAATCTGGTGCTCCAGTGTCGCCTGCAGTGCACCCCGAGCAGCTCCTCGTGCTTCGCCTGGAAGACGTGCACTTCTCCAGTCACGCTCAAGAGCCTCCCGGATGCGGCCTACACATTCTCCGTCCAGGTAATGACTTTGGCCTCCTTAACCGTGAGGGATTTCCGGGGTTAGGTGGGGGTTTGATGCGGTATTCTGGGAGGCAACGAACCGGTCGGCGTTGATTTGGAATGCGTCTCCAGCGGGACGAGTCGGCGGCGGGCGCTCTTGCGAGAAACGGAGGTTTGGGTCTATAGAGGTTCAGATCGAACTGCGTTGCCAAAAATTAAAACTCTGCCCGGGGGGTTTCGGGGTTATGCTCGCAAGACCTTGATTGATGCGCGTGTTTGCCATTTTAAAGCACGAAGAAAGGTCCGTCTCTATGGCAAATTCGGCATAAGAGTTTTTTCCTCTGTATTAATTACTTTCCTACGCTACCCCACCGTTTACATTTGAGAGTACGCACTATCACGTCAAGGGCTCCATCGCCCACTGCGTCTTCCGCTCCAATTAGTGGGAGAGCTGACCATCCGTTTGTGACTGTAAACCTGTGACCCCTAGCAGCTGGTGCTATAACCATCCAAATGCTTACTCATGGAAGCCGAGCACCTTAAGAAGTCGTATTCGTCATCAAACCCTGTCCTTCCTTCTTGGCAGATAATCGACACCAAGTACGGCATGCAGAGCACGCCCAGCTCCCAAACCTTCACGGTCCTAACCAAACCCCCCTCAACCACGCTGATGTCTTCCGACGCGCCCTCCAACGCTGCGACTGCGACTTTCACGTTCACCTCCCCCTCTGCCAACGTGGCATCGTACCAGTGCCAGCTCAACGGTACGAACCTTCGTGCTCCACCCGCCGATATCGGTACCGTCGTGAGCCAAGAGGGGCGGTCAGACTTAACCCATGGCTGGCAGCCTTGCTTTACCCCGGAGACGTACCAAGGGCAGTTCGACGGCGATTATATATTCTCAGTGCGGGCAGTCGACCTTGCGGGGAACGTCGATCCGAAGCCGCCCACCTTCTCCTGGAGTGTGAATACGCTCCAACCGAGCGCCAAGATCACGCAAGCGCCGGGGCTGTACACCAACAACTCCAGCCCAGTGTTCGCATTCACACTGAGCAAGGCCCCTGGGATCACCCCCGGGGTACCAGAGTGGAACTGCCGCTTGACTCCGGGAGACCCGGGCGCGTTTCAGAAGCTGACGTCATCCGAAGGAGTGGACGGGGAAGAGGCGCAGGCCGCGGCTGCCGCGGTTAGGCTCGCGCAGGGTTTGGTTATGGGCGGGGTTAATCCTAACCTGCACGACTGGGCGCCCTGTAAGTCCCCGGTGAACTTCACCGGCCTCCCCGACGGGGCCTATGCGTTCAGCGTCCGGGCGATTGACACTCAGGGCGCCAATGGACTCAGCAATGCCTCTGCGACCGTCGACTTCAGTGTCAACACCGTGCCGCCCCGCACGGCAGTCCTCTCGCAGCCGCCGGCCCTGGCAGCTGCCACGTCAGCCGCCTTCTACTTCATAAGCTCGGAGCCGGTGACATACTTATGCGAGCTGCGGTCAGCTTATGCGGTGGATCAAACGCAGTCCAAGTACAACCAGACGGCGACCATTGTCTACTCGTGGAGGGCTTGTTTGTCGCCCATATCTTTCCTGGGACTCCAAGATGGATCGTACACTCTCCTTATCCAAGCGACGGATCTGGCCGGAAATGGGGGCGCAACGATGCCGCTCGTATTCGGTCTTGATTCGACGGCGCCCACTCAGACTATCACGTCGGCCACGGTGCAGACTGGCACACTTCTGGTGAGACTCGACGCCGAAACCTTTGCAAGTAAGCTGCGTGGTGGCAGCGAGGGCGATGCTGCTGTTCCTACTGCCTGCAGTCTCTAAGGATTCAAAAGAAGGACTGGAATGGACTTCGATTTCGTGGAGCACTTTCTCCAGCTTTCAGTTCTATTCCTCTTTGACGAGGATTCCTCGCAGACCGGGAGTTCGAAGCAGAAAGTCTACCCTTTTCTCTTCTAGCCTTCATTCCCGTAAAACAAATACGTGCCATTCATTCCTATTGTCAAGCCTCATCATAACCAATATTCACCATCTTCTGTTATGCCAACTGCGATGTTCAAACAAGCCCCAAGCCCCCGAAACCCCCAAACCCTTTGTTTCAGGCGACCTTCTCCGGCGCCGACGGCGCGCGCGGCTCCGGGGTGGTGAGCTTCCAGTGCCGGTTAGTCCAAACCGGCCGCACAGCGCCCGGGTTTACCCCGTGCACGTCTCCGAGCACTTACAGCAACCTGTTCTGGGGGCAGTACAACTTCCAGGTCAAGGCGGTGGATGCCGCCGGGAACGTCGCGGGTTCGCCCGACGAGTACAACTTCACCATCGCAAACGCCGGCGTTTCCGGGCAGGTGAGAGGGTTCGCATTCAGTTTTGGACGACCTTGAAAATGGCTCCTCCTCTTTTGATGTCCCGCTTCGAAAGTCGACTGCAGATCAGGCGCTCTCAAAGCCTTTCGGGTGCTGACGACAAGAGCCCACAAGACGGCAACAGCTTCTGGTTACAGTTATGATCTGTCTTGTCGGGATGAATATCCTTCGCATTCCCCGTCACCTAGCTGCACGGATGTGCACGGTCCGCGTTTGCCTGATGCGCTGGATACCCTGCAGAGCACTCGCACCTTTGTATTGGTCACGGTCCGTTGGATTTTAGATTTGACGCCACGTGTCCTCCCCAGGTCGTCTCCTGGATGCGCGCGCCCTTCCCCGCCAAGATCTCCAGCCGCACCGCGGCCGCAATCGCGTTCGACGCGAGCGGCGCCGACGGGCTGACGCCGACGCCAAACCTCGGGGGTTTCGAGTGCAGCCTGGACTCGGGGAGCGTGCTCGCGTGCACGAGCCCCCGGTTCTTCAACATGCTGTCGGAAGGAGAGCACGTCTTCCGAGTGAGAGGCAAGGATACAAAGGGGGCGGCCGGGCCGTGGAATGGGTACAGCTGGATCGTAGGTGAGGGATTGAGAGAAGATGGACTCTGGGCTTTCTTCTGGGCTTTCTATGCTACCATTGCATAGCTATGGATTCTGGACTTTCTTTCCATTCCATTGCTATAATCACTCCATAGCTATAATCAACCCATAGCTGGACCGCAGGTGAGGTTTGAGGGGATTAGAGTTCTGGGCTCTAAGTCGGTAACTTAGTACTCTGAGTCCATCCGGTAATTTAGTACCCCTGGATCTGATTACAGAATCCAGTACATTAATAAGGATCCGAGGCTTTTGAGTCCAGAACCAAGAATCGTCTAGGGGCCTTCTTGAGTGTTTCAATGATTCACGGGTACAGTATATTGTTGGCTTGTCACCTGCGTTCAAACGTGTGCCAGGTATGCGGTATCATGTTTTCTTAACCAGCATCAGAACGTGACCTGGACAAATGCGGATATGAAAGGCCAAACTTTGAACGCGCATCGACAAGAGGGCTTTCTTCAGTTGCGACATAAGAGCCTTCTGCTAGCAGCTCTTAGCTGACATAAGAGGCCTTTTGCTAGCGGCTCTTACCGGATTAGAATCGAGTCTCGTTAATTTCGCGGCAAAACACCCTCAGCTCACTGCCAATCTCTCCTCTTCGCAGACACGCAAGCGCCTTCAACGGCCATCACGAGTCCAAAGTCACTGGTCCTGAACACGATCAGTCCAGTCTTCACGCTTTCCGGTGACGACGGAGCCACCGGAACCGGAATCGACCACTTTGAGTGCAAGCTGGAAGCCCAAGGGCAGGTCGTTGGCGACCCTTCCGCCGCGGAATCCGTCAGCAACTCGACCGGAATGCTGGTCAACTGGAAGCTGCACGACTGGCAGGCGTGCGGCGTGTCAACGTCGTTCCAGCAGCTGCCGAACGGGCTCTACAGGTACGCGCACTCACTTGACGAAACAGGGTCTGTGCGCTGGAGAGCTGAAATGTCTTGCGTCCTGGGCCATCCGAAATATCGATTCCTGAAGTTTGGATGTCGGTGTCTGATCAGATCCTCTTTAGGTCTTTGAGAGACGGGAAAGCATTTCCAGAACTACTTCTTTCCGAGCCTTTCATTTCGGACATGTGGAGTCGAATTTCACGCTTGTCCCCCGGTGCGATCATAAACAGGCCCGCCCACCCCAACATCCTGTGAATCTTTACAATTATTCTTTTGGCGGCCTTACGAGGCCATTGATATATCAGCCTCCAAAACCCCTAACCCATGCCCCGTGCCAGGTTCTCCGCGCGCGCGGTGGACGAGGCGGGCAACGCGGACCCGAGCCCCGACTTCCGCGACTTCTTGGTGAACAAGTGGGTCGTCGAGCTGGAGGCCTTCTCCGCGAGCAGCAGCCCGCTCGTGCTGCCGCCCTCGTCGGACGTCGTCCAGTGCGACCAGGGAGCGCGTACGTCCGCACACGCCCTGCGCTTCTAAGCTTTTAGCTTTTCTTGACCACCTATTTGGGGTTCTAGGGTTTAGCGTTCCCTGTTTGCTTCCATGAGAATATGGGGGAGGGTATCGCAGATCTGTTCAGGATTTCGTGCCGAAATTTCATCCGTGGACGTCACCAGAAGGATGCACTCACTATGGGACGTTGATGCTCCTTTTTCGACTGTTTAATTTCATCGCTGTAAGGGCCAAACGCTTCGAGCCGCACCAGGAGAACGAAGAAATTGCTCCTTTCCACTGTATCCTGAAAGTGGGCTGTTTAACAGACGTGCTCCGAGCTCCATAGTGTAGGGATGTCTAAATCAAGTAATGACCTTCTTTCCAGTACTATTGCTCGACCGGATTTCTCAACCTCTTGTCATTTATCCACAGCGAGCTGCCAATTCACGGTCGGACTGGACGGTGCTGCCGTCAGCGCCTTCGGCGGCCGCGTCATCGCGCTGTTCCCGGGATCGCCCTCTGCGACGTTCCCCAGGTGAGCCGCCACCTGTCCAAAATCCGGACGATGGATACCGCTTGCAGCTGTTCCGTACGGCGGCTCGAGCGTCATGCTGACGTCAGTACGTGCATTTTTGAAGCACCGGTGTCCACAGCCAGAGTTATGGGCTGCCAAGAATCGAAAGAACAGACGTTGGTATAAGCGAAAAAGACGAGGGTTTGCGACTTGTTCTGAGGGTTGCTTGTCGCTCTCCGCTCGTTCAATTGCTTCAACTTTGCCACATGTCTATGATGCTGTTGCCGCGCACTACATCCGCTTTCAGCCATTTCGACCCGGACATGGGTCGCTTCTCCGTTGAATCGACAATAGCCCGGGCTTTTGAACCCCGAGCTTTTTGGCCCGCTTCACAAACCGCTCACCGTACGCAGTTTATGCCTGGATCGCAGAGCATTCAAATCCGACACCCGCAACATCATGAAGCTCAAAATCGTAGAGCCGCAAAAGATTCAGATTTGAATTCGCTATTTCCCGCATTTCGCCCCGCAGCTTCTCCCTGAGCAGCGGCAGCGGCGCCCTTCTCGCGAACACCATCAGCGCGTCGCTCGGGCCGGGGCAGCCCCCGCAGCAGTTCAGCCTGCTCTCCCGGGTGGTCGCCATCCAGTCTACCGACCAGTCGACCGCAGTCCTGTCCGCGCCGGGGCTGCTCATGCTGCAGTACTCGGGGGACGCGGCCGCGCAGGCCAGGAGGCGCGCGCGCGCGCTGCTGGGTACGTTGGTCGCGGATCCCTTTTTGCGACCCTGAGACGACGAACTTGGTGATAGGATCCTCGCGACCTGTGAATGGTTTCAGTAGTATCGTGTAAGGCCTCTAAACTCTTGAACTCATGAATCCTGGACAGATATAGTGGATCGAACTTGCTGATCACGGCTGACGGTTGTCTCGTGGCGCCACAAAGAAGCAATCGCTACGATCAGTGCCTTCGAAAAAACTTGGCCTCCCGCAGGCCTCAGCGTTCAGTCGGAACCTCCTGAGAGCTTCAATGTCACTTAGATCACCGAAGACCTGAACGCCAAACAGCTTCTCTCCATCTCTTCGCCACAATCCGGAACTTTCTGAGCATCTTACAAAGCTTCAAACGTTGTGAAAGATCACCAACTTTTCCGCTCTCTCTCCACAGCAACCGGAAACGCAACGGACGGCCCCCCGGGGGTGCTTCTCTTCAACCCTGACCTGTCTGTGGGCAGTACTGCCAGCTGGCAGCAGGTGGCGAGCAGCGTGATCGTCACGTTCGAGGACGGCTACTGCACCGCCCAGGTGAAGGACCTGGGGAACTACGCCGTGGCGACGCTCTACGTCGGTGAGTGCATAATTCTCAAGAAAGATAACAATAAGCCCCGATAGCAATAAGCTCCGATAAGTCTGAAACCCTAACCTAGAAAGATGCCTGCTCCGCCCCCATACCCACCCTAACCACCAAAGTAACTCTACCCGTCCCAGTGCGGTTACCCTATCATTATCTCGGCTTATCATTGTCTTTCTTGAGTCTCATGTCGAGTACCCGGGAGACGCCAACCGGCCGGTCTGCAAACATGCGGTTCTGCGAGACTTTGTGTGGCGTCCACATGATTGGAGGGAAACCGGCCTACTCACCATCTCAGGTTGTTCAGATTCCCGCAAAAGTGTGTGATGGGCGGAAGAGAGTGCGGAGCGTCGAAGTTTTGAAACAGGCTTTAGTTTGCCAGGAGAAAGCCTTCTGCCCGGTTAGAGAGCCGCCTCTGTGAATGCGAATCTCTACACGTTCCCCAAAATGGGCGCACTCTCTCAAAGCAATTCTTCTTTTCGTTAATCCGCCGGCATCCCGAAGGTCAGTTTCTGCCAACTTTATCAAACTGACGGAGTCCATCCCACCCCCCTCCTGCAGCGCCTCCCGTTTCAGGTTTCATACCTTCGGACCCCACCCCCAGCCCGACGCCGACTCCCCCCCTCATCGTGCCCATCTACCAGCCCCCCCCCAGCGCAAACGAGTCCACGCCGGCCACTGTCATGTCGGCTTCCGTCGGAGGGGGTTCAATAATCCTGTACGTCATCATCTCTGTTGTGGCGATTGCACTAGCGACAGGTGAGGCCCCGCTTCCGTCCGCAAATGCGTGCGCTTTATCAAATGTTTATGTGCTTTTACCCCTTTGCATACATACGACGGAGCTTGTCGCGTCTATCGTGAACCCTCCCGCTGAAACTCTTCCCATTTCGCAGCGAGCCCTTGAACGGTTACAATAGTCCGAGATGATAGCTAGTTTCAATCCTGACACCAGGCCTTTTCAAACTTCGCGCAGGCGGGTTGCGTGCTGATAAGAAGCGGCGGCACCTTCTTGAAAAACTTCCAACATTATCTTTGAAAAGCTACACCATATCGGAAAGAGAACCACCTCCAAATTCTTGACACCAAAATTTTTTACACCCCGTGCAGGTGTCGCGGGTTGCGTGCTGGTGTGCAAGCGGCGGCAGCCCAGCAAGGCCGTGTCCATGTTCGCCCCCAAGGCGCCCGCGTTTGCGGACACGCCCAACGACAGTCCGCGGTCCGCGCAGCCGATGCGCCGCCGCAAGAGCCGCAAGTCAGGGACGCACTTCGAGTTGCCGCAGGACTCGCCGGGGGGTAAGAAACAGCGCGCTGCATCTTTGCTCTGTTATTGATTCCGAGGAGACTCCCTCGTTCTCCATGTTTTGCAACGTCATTCTTGTTGTGTTCCTGCTGGTAATCCACTTTCGTCGTTGCTTCCAATAAATGGCCGCAAGAGGCTTTCCAGATTAGTTGTTTTGGCTGGGGAAGAGAGGGCGAAGGACCCCAAAGTACGTCTCTTTGATTTGGGCGGACTCATCAACCGCCAATGTTAAGTCCTGAACGCAGCGACCACTGGTTTTCCAGGTTCTCTTCCGGGTACACCCCGAGGGCGACGCTTCTCGTCCGGCCCAGAGCTGGCACGGTCGCCGCTTTCCGTCGGTTCGATAAGAAAGTCGTTCACAGACAAGGTCCGCAAGATCAGCATGTCCGTCATGGGTCGCTCGGATGAGGTCATGCATACGCAATACGAGGACCTAGAAACAGTCGACCTAGAAGGCACCACGCCGACAGGGCAATGACGGGTTGCGCATCTGAATTGCTCGCGTTAGGTAATTAAGTATAGCAGGGAACCGCCATTTGAATGTTTTGCTTACGATTAGAAGCTCTAGCATGCGGTTAGTACTGTCCCACTCACATCCATTCGTTAAAGCTTACTCCAGAAGCGTGGCTACTTCCGAGTTCAGGACTAAATTTCTATCAGGGGGTAATCAGGTCCACCTCCTAGAAGTCTAGAGCTTTCTGACTGTATGCTTCATCCATAGACTTCTCGTCGGAGTCAACGTTCCGGATAGGGCCATTGTAGTGCTTACGGGCACTTACAAACCACCATACCAGAATGACAAGTCCAAAACCTCCTCCTGTAACCGGCGTGTAGTTGAAAGTCGCGCTGCGGTCAACATGGAGGTGATTGCGTGAATATCTTTGCAATGTTAGATGACCGTCCAAGGCAGATTTGCACCTGATATTTCTGCCCTAGAAGGTTCCAAATCAACCGACGCCAGCAAAGTAGTCGCATCCTGAGGGTTCCATTTGCGCGAGTCCCACTTATGTGAGCATTTTGAATTAGGTCATGTGCATTCACAAAAACTATGTGGTTTCGGCCTGCATAGACTGCACTTATAGCAAGTAACATGCCGTGTTGCCCTCGGGGTTACATTGAATCGCAACTACGACGTTTTGCTTGCCTCACCTGTTGATCGGGTAACTGAAGGGCAGGCAAAGAGCGACCAGCATGAATAACATATACACCACCGCGATCCAACCAACGATGTAAGTATACCTGCAAAAGACGCGAGCATGTGTTCCGATCTGCTTAGTCACTAGGAGCTCATCTTCATTTAGCTACAGCATCATTTGCCATGCGTTGCAAACGGAAGCAATGGTTGGCCAAATTTCTGTCCAATATCTTTCATGCTATAAAAAAGAAAAAGCCGCGCGCACTACGCGATTACCAGCATACGACTCGACTCTTTCATGTAGAAGACTTACCGCCCCATGTTGAATGGCCCTGGCTTGAAGTTTTGCGGGCACACTAAGCGGAGGCAGATCGGGACGATGTAGGCCACGTGGAAGGAGATTGACCCACACGTGGTCACAGCATTGAAAGCAATGACACTCTTCAGCGAGAAGAGCGCAAAGCAGAAGGAGAGCAGGGAGGAGATCCACACGGCCGCGACAGGAGTGTGCGAGCCCTTCGGAGACCAGTGCACGAAGCCGCTGAAAGGAACGGCCTTGTCACGGGACATGGCGAATAGCTGCAAAAGCAGAGGCTCTCTGTCGGTTGCAGGTTGCGACAGTTGTGCTACATGAACAAGTCGTTATTTTATGCGTGTTCTGATCGATCCGCGTTCCTATGACGCAGTATCATGTGCATCAAGCGATGCAACAGTCTGATCGCAAAATATTCGGCTGATGAGCTTGCGTGGCAAACGTGATCTGCCTTCCACAGAGTCCACAGGGTTTTCACATTGTCAATTCTAGGCTGAGGCGATTGAGAGAAGGCGTGTCTACTAGGTTGCGTCATTTGCGACGCTGAGTCCTTCTTGAACGACGACAATCAACTCGAAGTGACCCATTTCGGTTTGACAACACTTGCAGAAAGAGAAGACTTACCACCCGAGAGCAGGCTGCTATCTGAGGTACTCCACTACAGCAAGCGGTGACGAGGGGAATCGTCAGCAAGGCAATTGCACCATTGTAGCTCCGGCCTTTGCTTAAGAACGCGTCATAAAAGATCTGCCCGACCACGCTTCGACCAGCCGTTGCGTTCTGAGGATCTAATATGGTGGCAGGATCCTGCGGCAATAGAACATGACAGTCAAGAAAACAAGTCTTGCTTCAAGATCAACAGCGTCCTGCTCTTTGAATCAATCCTAGTGCTCAGACTATCTTATAATGCGCGATTCATGAGGACGACTTACGAGGACTTTTGTCAAACTCAGCGGGACTGTTGGATGCAGTGTCAAACGCAGCCTCAAATGCTACTACCCAGCGGCTGCTGGTGTGCCAGATGACGCGACACCTTAGGAAAAGTAAGCTTTAGGAATAGTAAGCTCAAATCAAACACTGAAATCCTATCCTATAGAAATCACCCGCTCCGCACCCGTACCCACCTTAACCCCCAGACTAACCCTAGCCGTCCCAGGCTGGTGAGCTTACTATTCCTAAAGCTTACTATTCCTAAAGTATCATGAAATGTGTGCCAGCTGTACCGACCTGGATACAGAACGTGAGGACAATGATGAAGATCCAGCCAAAGAAGCCCGCCGCTCCGACTGCGCTGATGATGGAGACGGGGGTGGTGACGTCCGAACCGACCGTCTCTTCGGACATGTGCACCGCAGCCTGCATCACACGACGGGCTTCTGTAGCGCTTGAAAATGGGGCAAACTTCCCCCAAGGAACTTCTGGCGGGTCGATCCAAAGGCCGTGTTAGTTACGCATGTAGGAAGAAGATGTGCATGGCCGGGCATTCGTTGCAATTTCGGCGACAGAGAACGCAGTTTGTCGCTGACACGGTTCTTGAGATTTGACATGAGAATCGACATCTGAACGAAGCTACATTTCTGTTGTCAAAGCAGAAGTGAGCAGAAAGCAACCACAAATTCCTACTTCAAGTTTGTCGTATACTCGTAGTCATCCTATTATGTAACTTGAAGTTGGCTCTTAAGTTCGAAAGCTTACGTCGTAGGCCCCAATTGACCATTGGGCCAGCAGCGAGCCAATCAACAAGACACGAAAGACATTGTCGATGCCTGTGCCCGCTGCAGGTTCGTAGTGAGTGAAGACGTACTTGGCCGATTGCTTGTGTGCTGTGCGGGCAAAAAGACAGATTGTCAAAGTCAAGGTCCAACATGTCGCTACAGTGAAAGGTTAAAGTCCCTCTGTTCCTCACGGTGCCAACAGACGGGTTGAGCTCGACTTTCGGAGCGGCCGTAGAGTTCCAACAGTAAAATACGATTGCATGCCATTACACCAAGCGGCCAGAAAACGGCGAGAACCTTTCAGATTGTCAATGGGCATGGCAGACAAGCCAAGGCGGGCGTTTTTACTGACAGTTCTAGACCTACTTAACATGAAGATGCACTAAGCTCTCCAGCCAAACTCGCCGCTAGCACTTATCTAGCAGTTAAGCGCTAACCTTCGGGTTATGTCAGTCAGGATATTCTGTGAATGCCTGGGACCCGCGGCACGGAAAGGAGTGACCCCAGGCATCCGTAACGAGCAAGCACCGCAGCGAAATCATTCAATCAAGCCCGTGAATCTGGCAGAAAGTATGGCTCTAGCTCACCAGAAACGGAAAAGCAAGGTGGCCACGATGACGACTAAACCGGCCAGCTCAACACAGAGGACCGTCTTTTCAAACACCGCCAGGATTCTGACGTTGAAGGTGTTGATGGTGGCCTGCACATGCATGATATATAAGCTGTGAGCGCAGCAATAAACCGCCGTTCGAAACGTGCGTCGATCACTGCGTCATTGCACCTGTACTATGACAAACTAAGGCGGGCCAACAAACCTTCTTGACAACGAGAGGCAGATGCTGAAGTGAGGGAATCTACAACGCAACCAGCTTGGCCTTTGCTGCCAACCTCATCACCTCAGCCTCTCAGAAAGAGCGAGAGACATCTTGTTAAATCAGACGAGCAGTTGGGAGCGTCTATGCGAAACCCACCTGGATGATGCAGAGGCCTGACATGATTGCCAAGATGAGCCCCTTGCTGGCAACATATCCACTTTCAGGACCAGGTCCTGTAGCGATGACCACTTGCGTTGCAATAATGTTGGCTGCTATGTTGTTGATGACGGCCAAACCGCACACGAAACCCAGGAAATTGTACCAGCCCTGTTTGTAAGCAAAAGCGGCTCGTGTCAGAGTCGAATCCATTTCAATTCAAGGTTGTCAGTGCAGAGACACCGTACCCTCTTTGAGTCAGCTTTTGCAGAAAAAAATCTGGATTTCTTTGAATCCTAAGATACCACATCCTCTTAGCACGAATCTTATTGACTAGACGATCTTTTTTCCACGTCTCTCACCACGGGTTACATAAAAGAGACACGATCTTCTTTTCGCCAAGGGCTAAAATAAGAGACGTCCTCAAAATCAGTCAGTGTTTTTTGTTTGTGTCCAAAAGCATACAGAACGACTTGGGCAGGCTGCAGATTGCGCAGATACCAATTCCAGTCAGAGGTTTTGCAAGCACGAGAAGGAGGGAAATGATTCCACAGCTCACCGTTATCCAGGACCAAAAGGGGCCCCACGTAGGCCCAGCCAAAACGTAAAACCAGGGGTAGAGGCCTCCGGCAGTCTGCAGCACTAGTTTGTTCTTTCAACTTGCGAGGTAGAAAGGAGTGTGTGACCACACCTCCATAATCAGGTGCTGGGGGAGCATATTTGAAACTTTTTGGACAGGAAGTACGCAGAGCCTAGGTTGCCCTTCAGTCTTGAGTATTGAGTGATCAAAAAGACCAAAAGGTGCTGCTCGGCAGCGCTGAGCCTTCTTACCTGCGTATGAAAGTTGGATACCAAACTGGAAAACAATGAGTGCCTTCTCAAGTATCACTTTTCTGGTTCTATTCTGACGTCACAGACAATCACATGCATAAAAGCCAAATATGAAAAGGACCTGTTGGCGGGGATTTCCAAGTTAAGCAAAAGATGGCCAACATGTCAAGAAAGGCATTCCTATAGCAAGAGAAACTCTGTGTTCCTGACTCCAAATCCTTGCAAGAAGGTACTTGGTTCTTAGAGTTGAGGAGTTCAAACTGACCGGTAGGCTGCTGCTGAGCTCTGCCATTGAAGATGCAATGAAGAGGCAGAAGATGCTGGTGAGGAACCAACCCCACACAACTGACACTGGGCCTCCATTCTGAAAGCCCCAGCCGTACAGACCAGTGACACCCATCAGTACTCCAATAATGGTGTAGCCAATTGCAAAGTTAGCAATTGCGCCCTGCAAGTAACACCAGAGTAACAACCTTAGCAGATGGATAAGAGGCCGGAGCCTCCAGTGGAGTGAATGTAGCAGAGTACTTGATGAGACAATATCACTTGGCTGGACTGTATTGGACATAGGTTGGTGGAACCGCGTGGCTTGGAGCGATCATGCAAGTGGTTGGGCCATCCCATTCATAGCAGTCAGGGAGTCAGTTTAACTTAAGCTGTGAGACTCAATAAAGAGAGGGGCCTTTGGTCTGACGACAAGCTTTGCCAACTCTGAGCTAACTGGCTGTCCTGTTGTGCCAAGTGATGAGAAGCTATTTATCTGATCAAAAGCAATTTACTTCTAGAAAGATAAATGTGAAGTCAGTACATTTGCTACTGTTTGTCCTGCATAAGATTGCCAAGTGATGACCCATGACTAGCCTGCAAAAGCAGGGCTTTAAGGGCAGCAAAGACAAGCTCACCAGTGCCCGAAACAACTCCTGCTTATACCTGCAAGCGAGGGCTAACTATCAGCCAGTGAGTTCTTCCAATGTCAATGCAAGGAGTGCTCAAGCCACGTGGGAGAACATGTTGAAGGCTGGGGCAGACTGAATTGGTGCGAGGAAAGGGAGTCATTGATCTGGCAGAATTAAGACTAGCTTCTGAGTGTGGCCAAAAAAGATTGAGACCTGAGCAGACAGATTTGAAACTGCACTCTTACATCATGACGGGTAATGCAGCCTTTCGAAATATATCAAGAATGTTGTGCTTGAAAGCAGGATCAGGTATTAGGGCAATCTCAATCAGCAATTAGGAATCCCGCTCAGTATTGCAACTTGCAAAGCTTACCCCAGCTCCCTCAATCGCTTCTCCCCCGAATCAATGGCCATCGCCTTTGTAGCCTTAAAGTGAGCCGGTGTGGAAGACACCTCTCCTTTCTTGACAAGAGCTGCACCCTCCATAGTACCTCACTCTCTTTACGTCTTTGGATCGTTTGGCCAAGAGAGGAAGAAGTCGAAATCGGTTTTACATCGGAAAGCAGTAACCAAGCTAGCAGCAGGCTGCCACTGTAACTCTCCGACCTTTCCGGATTTAATATGAGCCGGTTCATCTTGCAGTGGCGGCTTGCCGTCGGAGCTGCCTGGCCGTGGCTGGGCGTCTTCTTGCGACAGCCTGCCAGCCGGCAGGTGCGCCATCATGCAACAGAACTTACAGAAGAGTTCTTTGGTTGGGGTTGTACGTACCTCCTAATACTATCGGTACATACAGTTTTTTGGAGTACCTAAACCTTTGTCTCCTCCTTCAATTTGAGTCTAGCTTTAGCTGCTTTCTAGTCCACCTTCATACCAGTATACGGTCGGGTGCGACCTCACTGACGTCACAGGCTACTGCCCCCCTGCCGGGGGCCCGGGCCTTGCCATCACCGGCCGGGAATGACCGTTATGCAGGCCCCGGGCCGATTTGAGTCGGGTTCTTTTCCGTTCTGGGAAGAGCCTCACAACCGGAGCAGGTCCCCGGTTCCCAAAAACAGGGTGCGAGGTGCGCGGGCGACGGCACTGCGGCTGCCGGGGCAGACTTACACGCCCGGCTATGGTGAAGTTAGAATCCAGCTGTCCGGCCGGGTCGCGACCCCCCCTCCCCGGGCCCCGGCCCCCCACACGGGCACAACCAAATTAATTTGATCATGATTGGTGCCGCCTTGAAGCTTGGGATTTGGGCTAGCTACGAATTAATGTGGCACCAGGCAGACCGCACGACGCTGGCGGCTGCGCACGCCGCGCCGCATCGGTAACCCTGGGGTCAGGAGTCAGGACACTGTGAGTGGCTGAGCCTGAAACACATCAGATCCGTCAAGACCAGTACAAACCTAAGTATCTCAACCCGCTTTGGACGGCCGGGCTTGCCTGCCACACTAATGTGAAGCCGCATACCGTAATCGCAATCGATGCTACAGCCTACAACAACCTAGGATGCCGCCCAGGCCGTAGGATCCTCTACCAGCTGGCCTTCAACCCGGTAGCTGATCTAGACCAGCAACCGGGTTTTACATTTTAGTGCCGGCCCGTTCCCTGCTAGCTAAGCATGAGTAGCCAGCGGGCGCCCATGCAGAGAAGTAGATCTACCGGTTTCCTCAGGTAGATCGCCCCATTTTGTCGTATCCATCCTGGACTTCGGATTGGCTGGAGCTCTCGTTAAGGTTAGGTTCTAGAGAACCGACAGATCCTCGCTTATGACTTGTCCAAGGTGCAGGTTAACCCCGTACCTTCCGGATCATGGTGGCCACCTTCTCCCCTCCTCCTCGACCCTTTCACAGAAACCACCGCACAGAATGGCAAAGGCGCGTCCATTGGTGTCCTGGGCGGAAGCCAGGCAGCCGGGATCGAGTGCCCCTGTTAACTGCGTCATATAGCCGAGACGACCGTGCCCTGAGCCCGATCCCTGCTCGGGCAAATTGCCTCCAGGTGGGCAGTAACCGGATCAACTTGGCAAGATCTGAGGTTAATCAGCTTGGCATCGACGGCTCGGTAAACGAAAGAGCATCGGACGGCTGGAATATTACAAAGCCATCCAGTGCCCGCCTTTCCACTGTAAAGGCCCGCTAATCTACGTAACCCGGTTTAACATGACAGACTTTTTCCACACCGGCGCACGATGATCAAAGCGTCATCTTTAGTTTCGACGCCTAGTTTTCCTTCTGAAAGTCGTGAAAACTTGATGATCAAGTTGGCTGAACTACATCACCGGACGCTCTCTGTGAGAGTCTAGTGACAATTAGGCAGTAGATGATCGAATAACATCTGTGCATTGAACGGTAGATTCTTACAAACCACTAGGGCCAGCAAAACCAATTAATCCATAGTAGAGCATATTTGGAGGTTTGCGACAATCTGCTGACCTTTTCGGTCTCGTTCTCAAACGCAGAGAGCATTGTTCCGCATGAGATACTTCTGCACTGCACGTCCTTTGTTTGAACCATTCTATTCATAGAGAACTCCACGCGGACCACATTCGTTATCTAATGGGCTGCCACGTCCTCCTTAGAAGCTGGTACCGTTGCACCGACTCCCCTTCCGCCTCCTTCAATAAAGTATCCTGGATCTCTACCCTAATCTGGTCACTCCCCCCAGTCTCGTTGCCCGGGGGATCCCCCTTTCCCCCGAGCCCTTCTACCAAGAGCTGCAACGGTCGCTCCGCTTGGTCCACTTCGTCGTCGCTCGAGTAGCCGCGCGCATCGAGCGCCGCGGCCGCGTCGCAATCCTTGCCGAAGCGCACGCGCAGGGGGGCCGACGGCGCGGCCACATAGGTGCAGGGCGCGGCGGGCGCGTTGTACAGATAGGAGGGGCCCATGTCGGCCTCGCCCTTGCGCCGCTTCTCCATTGAAACCTGGGGCAAAAGAAGAGCGTTAGGAGCACTGTTCGTGGCCAGTGTTCTCTTTCTGAGTGCAGTGGCCGGAGCTGACAACAGCAGATTGCACGACGAAAGAGGTCGGGCTTGCAGCTTCCTTGTTTTCCGAACCGTCTTGAACTGGATGCAAAATTTCATCTTTGTTTTCAAAGATCGCACGAAGTATCGGGGTCATATAAGAGTCGCCGAAAGACAGTCTCTTTCATCCTGCGACGTGAAGCTTAATCATCCTCCAAAGCAAATTGTTGTCCTTGACCGGTTGGTCGGAGATTGTCTACTCATCCGGCGAGAAATCCAAACGTTCTCTCACCTCCGCGTTGAAGGCTGCTAAAAGAGAGGCTGGGACAGGTTCCGGCGCATGGTAGTCCGGCACGAAGAGGTACAGCACGCGTCGGATCAACGGAAGCGTCAAAGGCCCGCACACCTGCCAAGGATGCAAAAAACTCAAGCCCATCAAGCCTTGTCTGAAAACAATCAACCGACTAAAACGAGGCACTCTCCACGGGTTCCAGAAAAGTGTCACGAGGACGACCGCTTCTTGTAACTTTGTCCTTCGGGACACATGCTTTGCAAGCGGTCGATTTGAAAGTTGAGACTTTGGCACAGCATCTCACGAAGAATCGAGGGGTCTTGCCATCCTTGACGCGGCAAAAGAAACAAAAAGCGGGGGACTCAGGACTTGTGTCCCGTGCAAGCATCATGAAAACGCAAAAATGATGCGATTGCTCCGAGGCTCACCTCTTTTCTGACGGCCCGGTCCATGAGCATCTCCTTTGGCAGCATCAGCAGGTCCGCAGCGGCGCGCAGGTAAGGGGACGGTTCCGCTCCGGGAGGTGCTGAGGAGGGCGAAGCGGAGCCGCATTCCGTTCCGTTCAGGAGCTCTCCGCTGAGGAGCTGCGGCAGCCATTCGGACCAGGCCTTGATGGCGATCTTGAGCTGGACGCCCCCTGAAGGAGAAAAATGACTTCAAGATGAGACTTCGACTGGTGTAGCTCCATACATTCAAAGACAAGATAATCTGGTCTGGAGGATCGTCTTCCTCCCTTGCAATGTCAAGAAGGGAGCGGTGATCCAGGAGTTTTACATGGCGGTCCGAGCTGTCCAAACAAGAGGAGCTGCCTAGTTTCGACCTGGCCTTGACAAACAAGGAGACGTACGACCAAGCAAGCCCACAATTGCTCCTGCGTAGATTCCGTCTATCTCCCCTTCCTTCTTTAATCCATTGATACGACTGACCCATTTTACTGCGGTCTGCTCTGAAACAATTGTCGTCGCATGTTTCCAATCGAAGTCGAAGTTCCATAACGCAGCCTGGCGACAAACGCCTACGTCATATTCGATGCTAGTGCGCGCGCGCTCACCTCCAAACGTGAGCTTTCCCGCGGGGATGGGCAGCGCGCTCGGCTCGGTGAGGGGATCGCTTATGGGATCCGTGGGCCCGTCGATCTTGGGGTCCCGCAGCAACGCATTGAAGAGGGCGACGTCCAGCCGTGCGATGCAGTGGTCTAATACCTGTAAGGAAGCGCCCTAAAATCTTCTCAACGGTTCAAGAATCCTGTTTGTCGGACGCAAGGGACTCGGAGGAACAAAAGGGAAACCGTGTAACTTCAAACGCCAAAGTGGCATGCTGCATACCGTGACAGAAGAAGATACAAGGACAGCGGTCCATGGTTGGACCGTTCTAAACGCCGCTTCTGAAAGGTAAAATAGGAGCCCGTCTCAGCTGTTCATGACATGTTTATTGCACCTCGAGCTTGACTTTGATCGCGCCAGGAAAACAAGCCAAACCGACTCCAGTGGATCAAAAGTAGACAAAAATTTCCAGGCCAGATGCGTATAGCTTGTCGGAAAAACCTGTTCTAAAGGTACCGCACCCTCTCTTGCGCTGCTCACCTGTTGTGTCAACACGTGTAGGCAGCCGCACTCGCGCCCCTCCGCGCGCGCGGGACAACACAGTTTCTCCACCTCGAGTAGTACCCCCTTCCACAGCTCAACACACTCCAGTGGACTCTCCTCGCAACCCTGACCCCCCCGACTCCCTTGCCTTTTCTCCCCACTTACACCGATACCGCTTCCGTTCGCCTTTCCGTTTCCGCTTCCACTGCCGTTTTCGTGTCCGTTCTCGGTGCGTCCGCTGGGGCTAGCTTCGCCCCCTCCGATCACGCCGTCTTCCGTCGGCGCAGACCTCCTCGTTCGCGAGCTCGCCGGAGTTTTCACACCGCTCGTGGACGGCGAATCCGACTCGGACACGTCAGCGCTTTCGGACGCTTCACCTGACGACGGACTCGCCGGGCCTTTCGCTTTGTCCAATTTGCTCCGAAACCCAACAACCTTCCCATTACTCCCGATGATCTGCCCCTTCTTGTCCACCTTCGGGCCCTTGGAAGGAGGGGCCCGGTCCGTCCTCCCGACCGGCACCTTGCTGACGTCGATCACGAGCTCCGTCTTCTTCAGCGGCGGCGTGCTGACGTCAGCGCCGGTACGGACCTCGGCCTTCCTCCGGTACCCGGGCTGCATGGGCGGGTTCATCACGCGCCACCACAGGAGCTGCAGAACCTTTCCGCAAATCCAAGCCTCCGTTTTCTTCAGCGCGTCGCAGTAACCCGCCGCGGTTTTCCATCCCGATTTGCCTTTGCCCGCGTCCGGAGCGGAACTACCGGCTGAGTCGTCCCCTTTGTTCACGCCGGGTTTCGCGGGCGGGGTGTCTCGGGATGGGGCTGCCTTTCCGGAGCTCCGGTTGAGCATCCGCTCCGCTTCGAGGATCTCCGCTGAGACCTTGGGGGCGGGCGCGGCTGCTGACGTCTCCGTTCTGTGTCCAAAAGGGTTGAGGCGGTGTTAAGCGACTAACCAAAATTGCAACCAATTGTGGAGGCTCTTTGAACGGAGTTCCGAATCAAGCAGCCTTCGCTGTCAGGACGAACCCGAATGCCCGATACACTGCTCGACGGTCTCCAGATTGGGCAAGCCGTGAAGCATTGAGCAGCAAGGCACGCAGTCAGGAACCGTCTGTAGCCTGCTCGCATTCTCAGAGAAGCATGTAGGTAATCATCGGTTAGGACATCTACCCCAGGCACACTCCTCACCGTTTCCTCTCCTCTGCAATCCGCATCTCGATGTCAAACCCGGCCGCAACCATCTCCCGCAACACAACACAGTTCGACCACCAGTAGACGAGCCTCCCGACGTCGTCCCCGCATGCCCGGGCCGCTAGAATCAGTCCCGAGACGCTGTTCCGAGCCGTTCCCGCTGCAATCTCTGGGGGCCAGAGCCCGTTTCCCCGTGCCTGGATGTACGCGCGTGCCAGCCGCCGGGCCGGGGTGTGCAGCTTGTGTGCGGTTTGCCCGTGGACGGACACAGCGGTGTGAATGGCCACCTCGAGCGCGGCACAGTCCCGGAGCTCCCCCTGGAAAGGAAAAGGGCCGTACTAGAGGCGGTCAGTCGTCTTTTTCAAGGTTGCAGTGTCATTGAAATGATCTTGACCTTAGTCGGTCACAAGTTTCAAGGATACGATATGGTGGCAGAACTATTGGGCCTCGTGTCTGAAGCATTCAACAGTCTTTGATTCGCAGCGCTGTCAACTACTGTGCCTTCGCACCTTTCTCCCTACACACGCAGCATACGCAAACATACTTTTCCGCCTACAACTGGCTACTCGAAGTACGAAAATAAGCTGATTCTGAGCTGCTTGGGCAATCTCAATGCCGAGATAAGATGCAGACCAGCTCAGTACTGGCACGAGCCCTGCTTACCTCTAACCTCAAAACCCGTGACTCAGCTGTTGTCGCTCGCTCTTGCGCCAGCCTGACCTTTTCTGCGGCATCCAGAACAGCCATTGACATCTGCAGCACAGGCAACACGGACAGGTCAGCCTATGTGTGCCGTGAAAAAACATCCTTCTTATACGTTCTGCTTTTTGCCGTGCTTATGCTTGGGCATCCTGGAGATTGAATGCTTCTAGGACACCGTGCATCATTGCATGACGTCCTCAAAGTGGTCCCTCTTCTAAGAAGTGTTTGGAGCGAGCTTTCATGGCTAGGGACTCATCTGCCACTAGGTTCCTAAGTCCGGTAGGGATGCAATCACGAAACGTTGATCTGTACAAGAAAGAGCTTTGGCCTGCTCGATCACTCACTGACTACGACCTTCTAGCAATTGGCTGATCTCATGCCAGCTGCAAGTTGCGTAACTTACCAAGGCAATTAGAGGATGGGTTACCAGCCCTACCTTTGCATTTTCTGTGCCTGGCTTGTTCTTTAACGCAATCGGCTTCCCCTGCGGCATGGCCATACCCGCCTTTCCCACCGCCGCTGATACTACTGCCCCATCGCTCACTCCCTCGCCATAATCTGGATGCGGTGGCATCGCGCCCTGCTGCATGGCGGACTTCGAAAGTGCAGCTTTTGCTGAGGCCTCCGGTAAAGCTTTTGCTTCCTGGCTCGACTTTGCACCTTTTTGCACTTCTGTATTGCTTGAAGCACCTGTCGTCTGACTTCTGGGTGGGGCTTTAGAGGTGCTTCTATCTGGCGTGCTTGCAGGAATGATAGGGGTGCTCCCATTAGGAGTGCTTGCAGGCTTTGTAGGCGTGCGTATTTCGGGAGTGCGTGCAACGCTGGCCGTTCGGGACGGGCTTTTTGGCTTGGGTGTTTCCACGGCTTCAAAGTCATCCTCCGTCATGAAGTCCAAATCACTGTCGTCATCTGCATCATCGGCAGCGCTTCCTTTTCGTTTTCTAACCTCCTCTTCGTCATCTTCTACTTCTTCACCGTCCCCCTCCGCAGTCGCTCTGCTTTCCCGCTGTCCATTTCTAGCTCCATTCTGCCTCCCAGGCTGGCTGCTCAGTTCCCCGTCGCTGCCTTCATCTTCGCTTTCCATCAGCGAGTCTATCAAATCTTGGTCAACCGCTTCCGGTGGAGCGGCCGCTGGCTTGCTCAGCGCCGACTTCGCCTTCTTAAGCTCAGCTTTTGGCTTCTCCTGCCTCAGACTCATCGACTTCTCAAGAACCACTGCCTTCTTGGCCTTGGCGCTCAAACACGTGACCGTTGCCTCAATGTGGATAGCCTGACCGCCATTTGCCTTCTCAATCTGCTTGTTTACAGCCAGCCGGATCTTCAGAAACTTCCCCACCGGCATGACATCACTCCCCCCAGCTGCAAATTCCGCGAGGTCCAGCACCCCACGGCCCAGCGGCGGCTCCTTTGGCTGCCCGTCGCTTGCGGCATCGTGCAGTGTCAAAATGATGGTCTTCTTCTGCCAGATGTGACTGTCCCCGTCAGCACCTCTGCTCGGGCTCTTGTGCGCGGCATGCTCTTTATGCAATGTGGCAGGTATCTCAAACAGCTCATTGAAGTGAATGGCCCCTGCCGCTGCACCTTCCTCATCGCTGCTGACGTCACCAGGTTCAACAAAGGCCACCTTGCTGGTGCCTGATCGCTTGTTGTCCCTGTTCCACTTGAGGACCAGCCCCGCCGGCTTGTCTTCCGCTCTGCCCTTGCTTTTCAGCTGCACCCATGGCTGCACGCACTGAACCTGGACATTGAAGGTGAAGCGCTCCTCGCCCTTGTGATTCCCAAACAGGAAATCCATCTTGGAGGATCAAAAGATCTACCAGAGCTGGTACCTAAATGCTTATGCTAGCTGCCTTGACGAGACTCTCCACAGTCGATCTGTCAGACAAGGCAGAGCCATTGTCTAATCACTTGCCGTCCACCCTGAGGTCATTGGTTGGTCCTGAGAAACACTGGTTCTTCTACTTTTTCCTCAGAGAAGTGCTCTACCAAGGACCTGCAGATATAGCTATCTATCTTTCAGGGGTTTGAATGGAGGGCTATGTACTTGAAAACCTTTCAAGGCTCGCTATATACATATAGCCGCCGGCGCCAGACAGTTGTGCATCGTGCAAGAAAAAGCAAAGGAGTCGCAAGAAACGTCTTCCCTTGAAAGTGAAAGGGGGGCGCTGATGCCACAAGCAAGAACTTTGTGACAGTGGCTTGCATGCCAGCACAGGTCCGCCCTGAATACCCAGGTGGCCCTTACCCTTACACATCAGTATACCTAACAGAGTTTGACACCAGATACTGATCAGCTACTGGTCAAAGGAACCGTGTATGACATTGCCGCGCGCGATGAATGTATCGGACGGGTGAAGACAACGGAGATTTGTCGAAGAAGTCCCATCGACGGTGAGGATCACCGGAGAAAAAGAATCCCTTGCAGGATCAGGAGATATTGGACGGAGTATAATTTCTGTAACAGTACAGTGTACGTAGGTACATACGCACAGGATCAGATTCAGCCGGCAATGTTGGCGGCGCCTTTTCCCTTCTTCTTCCTCAAATATTCACACATACATACGTATCTTGCGGCTCTCAGTAAAACATTCACTTTTCTCTGCGTGCGGAGCGTGTGATAGAAGAGTCACAGATTAGCAGAGGCTAAGGAAGACGGTAGAGAAGCTTCTGCCAGTATACCCCCAGTATAAGCTGTCCCTGATGAATTTGCCACCTTTGCTTCACTAAATGCTGCTCATCTGATGACACAAACGTACTGCATCAATTCAGTCTGATCGAGTCCGTCTGTCTCAAAAGGTCACGTGCAATTTACCACTGATGCAGTGCATGTCTTGCTTCAGCCATTCGTTGTTTTCCTACCCTTCTCCCTACTTCAACAAAGATGCAGAGCTCACCTTCATCTTCCCAGAGCTTTGAAGTAAAACTCAAAATGAAAGCTGACGGTCCGTCAATCAATTACTTGCATAATGGTATGGGCAGTAGTCCCAACAGAGAATCTCCATACCAGGCAGCAGATGCAGCTAGCCCTAGAGCCATTTGCGTAGGTGAAGGGTTGAGTCCAAGATCCGTAAGAAGCGCTGAAGGTGCCAGTTCACAAGCAGAAGAGGCAATCAGCACATTCACTACCGCACTGAAACTCAGTGAAATCAGGACGCGGCGAGCGGTAAACGAACTGGAAGAGTTTCAAAGGGCTCCCTTGACAGTGTATGCAGCCACATGGAATCTGAACGGAAAGGTATGTCACCTCACATCTTCAAACTTGTGGCTAACAGCTTGATCTTGAGGATCCAAAGAGAGGTAAAGTTTCATTCAGGCGTGGTAATATCGTCGAGAAGGTCTTCTCCCTGCAACGTATTGTTAATCTCTCAACCGCGGTCCCTTGTGAGCTTGCTCTGACTCACCTTAAAACCTCTGCAGATGCCTCCCCACCGTCTACCTGAGCTGCTAGGAATAGGCCCATCAAACACCTTCTGCGACTTGTATGCTATTGGTGTTCAAGAAGCGCCCTCGATTGGCATCGAGCTCCAAGTCCTTGCAACGCTCGGAGAAGATTACAAGTGAGCCAAGCAAGCCGTGAACAGCAGAATTTGTCCTCCACGGTTTACTTGTCATTGCGAATTACAATTCAAGGGAGTTTGCAGCCCCTTCGGATGTTACACAATGGCTGGAAATCATAGCATGCGCATGCTTCGTAAAAATGGACGATCTAAAAAGTGTCCTGCTGAAAGCTTCCAGGCCACTTGAAAGCTCGTGTAGACCAGGTTGCTGTGAAGTTGGTAAATGTACCCTTTTCCACTTAGTTCGATGCCTTTCGGGCAGATAGAACCTTCACTTGTAAGACATACTCATACAAAGTACTCATCGCTTTATCAGACCCTTGTGATGCTTGATCCATCCCATGGATGATTGGATTCAATGCACATACCCTTTCTTTCCCTTTTTGCAGGAAGCTCGTTCATGTGTCACTCGCTTCCATCCATCTTACCCTGTTCGTCAAGAAAGAGCTTGCCTCCGAGATGTCTGACATTCACACAGACAGAGTAGCCACTGGCGTGGCTGCTTTCTTTGGAAACAAGGGCGGGGTGGCAGCTGCCTTCACCTACCGAGGCACCACGTTTCTCTTTGTCACCTGCCATCTCGCAGGTAAGATGTTGAATCAGGCTCACTTATTGTGCGTCGACAGCTGATGCAAACCGTCTGAGTTTCTGGGAGCAGGGAAAGGAGGTCCTAAAGAGCCGTCCGTTCAGGTTGTTCGTTGTGAAGTCAAACGGGGAGGACGTCCGACGAAAGTCAAGGGCTTTTGAAAGCTTCACGTAAGAACCTGCTTCGGGGCCTTGTGTTCAAGCAGAGAAAGCAGCGGGGCCTACTTCGAGACCAACTCGACATCACTCTAAACTGAAGACGATTTGCGTGCGCGGTTTGCAGCGCATCAGGACGCCGTATTGGAGCGGAACGACCAGTTCGGCCGCATCAGCCGGACCCTCTTTGTAAAAGAACGGGACTGGGCAAGAAGGGTCAACCAAGAACGGGTCCAATCGAGCAGCCCACGATCCCCCCGAACGGTTCGATCCCCGCCCCCACAAACCGCCCTCTCAAGCCAGCCTGCAGCTTCGCTTTACTCCCCCGGAACAAGTTCCCCGGGTACTAATCACTCAAGCCACTCCTCTGAATCAGCGACACTATCTGGGGCTGCGACGTACAGAAGCGTTGCATCCCCCTCTCAGCGAGACTCCCGTTCTGAGCCGCATGCCAATGTTACCGGGAATAGGATGACGGAGATCCAACCGACTGGATTTGAAAGCTCGCCCCTGAGCCCGCACTTTACCCCGGGGCAGATCACCGATACTCGAAAAGCTGGTGAGAGAGTAGGGAACTCGAGCGTCGCTGGAGTTCCGCCTGAGCCATCGGTTTCTTCTGAGGCGCTCCTGAAGCCCCACGTGGCGGACGATTTCGATATCATCGTGTGGAGCGGCGATCTGAACTACCGGGTGGAAGGCAACCGGAGGGTGGCGGATGCTGCTCTCGAGCAGAACTTGCTGGAGGTACGGAAAAGACATCTCGCGCCTGGTTCATTGGGATTCAATGGTTGGCCCCTTCAGACGAAAGAGATAATCTGCTTCTCACACGAGCACAGCTTTACCGTATGTTTTGACCGAGGCAAACCATGCGCTGGTCGCATGCAGATGTAAGATTGGAGTGTGTGCAAGCTGCAATGTCTCGAACCGTGGCTGACTGCCTCGAACTTCTCCGAACAACAGAGAAATGAGTCCTTCGGCGGAAGACAACCTACCTGAACGGCAGAGAAGTGACGTGAAACACCGCGTGTTGATCGCAGGTGCTGAGAGCAAATGATCAGCTACTGCGGGAGAAGCAGGCCGGCAACGCCTTCCAAGGATACGAAGAAGGAGACCTCTCTTTCACCCCGACCTACAAGTTCGATGATCGGAGCCAGCGATACGACAGCAGTACGAAGGTATTGTCGGCGTCGCTTGCTGCCCTTACTTGACTTAAAAAAGCAGCGCATCGCTCCAAATGTCCTGATTGCTGTAACGATGACTCGTCTTGATGCCACATTTTGCCTCGGGGTCCGCGCAAGCTTGCAGCTTGGTCATGTTATCCGAGAGAAAAAACGCAGCGTTGCGCTTCTTTGGGGACTTATATTCAACCCAAACATTTTTGCCGTTGATGCCTATTGCTTTGAGACACCTGTCTGCTCAGACCATCGGCAGGCTGACGGCCCGCTGTTGGTCTCAAGCGTTCGTTTCCCTACAGGCTCGGATACCATCTTGGACAGACCGAGTATTGTACAGAAGCAGAAACCCAGCCCTAGCCGTTGCGAAGCTGGACAGCTACAGAAGCGTTCCCAGTCTGACGACGTCGGACCATCGACCAGTCTGTGCGCGCTTTACCATTGCAACACGGCTAGGAAGGTCAGATAGCAATGAGTTAGTGAAAGAGAAGAGGTTTGTCGATGCCCAGGAGGTTCTAGAAAGGAAGACCATACGAGATGAGGACATGTCCCTAGCAAATCGCACGGCGGAGTCGTGAATTGGAAGAGCCCTGTTCGATAGACCTTTCGCTTTGAGAACCATGCACGCGTGACTGTGGCGGGGTTTGTGCAATTTGTCATAAGATTCTGTCATGGCGTCTACGATTTTGATTGCGTACGTCAAGGGGCGCTTGACAGTGCAACCGGACTTCAAGTCGGCTTATAGTGCCTTACGCAATCTTGCGGCCCGCTTAGTTGTATTTGGCTCTCCTTAACCACGAGAATGATAGTGTCTGCTGGCGACGTCTGACGTATCCGGCAGGTGTGCCTACTGCGCTGCGCTTCAACAGTTGTAATTATACGCAGGCCTGTTACAACGTCTACATGATACGCCGGTTACTAGAGCCGCCCACTTCCCATGTACTTTACATGGTCAGGTATAATGCAACGTTTGAGGATCTTATAGGCAAGGAATTTAATTGCTTGCTTTAGCGTCTGACGATGCAACATGGCAGTTCGATTCAACTTGGCAAGAAGTACAACCACGTAACGTACACGATGATGCGCATATGGTCGGCGCGCAAGCAGGTACTGCTAGTACAAAGAGACGGTCCATATCAGACAGTCAATATATAGTATTACATCCACTTTCGAGTCGAGTCGAGTCCAGTCGGAGCAGAATAATAGCCTGCTTAAGTAACTCGAGCATTTATGCTGTGATGCACTTGTCTATCGTCCGACTATGTGCTAGCCTACTAGCTGTCATGTCATGGATGCAAGTCGGCTTTATTCTTTGCTTGGTTGCAAGATGGGCTTCAAGTCCATGTCTGTCATGATACACAAGAACAATCAAGCGGTGCCGTGGAGCAAAGTGGGGTGCATATCAATATGGAAGGTCGACAAATCAGCTAGGAGCTGCACCCGGCACTTTGATAAGGAGCAAAGAATGGCTGCGGCAGACAAGGAACGGCCAAAGTCACATTCGCAAGATTTTGCACCAGCATAGCGAGCGCACTACTGACAGAAATCTGTTTGTTGCCTCTTCCCGAGTCCGTTGATTTGAGCAAAAATGGTAACATCGACTTCGCTATGGTAAAACGCCTTTTGAATTGTCAGCCTTCTATAGATAAACCCTGCAAGCCTCTTCTCAGCACGTTTCATGCAGACATGGCGGGACAAGTTGGGTGCTTTCGCTTAAGCTCACCCCTCAAGCAGCACCTTCTGCCCCTCCCCTCCCGGCTTTGCTGCTCAACCCCACATGACCGGGGCCACTGTTGCTTTCCCATCACAACCTTTCACTTCAATACTCTCCCCCATCAACAATCGTCTTGCGCAATTGTCTATGCTGTAATCTCTAACACCCAGCCACCGACCTGTTCTGCCTGCCTTTGCAAACTCCTCTACACCACTAGATTGAGTTGCCCTTCGCTTCTCAACATCATGCTCCCAGCAAGGGCCGACTTCCATTACAACTGACGCGCCCCTAATTCTCCCTGTGCCCCACTAGTCAACATCCTGCGCCCCAGCATCTTCCGCCTGCTTTTCCCAGCAAGTACAAATGACCCCTAATCCTCCGGCTCTTCGTCCTTCTCCTGCGCCTTTTGCGTCCCCATTGGCACCTGGATGTATACGGCGTCCGACAGGAACGGGATGTCTGCGTACAACCCGAACGCAGCGTGGAGAGCCGAGTACATGGAGCAGAACCAGACAAAGAACCCCAGGTAGAACATGGTCTCTGTGAACGTCGCAATGATATAAGTAGGCGGGAGAATCTGCTGCACGAACACCCGGATCGTGAGCACGATCTCGCACAGCACGCTCTGCAGCGTGTGCCACCGCACAAAGTGCGGCATCTTGGTGTTCTGGATGATCGTGAAGAAGAGCAGGAAGAAGACAGCCATCGGGATGATCGGGATTTTTGAGTACCACTCCAGCACGGTCGCAATCGGCGTCACCGCATCCATCGCCTCAGCGCCAAACTTCCCGCTGTAAGCGATAGACAGCGTCCCCTCAAAGATGGACGGCAGGTACGGCAGAATTGCCAGAATCCGCCAGAAGAAGAATGGCTTCTCCATCATCGTAGGGAACGGCTTGTTCCCCTCCCGAATCCACTGCGTCTTCCACCGAGCTATTAGGGATGCGCGCGCACCCACAGCTCGCGGCGCCCTGAGCCTCTTAGCCTGCGTCCGCTTCAGCTCGGCAGCAAAAGGGTTCGGCCCTGCCATGAAACTGCTGGCGTGCGCGCCATTCAGCTGGCTGCCAGAGAAGAGAGAGCTGGACAGGGGCGCTTTATGAAGGGCAGGAAGTCTATGCTGCCGTGTGGTGCTGAGGGGTCTAAGCAGAGGGGTAAAGGACTGCTTGGCAACCGGTTGCTGCCGAGAGGAGACGCTGGGCAATCCTGCCCTGAGCGCAGCACCGCTTGCACAGACGCTTGCCGCCATTACTGGACCACCTCAAAATCGCTCAACAAAAATATTGATGAGCTCTCCTTGTTCTAAAGTTTAAGCGTGCTAGCAACCCCAGAAACCCCGCATGGCTTCTGCCACTGAAAGAAACAAACTCCTGCCGCCTGCGTCTCAGCCAGAAGCTGCCTTCACAGGATGCTGGTCGTGGAACTTTCTCTGTGAGCTGTGGATTGTACCTATAGACTCAGAGATTACCTTTATTACCTATTTCAAATTTGGATGTTGGTATTGGTAGTGTCTATTGCCCGCTGCTGTTTATTCGGTAACCGTACCTGAAGAACGTCGGTACCGGTCCTGGCCGGGGTCTTTCTACACATCGAAAATTAGCCGCCCTTTGGAACAGGTGGCCGGTTTCTTCTGCGTTCTTTGACACACATCAAGCCTTTCCCGCTTGTCCCTTCTCATACTGGAGACTCTGCTCGAATACTGCACCTGATCTTCTGCGCCCCTAGAGCAGTGGGCTTGTCGACAGAAGGAAAAGTGCATTGCTAGCTGTTTCGGGGCGAGCTGCCGCCGAGCACCGGTCCTATGGTCCTAGTATCTTAGCATCTGCATGGAAGACTACACACGGACAAATGCCATTAGAATGGTATTGGAATTGAAAGGCTGTACTATTAAACTTTCATATAAACTTACATCAGTGTGTGCCAGCACCCAGAGTTCGTCCATGTTTTGGCATTTTGCTCATTGACACATGGCTTGTGACCGATCAAGTACAATTTCGCTCAATGATCATTATGCACATTCGCCATGTATCATCAGGAGCTGTTCTCTTAGGTCCGTTCACATGGTTGGTGATCGGGTGTCTTGGAGCGAGAGGCTAGCGCCTCTGCCACCAAGGTCGCGCTGCGGATCACTGACACTGGCACATGTGTAGGTCCTAGGAGAATGTAATGCCCCTGGATGCATGTAAAACGGCCCCACCATAGCCCCATGCCTTTGATAGTGCACGGGCTTGTAGAGAAGTCAACATCAAAAGTTTGTGCTTGCCAGCCTGAACGCCAAGTTTGCATTTTACGACTCAGACGAGTCACATCAAGTCTGATCCGGCCTCATCCAAAATGAACTCACTGTCTTGTGCCAGTGGGCATGGCCATCGCCATGGCCGTTGCTCCCATGATGTTTGAGATTGGACCAGATGCGCGTAGCTGCTTTCTTACAAAGCGCATGGTGTAACATGCGGGAACACATTGTTGATTAACTTACCTACAAAGCTCACAATCTCACTTAATTTTTTGATCCTTGGTGTCGATCCCATGTACCAGATCCTACATGCATACATTCTGGCACAGCGGAAGAACTATCATTGTGCATATGCATGAGAGCTCTCGATTGTGACCTTCCCTGTCATGTACGAGACATAGGTTATATTGCATATCGAGATTTTGTCCACTTCGTCTCAAAAAGATAAATTGTGATAACACCAACCGCCAAGCTCCCTTGAGCGACGGAATGAGCTGACAATCCGGCCTTTCCAGCTTGTTCAACACGACAGCACATATATCCCTTGACTTGAGTACAATTTCATGGGACCGGTTGCCTGTTCGGCTATGACACAAATGACTTGCTCATTCTTTGCCATCCAATTTAGATTCTGCTAATAGAACAAAGACTTAAGTTCCAAACTTGTACCTATATGTTACACCCCCTGTTTTGGGGCCTCCCGGCCCATTAGTCATTCCTTTCATTCGGCCGCGCTTCGTCTCCCCCCCAAGCGCCTCCAACAACACCACCCACAGCAGCTGCTTGACGTGCTCGGAGGTCAACAACGACATCGTCATCCGGAAAGATTGCTTTCAAAAGCGCTGGTGTTTTCAGGAGGCGCCGGCCCTGTGACCACAAGTGATGGGCTTCAAGAACGGCTCCTATTTGCATGTCTGATGACTTTGCTTCCCCAATATAAGGAAACGATTGGGACAGCAGGCAGGGCACTCAGAAAATAACCAAGCAATCAGAGTTCGAGCGGAAGTACTCAAGCCAGGATTGAGGGGCGATTCAGATCTGAAACAATGAACCAGCTTGTCCACTCCACAAGCGAAAAAACTCCAGCCGACTTGTTGGCCTGCCAATATTGTAAAGTTCAGTATGACACTAGTACCCAATCGCCGTTGCCATGATTCTTCAAAGCGCAGGCGGAATTGCATTGCAAACATGACAAGCGGAACTTACTGTGAGACGGGGGTACACGTCCTCAAGGTAGAAGTAGGCATGACCGGCTGCCATACCCTGCCATACGCAACAATACCCGATTTCAACTTGACGAACTTCTTGTGAAGCCAAAAACAAAAGATTTCAATGAAGAAGCAGCGCAGGTGCATCTGATCCGAAGCTCTTTATACTCCCTCAAGCAACAACGTTAGAAGCAGTGTTTCGGCTCTTCAGACCTGCCAATAGGGATATCTTGCAATCCAATCACCTATACTTTTAAGACAAGGCTTTCTCACAAGATCAGAAGCGTTGTCCTGTTCTTTTGATGTGAACCTTACCAGAAGATCTACGACGGGACTGCTTCCGAGCATGAGGGAAAACCCGAGAAGAACCCAAGGAAGGTACGGGGCTGTGAAGTTGAACAGGCCCAAGAAGCTCATCTGCACGTACGGGTTGCGGCGGCCCCAGACGTAAACCTGCATCATCGAAGAGGATAGCTACTCAGAAAGAGTTTTTTGTCGGTTCGAGGGATCCCCTCACGTTTGGAAATCCACAGAGTCGAATACAACAGCTACAGAAAGGAACTTTGTGTCACCTTGAAAAATCCCCTCTCGGATACATCACCAAATCTGGCTTGTGTAATGCTGCCCGATTGGAATCCTGAAAGCCTGTATTTGAAGCAGTGCATCATACAAATAGAAGGATTCAAAGATAGCAATAAAAAGTATCAGCGCTAGCGGCCAAGCAGAGTATCATCAGTTGCGTGTCCAGAAGATCATCTTGAGACAAGATGAGCAGAAGACCGCGATAACAAGGACGTACAGCTTACCATCATGAAAGTGAGTGAGTGCCCCAAGAATTGGATATTTACAAATGGGGCTGCGGTTGTGAGCAGGACACCACCAAAGATGAGCATGTAGAAGAAGTCTGCTGTTCGGCCTCGGAAGGAGGTCTCCTCTAGGAGTTTGCAGTACCGCGAAAGGAAGAACATGTGAAAGAGGAAATCAAGACCTGCCACAAGAACGAGAAGGCTTGTAAGCTCGGGCATCTGCAATCAGGACCTTCAGCTTGTGTGCGACAAAACTCAAGATCGGCATGGTGCCAAGCAATATATGCATCTAGCTGAAGCGATTGCATCCGGTGATATACTCGCTGCCCTTACAGGCCATATCTCCGCTGCAACTTGCCCTGGGCCCTCACCTAAGTGTCCGAAGTAGAAGAAGTTTGTGAACAGCCTCCATAGTTGAAAGCGTTGAAATATCAGCTTTGCATTGAAGTAGACAGAGTACGGAGAGATGACCTGTAGGAACAACCAAGACACACAGAGTCAAGTATGGGAAACACATCGCTATATTCCAAGAAAAGTGAGCCTCCAATGAACAGCACTCCAGACGAAAACATATTGGATGCAGGACTCAAGAGTCCAGTTGATTCCATGCCAGCACCAAAGAGCTCTGACTTTAAAGATCCCTACCCACTCACAAGAGATAGTATTCAATACATCTGCAGAAAAACGTTAAAAGCTTGAGGTACTTCACATTCACTTGCAAGCAAGTCACGAAAAGCTAACTACATTAGATCCAGGGACAAGGAAAGCTGTGGCATGTGAGTACCTGCAAGTACCCAAATCTTGCAGAGTGATAGGAGAGATAGCTGACTGCATGTACGCTTGGTGCAATTTGGCCTCTAGCAAGGGCCAAAGCAACACCAGCAACAAGCAAGGGCCGCACAGAAAGCAAAAACCTTACAGACAAAGACGCATCATTCCAAAAGAGGGTGCTTACATCAAGTGCAATGCCAGCGGTAGTCAGGAAGGAGAGTGTCAGATAAGACCGTGTGATGATGGGCATTTGCTTATACCAATCCTCGATGGTTTGGGCCATCTCGGACGGTTAGCCCTTCAAGCGGTTGACAAGGTTGCTTGCTAAAGTAAGGGGCCAGTTGTACGTGTGCAGCTCCTCTACCTATGCTCTGACACAAGGCTAGAGAACTGCCCAGCCTTCGGCCCCAGCCAAAACCTTTCCACCGGCTTACGAGGAATACTTGCGCCCCAGG
Organism: Klebsormidium nitens; assembly: GCA_000708835.1. NCBI lineage: Eukaryota > Viridiplantae > Streptophyta > Klebsormidiophyceae > Klebsormidiales > Klebsormidiaceae > Klebsormidium > Klebsormidium nitens. Next base: position 52,733 of record DF237020.1, read on the forward strand.
GGCCGGAACATGTACTTGAAGAAATCTTTGAACTTGTTTCCAAACCCTAAAGTCCCCCCCTCAACTTCGCTCCCTCGTTCCAGTAAAACAACCCCAGGAAAGATGTCCTTCACAAGAAGAAACTCAGGACGCTGCTTTGAAAATTTCTGACGATTGGATTCAAAGACGAGGAGGCGGCAAGTGCCAGGCTAGGGTGCAGGCGCCCTCCTCAAATTTGTGTTCCTTCTTCAGATTTTCGTCTCGACTTTGCTTGCTGCATGCCATCTCGTAAACCTGAGTCTATTTACGGCCAGAGAAAGAAGGGAGCCACTCCTTATCTGATTGGCTCGAAAGTCCATCAGGCATTTTGAACCGTCGAGTGAGCGCATCGTGCGGCGCCGAAAGTGTGTATGATGTGGCGTGCGAGAGGAAGCAGCGGTGCCTAAATATTCAACAGGGGTCGTCACTGGTCAGGGAGAGTCGTGCATTCTTCGTGAACTGGGAAGAGCTTGGACTCGGAGCACGAGTCAGAGAGCCAGAGACCTGACTGGAGAGAGAGGAAGCCTCCGAAGAAAGACGAGTTCTGGCATTGAGCGTGTTCACCATCTTTGATTCTTAGAAAATCAAAGCAACCTAGCTAGCTCGATCTATTACATGCTTCTTTAGGCTGGCCGCAAAGTTATATTTCATGAGAACAATCTGAAAGCGCGGCCGGTACGTTGGGGAGGGCGGTGGTTGAGAGCTTGCTGATCCAGATTTTTAATTTGAAACTCTCAACTCTAGAACTTTGCCTCTGGCAGTCTCACGTTAAGCTGCAACCATGGTGTTAGCAGAGCTAGGAGGGCGGATCACGGCCGCCCTCCAGAGCATGACCAATGCCACCGTCATCGACGAAGCGGTGCTCAAGGAATGCTTGAACGAAATCGCAAGCGCGCTGCTTCAGGTACACTTCCTCCCCAATGCTGCCTCTCTTGCTCTCGACAAAGTGCTAAGCTCAGAATTATCAGTGGTAATTGGCAGCTTTGCGGCCCAGGATATGGAAGGCTCTTCAAGCTGGAAAGAAGGTGTCATTAACTCGCCATCTTCAATTGATCTGGCCCATCACATGTTTGATGCAAAAGGTGTCTCGATACGAGATACGAAAGTGGTTGAGAAAACCCAGTAGGGTTCGAATACTGAAATTTCCAGCTGCTTCCAGCCGACTAATTGCAGACTGCAGAGTTCGCCTTTAAAGATGTCCTTGCCCAGGCAGGGAGTGATCTCATCGAGTGCCCGCATCATTTTCAACCTCCCGCTCTTGTCGCAGGCTGACGTAAACGTCAAGTTTGTCAAGGAGATGCGAGACAACATCAAGAAGGTCGTCAACTTTGATGACCTAGCGGCGGGCCACAACAAGCGGAGAATCATTCAGCAGGTCAGGCCAGTGATACTCTTAAGTTATGTTGCTCAAAAACTTCTCTGCTTGCTGATAGTCTATGAAATGTTGGTCCTTGTTATGATCCTTAGTTGGTGAGGGTTGATGGTGTGTAAGATCACAGCCATAAACGGGGTGCTGGAGATGGACGGGCCGTCGGTAGAAGCATCAGGTATTCCCAGCAGAGCCCGCCCATCCAAGAAGTGCACTAAGGGTGGACTTCAGATTCTGGACCTGGCGGCTCTAGTAAGAAGGAAGTTGTACATGGTAATACCCCTCTTTTCAGCTATGGTCTTGTGCTTTCTGTGATAGGTCTTTAGTATGTGGTGAGTGGATATGTTTCAGCCCTTTCCACTTCGTTGCATCCGGTGCACAGTCAAGCAGCTTCGGAGCCTCCTCTCTCCTTGCCCTGCAATTGTTCTGCAGTCCACGTCCGGGATTTGTCAAAGGGCATGCTCCGTTTTCCCTTCATTTCGACTCTCTTCTTCTTTCTTCTTCCCCGAAGTCTCAAGCTCTCTCCCTCCTTCCTGCTTGGCATTCGGGCTTCGATATCTCAAGGTCACTTCTCAGCTACTTGACGAAGTCTCTTCTTTCCCCCTCCATCCTCAACTGAACCAGCTTGTTCCATCTGGTTTCTCCAGCTCAAACTTTCTTGTTTTTGACGTCCTTTCCCAAGCAGAGTTACTTTCGTCCCTTCACCTACGAGGCAAAAGGGCTCTATTCCAACTCAAAGCGGCTGCAATCAAGGCAGGTCTAGCTCCATTGGGGCTCCCGCATGGGAGCCATCCTAGAACAAGGCCCCGTTTCCAACCGGGGCAACGGGGTTTTGCCCTTGCTAGTTTTCTGGGGGAGCCCGGTTTGATCACCGCTCCTCGCATTTCCCCTCCTCAAACTTTCTACTCTTTCGACACAGTCTGTGCTCAGCGAGCTGGTGCGCATGCTGGACCCCGGGAAGCCCGCCTACCAGCTCAAGAAGGGCAAGCCGAACGTGGTCATGTTCGTCGGCCTGCAAGGGTCCGGCAAGACGACCACGTGCACAAAGTACTCGTACTACTACCAGCGGAAGGGCTTCAAGCCCGCGATGGTGTGCGCAGACACGTTCCGGGCGGGTGCGTTCGACCAGCTGAAGCAGAATGCCACCAAGGCCAAGATCCCTTTCTACGGAAGGTGCGATGCTTCTTTGGATTTGGCATCTGCGTCTGGAGTCCGGCGTCTCCGGGCGGTTCTGCTTTCTCCATGTCTTGCTTGCAGCGACATGCTCTCTAAAGTGCTCTTAGGCGGAGCACCTTCCTGAAAGGAGTGGTCTCAGCACGGATAACCGTCCTGAATAGATACTTCTAAGATCAGATGCACCTCTCTAGATTTCTGGGCGGCAACAGAAGGAGATTCGACCAGAAGACGCTTTCGGAAAATGCATCAGATTGAAGAGCGGGTGACTTTGATGCTACGCAGTGCAGTAAGTTTATGAGAAGAAAGCTTTAGAAGAGACTGACGGCCTGGTCGTTAAGACGAGACCATGACAGCAAGTTTCTCGTATTGAAGTTTGATCCACCGGAACCTGGGTGACCAAGAGGTTATCTTTCAATCTTCCGGATGGAGCATGGTTGAGGGTGTAGTGCTTGCATGCTTGATTGTGCAGCAGGAGCATATCCAGGTGGCCACACGTAGAGAAACACGCTTCTATTGGTGCATATATCCAAGATAGAGCTCCAGCAGAACAATACGCCGTACCTCGCTTGGAAGCTTATGCCCCGCCCCTCTTTGTATACGTGCGTAGACCCCCTCTTCGCTTAAAAGCTTTAGTCCTGCCCCTCTTTGTAGTCACAGGAGACGCCCTCTTTGCAGTTACCCGGAGTCGTTCTGCCTCCTCAGAAGCTTACGGCATGCCCCTCTCTGCAGTTACACGGAGACGGACCCCGTCAAGATCGCGCAGGAGGGCGTGGAGCGTTTCAAGGCCGAGGGGTGCGACTTGATCATCGTAGACACGAGCGGGCGGCACAAGCAGGAGGCGGCGCTGTTCGAGGAAATGAAGGCGGTGGAAGACGTCGTGAATCCGGACTTGGTGATCTTTGTGATGGACAGCAGTATCGGACAGGCGGCGTTTGCGCAAGCGAAAGCGTTCAAGGACACGTCGAACGTGGGGGCGGTGGTCGTGACCAAGATGGACGGGCATGCAAAGGGAGGCGGGGCACTGAGCGCGTAAGTGCCTTGGGGCGACCGGCAAGAGCGTTCCGGACTGCTTTTTGGGGTTTTGTCTGATCTGGAGCGCCTATCGTTTGCATCTGGCCTTCGGCGTGAAGTTTGTAAAGTTAGGTTTTGGCGACCTAACCTGCTGACGTGTTGCCGCGAGACCGAAAAGCAATGTCCGCGTCATGCTTCTCAACTCGAAACATGCTGAGCGTGAAGATGCGCTTTTCAGCGCAATTCACTGGGTTGCTCGTTGCATTCTATCCTCGTGCCTGCCTGTCAGTCCCCTTCCTCTACCCGTTTTTCTAAGGGGCCTTTCCCATTGTTGCACGTTCTCCAATGACTCCAATCCCAGTCTCACGTCGTTAACAAAAGCCTCCACGCAACCGTTTACATATTCATTAGTTACCCTCTGACGTCAGCCCCTTCGTCACTTCTCCCCCAGAGTGGCGGCCACCAAGAGCCCGGTGATCTTCATGGGCACGGGCGAGCACATGGACGAACTAGAGGTGTTCGAGGCCAAGTCGTTCGTGAGCCGGCTGCTAGGAATGGGCGACATGAGCAGCTTCGTGAACAAAATCACGGAGGCGATTCCCCTAGACCAACAGCCGGAGTTGCTCGAGAAGCTGAGCCAGGGCCAGTTCACGCTGCGCATCATGTACGAGCAGTTCCAGAACATCCAGAAGATGGGGCCGCTGAATCAGGTGAGCGCGGTTTTTCTATCGGGACAGGTTGAGCAAAAGATAGGGCAGTTTAGATCACGCTGCGTATCAGTTATGAGCAAGAATAAATACCCAGAAGACGGGCCCGCTGAATTCGGTGAGTGCGGGCTTTGAGTTGGTGTTTCTAAGGAACGGGTGATTTTCAGGCTGGATAGCTGAATAGTTGGCGATCGTAAAGCAGAAGGTGAGGCTGTTTACTTTACTCTGCGCATCAGGTGTGAGCAGTTTCAGAACATCCAAAAGATGGGGCCGCTGAATCAGGTGACAAGGCAGTTCTGGGATCGGTGTTTTGATTGGAATGGTTTGCTATATGGCGGGTTGGCTGGCCGTCGTGAAGAAGAAGAGGCCGTAGATTTGCACTGTGCATCATGTCGAACAGTCCAGAAAGTGGGGCGCTATAAGTGGACGGAGTAGTTGGGATCGGTGGCTCTCTTGGGACTGGCTGATTTGTGCGCAGATTTGTTGGCGGCATAGAGTGGAATGACGTTTTTAGCCTGGTGAGGGGACGGTGGGTTGCATAAAATTTAAACGGGGTACGTGATGGGGCTCAACTAGGTAAATTGTAAGAGGCTTGAGCCGTGCTTTATGACCGGGTTGGAACAGTGTCGACTGTTTCATTTTGGTAAATTGTAAGAAAGGATGCCAGAAGATGGGACCCTTAGAGCACTTGATGGAAGGCCGGGTGTTTGACATGCAAAGGGATATGCGTTTGGACTGTCAATGAATCATAGAAACGAACGACGGACGGGGAATGCGAGGCGCCCCTAGAATCACGCGAACAGGTACATTTAAAACGGGTGCCGTCTGAGGATAGATGTGAAAATCGCATAGAACGCTCAAAAAAGATGACCGGAAACTATTTCTGTCCGTAACACGAGTCGAACTCAAACGAGGAGTGTGCAGTTCGAGAAGAACATCTGACGGGATTATCTTACACCTGCCTTTCCTCCGCAGGTGATGTCGATGATCCCCGGCTTCAACGAGCAGCTGATGCCCAAGGGGATGGAGAAGGAGAGCCAGGCGCGGATAAAGCGGTTCATGACCATGATGGATAGCATGACGGACGAAGGTGAGCGCTCCTTCCGGAGCGTCTTAAGCGGCCCCGTCTTTACGAGCATCTGTGGAAGATGTGTATCTTGTGCCTTGACTCTGCTGCATTTTCCGAACATTTTATCGTCATCGTCGTCGGCAATCCTTCTGACGTAGTAGAGGCGCTCGACACGTAGCGCTGCAGCTCGGCCGAGGCGCCTGTTCTAATACTCAAACCCGATCATAGCTCACATTTCATATTTGAAGGCTTTGTCTTACAAGCTCTGAGCGTTGCAATCAAGCCGTTGACTGCTGGAGAGTTGAGACACTTGGTCAATGTTTTATTCTTCCCCTGGTGCAGAACTGGATTCGAGCAATCTGAAGTTGATAGCGGACCCGTCGAGGCTGACACGAGTTGCACGGGGATCGGGACGGCCGCTACGAGACGTCCAAGAAATGATCGAGGAGTACAAGAAAATGTCGAAGGCCTGGAATGGTATGAAGAATCTTAAGATCAACAAAAAGGGTATGCTCAACCCCGCTAACCAGAATCAAAACATGGCGCAGCTAAGTAAAGCGCTGCCACCGCAGGTTTTGAGGCAGATGGGCGGGATAGGAGGGTTGCAAAACATGATGAAGGAGATGAACGGAAAGGACATGCAGGGCATGCTCAAGAGCATGGGGATGGGATGATCCTTAGTGGCGCCATGCGCCTAGGTTTGTTTTCAATCCGATCTGTAACATAGTTGTCGCACGCAACCCACCGTCCATTGCCTGGCTAGGCATTTGCGAAGCTGTGGTTCACGATCACTCGATGTGTGTGTCAAATGCATTCATAGACGCTTGATCCAAAGTTTAGGTCCGCTTGGCAGCGGCCTGGCATTCGGTTCTCATGTGAGTAACTTGAGGATCAGGATATCATGGCCGCAGCTACCGGCCATGGACACCACTTCTTTTATCTAGCCCCTGGCATCGGGCCCATGTTATACTAGCATGTGGCATGACACCGCCAATCGCGATCGCCTGATGGTTCAGTGAGTATGCAGCACTGTTGCATACGATCCACAATGAGCGTTATATATTACTACTTGCATCATGGTGCTAGCTGCTGCGCCCACTGCCATGACGACTGCATGATGCATGCAGCCATCCGTTTCTATAGCAAGTCAGGCAACCGGAATAGCATCAGATTGTGTATTTAAGGTCATCTGAATTATTCAATTGCTATACGGTCCTTTCAGCGAGTACGTCCAATCATCAAATACACTCTGCTCTTTGCGCTGTCCAAAGATAGTTTATAGTAACAAGCACCTTACTGTCAGATGGATTCGGTACGTCGGTGGGACCACATATGGAGCCTTTGGCATTTCTATGTGCATGCCATGATCCTCATGAGCTGCACAAACGGGGCTGAAACAACAGAACTTGCGACCATGGCTTCAAAGTGCAGCCGTCAGATCAGCAGAGAGGCTGGATGCATCAGCATGATTGCACATGACTGATCACTTCCAGCGACATCTTAACGCACCAACGGGTCTTTTCCTGACAAGCAGATCAATCAACTGCTCACAGATAGCAACAGCTGGCTTCGCAGCTTTCAATCAGGCACTTCCCTTGCGGCATACTGAAATACAATGCGCCCCTCCGATACGGAAACCGCATTCGGGACCTGAACAGGGTCGTCTTGGCTTATTTCCCCTGCATTTGTCTCCCTCCTCCTATCAAGAGGTTCCACGTCCTTTTCTACAGGCCTTCCACGAGTGCCGACGAAAACAAGCGTCCCAGCCTGTTGGAAAGGATATTGTGTGTGAGCAAGGTGAACAGCTTTGATTCAAGACCGATTTTGAAGTCGCGGAATCGACGGGTAGAAACGTAGTTTGTCAGGTCGGTGCTTGCGTCCAGCTGTTTGAGCGAGACCAGATATGCAGCAAGAGGCTGTTGGGGTAAGATTCTACGAATCCTGTCAAAAGAGGTGGCTCCCCTTGCGCAAAAAAGAAGAAGCTTCGATCGAGGTCAGCAGTCAGGAGAGCAGCATGTGGATGCCTACATGACTCGACCAAGGAAAGAACCATTATCAGCTTCTCCGAAACTTGCTACTTGTCGAAACAAAGTGAAGGCAGATCACTTTGACGATGTCGGGCAGACCACTTCATCCGCATCCTTATGTGAACGCTGTACTACGATGTTGCACCGGCACCATAACCATTTGAAATATCTGTAATCCGTTGGGCACAGCCAGCCGGCCGGCAAAAGACCTGGCTGTCAAAAAGCACCCTGTTTTGACTTCAACACGTACACCACCTCGAAACAACAATCACCGCCCCACCGATGTCACCAGCTGCTAGAGTGAGATGAGCGCAAAACCCTTTCGTTCCAAGCGAATAGGACAACAGAGCTTTTCTTCTCAAAAATTACAGAAACCGCAAGCAGTCCCTAACCAAGTCTGTGCTTTTACATACCGACCCAGGTCTCTATCAACCCGGCTTTTATCCACTGCAGAACCCTTCCTAACCCCAAAATGAAAAGAAGCCCTCACCAACCCGCAAAGCCTGTACCCTCACCTGGGTGCCCGCTGCAAGTTCGTCGCTTAAAGGGTGCACCGCCACCGACGCAGGCGGGTCGTCTATTAATACTCTAGGCGGCTCCACGCTTCTGGAGTGCCGTTGCCGCTTTTCTGCCGCAGCCCGACTCTGCTGGGCCGCGGCCCGAGAAGCTTCCGCCGGAGCCGTCGCCCCCGGTTCTTTTTGCCGGTCGTGACTGCCGGGCAAAGAAACCAGCTTCAGGACCAAGTAAGGCACAACGAGATGGAGCAAGCTTTTTCGAAGCTTCGAAGCGAGTCGTCTGCTTGTTCTTCCAGTTAGAGGACGCAAGCAGACAATGTCCCATTTGGGGATATCGTTTCACCACGAAAAAGTCATCAAGTGCGAAGCTAGCAAAGCGCGATGAAGGAGCCACTATCCACTACAAGCTGCTAGTTCAAGGCCGTTTTCATGATTTTTCTTCAGGCACTCCTCCCATACAGCTGCTTTGCAGACTTATCACCCGCTTTTAGCCTATCAGAACTGCACAGCACGACTTGCGCAATCTACCTAGTAGCGGAGCTCTGTCTCTGGCAGAAAGTATGAAGGAGGCTCTTTCAGAAAGAGAGTCGGTAGTCGGCTGTTGTTCGCTCACCCGGCTTCGCCAGAAGGCGTCGGCTCGTCTTCTCCCACCCAGCAGCGCGACCGTGGGTGGGCCGTAAAGTCTAAGAAAGTCAGTAGGGGTTCGTTGGATGCGGGGACGCAGAACACCTGCGCGAAAATAGTGAGAGCCTGGTAAAGAAAGTTTGCAAAGACTGGATGCAGGACGATTTTACAGGATTCCAAGAACAATGAGAAAGTGATATTGAAAAGGTGATAATCGAAAAAGTTGGGCCCTCAGAGCAGGGAAAGCAAGAGACAGGGTGCGAACCCTTTCGTCTACCGCAAAATATGGATTTTGAGTCGCTTTAAGTCACAATATTTCTCCCTTCGATACAATCTAGAGTAATGCCTCCGCTGCGCACAGCCAATACTGACTGTTCAATATACCAGCAAAAATGGCTGTGTTTTGAAGCATTCGAAAATTGGACTTAGTTCCCTCTGAGTTTTAGTCTGTCTCCAGAGATACATCTCGAGCAGTGACCCAATTGAGGGAAAACGAGGGAACCTTCCTTTGCAGGAAAGGATCCTGAACAATGCGTGTTCCAACCTTTCGCGGCCTCGTGTGAGTCCTTCGCCAACCCCAGACTGTTAACCTCAAAAGAAGCACGCTGAAAGCAGCGGCGACCTACCGAGCCTGTGGGCAGCCACACGGGTCGCCTCCTCCGGCCCAGTGTCCAGGCGAGCCCCGTCTGCAAGCCGTCTTGCCAGGGCGGCGGCGGGCAGTACGCGTGCGTTATCTTTTGCGAGAGCGTGTCGACGGCGCCGGACCAGCCGTTGTTGAGGTGGAACGCGAGCTGGCGCGGGTTGGAGGGGTTGAACGCGAGAGCGTGGATGGCGCTGGTTTCGACGTCCGTCTGGCTCTGTTTAAGGATGGTTAGGAATTCAGCTTTCAGAGTTTCTGAAATCCAGAGACATTACAGCATACGTTACGATACATTACAGCTGGCGGGCGTTGGAGTGATACAAAGCGAGAGCGTGGATGGCGCTGCTTTCGACGTCCGTCTTGCTCTGTGAAGAGTGACTTGGATGTTGGGGTGTTGAAAATCTGAAGGTCTTCGGTATCTCAACAGACAGTAACCGGCGGGGTCTAGAGGGGTTGAAAGCGAGAGCGTGGATGGCGCTGGTTTCGACCTCCGTCTGGCCCTGCTTAAGGAGGGTTGTAAATCCAGTTTGTGGGGTTTAAGGTCCGAAATCGACAGTACAGCTGCCAAGATTAGAGGGGTGTGAAGCGAGAGCGTGGATGGCGCTGGTTTCGACGTCCGTCTGGGTCTGTTTAAGAAGGGCTGTGAATTCAGCTTCTGGGGTTTAGAGGTCTGGAAATAATCAGACAGGTCAGCTGCTGGCATTAGAGGGGTTGAAAGCGAGAGCATAAAAATGGAAAACTTGAGGCTCCATTCTGAAGAATCTCTCACGATCTAGGAAACTAATAGCCGGCGAGCATGAGTAAGGAGTGTCGGCCTTAATGAAAGGCGCTCCGTTCCAACGTCCGTCTGGCTCTGTGAAAGGAGACAATCACGGGACCCAACTCGATCGAATCTTTAAGCCCTTGAAAGCGTTTAATGAATCACCAACTGGCAAATGTTTCAACGTCCGTCTGGCTCTGTGAAAGAAAACGACCAGGGTTCATGTTTTGAATGTTGAAGTATGGCTCTGCGCAAGGAGATGATTGAAACCTGAGGCTTCGAACAGTGTAGGTTTCTTGAGTTTTTGACAGAATGCTTGTTGGCGAGCGAGTGGATGGCGCTGGTTTCGGCGGCCGTCCGGCTCCGTGAAAGGAGACGATTGAGAGACTCGACCTTTATGACCTGTAACTCCTCAGAAAAATTCGACAGAATACTCGTTGGCGCGGGTCAGAGGGGTGGACGGCGAAAGCCTGAAAAGCGCTTGTTTCGACGTTCGCTTGACTCTGAGATGAAAGGCGTTCAGTGAATTCAAGCACTGGAAGCTGGAAGTCTTGCGGAAGAGCGGAAATACTGGAGGCATTTCAGAAGTTCTCCACGTGTCTGAACGAGTGTTTCAACGAGCAGGTGAGGAAACTCTGACGGCATCTGAAAGTCCTGAAACCCACATAGTGAAAACGGCCGCTCTAAGATGACGGTAAGTGTCTTGCATCGTCACTCTTTGCGAGCACCGCTGGGGCTTCGGCAACGATTCAAGCAGGAAGCTAGAAGCACCGAGAAAATTTACGGCCGAATTGCGACTTCTCTTTTCTGATACTCCTGTAGCCCGTCCACTTTTCTCTGGGGCCGACACAAAAGGTTCGGGCGCTTTCTCACACTCAAGGAGGCAAGGCTTTGCAGCAGATCCGCGAGAACGAGCCGGCAGATGGGGCGGTGGTAATCTTCGCTCGCGCGCATGAACGCGCCCTGTGTGCCCCCTCGCAGGTCCCACCCGTGAATGCAGCCCCCCTCCGAGCCCGCATACAGAACCTGCGAGAATAGCGAAAAAGGTTGCCATAAGTTCTTGTCTTCTTTTCGACATCGAGTAACTAAGCGAGAGAACTTGTTGCTGTGCCCCGACGAAAAACGTAGATAAACTGGGGGGGAGACTTAACAGATAGATAAACTTGCATGATCCTCGAGCTGTTGCACACTTGTGAAACGGTTTCATGCGTGGTTCACAAGACTTGGAAGCAGAGGGACATGCATGGCAGGGACTGGCATCCGCATCGACATCTAGAGCACCTACCCGGGCGGTCAACTGTAATAGACGAGGGGCAAAGGAGGCGTCGTGAGAGACACGAAAGAGCATTTGGCGGTACGACTAACCAATCTAGAGAATGGTGCGGGGAGCCCGTGAAAAAGAGCATATAGCCACACATAAGCCGCAGCGCTTGTTGGTGATTTGTTCCGGGTAGTGCTTCCGACGTGAGGGATCATTTCAGGCTGCAATAGATCCGCGTTCGTCGACGACTGCGAGTGTCCGTACCTGCTCGTCTTGCGAGAATTGCAGTGACGTCAGTGCCCCCTGCAGCCCTGGCACACCGATCGACGTCGTCGGCTTGCGCCCCGAGCGCGAGTCCCACAGGTACATTCGGCCGTCCTGGCCAGCCGCAGCAATCCTGTAATCGGTAACTGTCCGATTCTGAGTTTGAACGAATAAAAGACCAGGTTTCAACAGTCAAGTATGAAGGATTGCATAATTGAGAACGGTTTAGACCTGGAACAACCTCGCAAATCGCTCTTATGCGCCTTTTCTTTGTGCTTTATTGGAACCCTAGACAGTTGCATGTATAACCTTTCGTGAGGACCTCGTCACAACGACAACAACATTGAACTCAAGGTGCCGGTGAATTGGAACAATGAACATAAAATTGTTGTCTTCGGTGCTTCTTCCAATCCAACTGCTGAAAAAACTTCAGGTCAAGTTGAAGGACAGAGACATAGAAGCAGAGGGCAACTCGTACCTGTATTTCTGGCCTCGGCTGAACGCCAGGTCGCAGAGCCCGAGCCTGTTGAAGCTTGTGAAGCCGACGTTGCTGGGGGGCTTAGCCGTCAGCAACTCCTTAGGCTCGTTGGATACTACTGAGAGATCGAAGATGAACAGATTGGCAGTGCCAGAGGCGCACACCGCAACCTGGACGATAGAGACAGTCAGTAAGTTCGGATACAGTCACCACCTTTCAGCTTCTCACGTTTTCACTACCTCTGAATTGATTTAACGGCTTGCCAAGATAGGTCTAGATTTGGACCAGAAGTCAATGCCTCCTCCAAGACAGACTGCGATTTTCCAAAAGAAAGAAGCAAGATTGCACATACAGAATCATACATGGTCAAGAGTAGATGTTTGTCATCCACAGGGTGTTCTACAAAAGCCGTTCTGGCATACCTTGTAAGGGAGGCAAGCTGACTGAACACTAGCCATTGGGAAGCCATTGCAACTTAGTTCTGCAATATCAGTGTCTGATCTTGTTCAGCGACCATAAACAGGTAACCCAAGCCCTGTACAAACCTGGTTTTCATCTGCGGGGTTCCAGCTGATCTTCTCCAGCCTCAATCGAGTTGAGAGGCTGACGAGCGGCGTAGGAGTTCCGCCATCTGCAATCCAGGAGATCAGTTCAGTATTCTGGACCTTGCTCAGATTCGTTTCTTGGATCAGGCTAAACGGGAAATCAACTGCAACCAGTGTGTGGCGGACCGTCTGAACTACTGATGTTGGCTGCTAGAAAACCTGGCCTTTCCATCTCAAGTTGTCATCGGACAGAGTAGCCTTTGCAGTGGCAAACATTTCCAGTCCGCTCGTCGTAAACTTATCCGCTGGGCCCCAGTCATGAGAAATTGCTGAGGGCGTCGACCACGAATGATTCGTGATGTTAAAATGACAGATCATTGGCGAAGCGAGCTTACTTTGCAATGCGGTCCGTGCCTGATCATACTCATGGACTGTGATGCAACCAACGCTGCTGGTTGAAGCTAGGAGCTCTCCTCTTGAATCAAACTCAAGCGAGGACACGTATGGCCTGCAGAGACCACGTAGAGGACAATCACTGAACCAAGTTGCAAGCTGTGCTTTACATGTGTTGAACCCAGCATTGGCAGTGACAGTTCTGGAGAGTGAGGGAAAATGCATCGAACGACTGGACTTCTTCAGATCCCTGGGGGATGATATGCCAATCCTTCACAGGAGAGTCCTTGACAACAAGCTTACATCAGACAATTGGATCAGAGGACTAAAAGATGCAAGTCATCTGCAATTGAATTGATTATCGAGGCCAACATAAACGCGATAAAATTTGAGGGTGGTATGCCCACCTTTGCGCAACCACGTGCGTCCCCTCCTCTACTGAGTCCCAGGTCTCCCCCCAGGTTGAAAGCTGAGCGCCATTTTGGTTTCTATTGAACCATCCAGGGGCGTTCGGCGGAGGGGGGAACGAGGTGCTCAACTCACTCTGGGGAAAGCTTCCAAGCTGTGGGCACACAGACAGATTTGATCAGCTGCAGCAGTCAGCTCATTGACTGATGTACTGCATTCCGAGATAGTCAGCTCAGTCAACACAACTTCTCCCACAGGGCGGCTGGTTACATAGTCCAAGCAATTTGAACATTATTGAGTGGCTTTTGCCAGAACGTAATTATCCAACATTGCGGCTACGAAAAGCCATGCACTGATAAGGTGTGACTTCCAAAGCCACACATTGAGAATGTGTGACTGGTTGTCTTACCTGTGCATAGAGCTGCAGCATCCTAACCCATGCTTGTTGGGGGCCCCCTTGCCCTGTGATCGCTCGCTTCTCATGCCAACCCAATTTCGGTGGTTCTGTGCTTGGACTCATGCCCTGTCCGACTGGCTGCAGGGGCAGCATTTTCTTTATCAAAAAACGCTCCATGGCGTCAAAAGCTGCGGACAGCCCTCTACAAAATCATCTTATCCTCCGAAGGTGCCAATCTGAGAAAGTAAGCCTCAGCTAGCTGAGAAGGATGGAGCTATCACAACGCCCAATCTCTGTTGCGTGTGTGGGGCGGATGCCAATGGGGCACCCTGATGCAGGAATGGGGCAGCTACCTGCTGAGGCTACATGCTGAGGCTGGAGCCTGCAGATTTCAAACTTTGTTGGCGCGGAGGAATCGTGTTCATCCGGGTCTAGTTCTATTTGTGCGAACCATTAACAGAAGCGTTAACGGCGTTAACTAGGTCGAGCGACTCGGAGCGAGTGCTTTCACATCGTTCAGGAGACTAGACTCTGGAAATTGGACGTGCAGGAGGCTGCATTGCTCAATTTTGTGCAAGAAGCTGAGCACGGAGCCGCCAGAACGCATGCACGTTTGGAAGAAGGCAGGAAGGTCCTTAGAAGTTAGATTGATCGAACTTACAAAAGTTGAAAGATCCTCAAACCCAAGCGTCATAGTTTGATTGCACTCAAGCAGTGTTCCAAATCAATGCTGAGTCCTATCGTCTGCAGTATTGAAAAGTAGCGCAGGTCCAGCATTTGTTCCATACAAAGCGGCAGAGCGTGTCCTAACGAGGTTCCAATCAGAAGTTCAAGCTTTTTCCTGGATGGGCCTAGAATAGCTTGCAGTCTAGTTTGTTGAGCATGTCACTCTTCCGGGTCCGCCTGGCTTCTTTCGCCGCAGGTTTCGCGGTGGCCGGGGGCCTGGCCATCTACCAGCTTCAAAAGGATCTATGGGCAAGTCACAAAGTGTTGTCCGAACAGGTATGTACTTTTGCGACCCTCCCTGTATTTTGAAGCCAATTCTGTAGAGATCTTTTTCCCCACGCATATTTGATTCTTACATCTTCAGCTGCCCTTACTCTGAAATGGTCGGAGTGGTTGGAATGGTCAATTGTCCATGTCATAGACACAGCGTGTGTAGGAGGTTTATCACAAAAAGCTGGAGTCGACGAATGCATTGGTGGTGTTTGATTATCTTACACTTGCGCAACTTGAGCCGTACACAGTGGTGGGAAAAGGCGAGCTACTTTTTGTTCGCTGCCTGTGGGGCCCCTCGTCCAGCTCTGATCTGGCTACTGGAGAATTAGCATGCTTTCAGCAATCATCATCACCGCCGTCAAGTTCTTCAAGGTTTCTCACCTGCTACTAATGTAACAATGAAACTTATTTGCTCGGGCTGCCCATGGTGAGGTCGAGAGGAGCTCGACGTCCTCCTGAGGGTGATAGACATAACATATCCTGTCACTACCCAGAAGCAGAGCGGTTCGAAGAAAACTTTTACATGGTGTTCTTTTCGTTGAGCAAGCCAATGCTCAATTCCACCTCAGCCTGATCATACAGGCAAGATGCTGTCAAGTGATCAGTACGTTATTCTGATCGGCCTGCCCAAATCCTGGTAATACGGCGCGACATACTCATGCCAAGAGGAAAGGCACTTGTCCTGACAGTGCGTCACATGCTGCAGGCTGCTAATTATCAAGCCACTGTGGAGAAGCGACTAGCGAAACTGGAGGCAGGAAGCAAGTCACCACCTTCTGCTTTGTCTGAAGGTCTGGCAGAGTTGCGGTTTTCAGGCTCAAGTTTAGGCTCAGTGCAACCACAAGAGATCAAACAGGTGAGTTGACAACCACGTAGAGCTTGAACTTGTCTTTGAAGCTGCTCCTTGTCGCCCTTCATCTTCACCATTGCGTGACAAGGCTTGGCAGAATGCCAGACTAGTCCCGATCTAGAGACTGCATGAGCAGTTGATGAGAGCTGTTGAACATCTGCCGTGCAGGAACAAGAAGCTTCGCAGACTTTCTCCACAGACTAAGGGATCTATTGTCAAGGTTTTGCTTCATTCGAGTTCCAAGCTGGGAGCAGCAGTCAATTCAGCAAGTCCACCCAATTTGATCGGAAGTGGTCGAGAAGCTAAAGCTTTTTGCTGTTCAAATCCTTTTTGCAATCTTGTCCTGTACGAAAGACATCATGCAGCAGATTCACTAATCTGCTTGCAAGACTCTCCCTAATCCTGTTACGAGGAGTCTCAATCACCCAACACCTCCTTGAAAGATTCGAAGACGATTCGATCATCAATCGATCATCAATCGATCCGCTTCACGTGCTCCCACATTCAAGTTGGCTCTATATGGCATGTGCAGACGCTGGTCCATGCTCCCCTTGCACAGGACGTTCAAGATGCAATCGAAGCAAGCTTTCGCGTGAAGTCACGTGGAGCCCAGCTTGTTCCCAAATATTGTCATGGTTAACACGATAGATCACAAATGATGTACCACATACAGTGGCACGTCAAATTGACATAAAACAATCGAAATTTGAGACCGTTGGCTGGTACCGTACTCGAGCTGGACATGTACACATGGTCTTTGTAATGCTTATCTGCTCAGCTAGTGGGCATTGTAAAATCGTGCGCCAAATCATCATGACAAAGCTCCTGCATGGTCTGATGTGCAGCCCTTGGTTCCTCAGGTTCCTGAGTCAATTCGTTGATTTAACACTGCGGCTTACATGCATGACGGCATATAAAGCATGTCGCTACTCGTACTGCACACTTTACCAATCCACAGAAGCTTCTGTAGATACGATGCGCATACAATTTTAATGCTAGCCAGCAGAACTATTTGAACTGTCCAGATCTCATTCAAGCAATTTTATGCAACAAATAATGCACGAGGTCACTCCTGGCCCTGGCACAGGCCACCGCGTACGTCCAGCTTTGCAAGAGATTAGAAGTCAGCTCCGCAAAACCAGTAAGCTGCACATAGTGAAGCTGGTATGTTTTGCTTGCCGCATACGCCCTTCACGAAGTTCGCCTTTACTGAGACAAATTCCATCTGAGGCTAGCTGATCGAAAAGACTTCTAGCATCCACCGGCTTCCATGGCAGCCAACGTGCCAGCAGAAGGTATCAGGCATGCGAACGAACTTCTCACCATGGTAAGGTGCCCCTGTCTCCAGCTTTCATTCGTACTAGGTCCTGCAGCTGCATTCAAATTGGTGAGCTACGGGTCAAACTTGACATAGTAGATACGAGGCTGTGTATTGACAGACCTCTTCAGTATGTGACGTTTGCTTGTCTGTGCTCAAGACTGACGATCCATAACGTCAGAGGATCTTCGACAGGCCACGTGTTGACAGGTGTCGACCACCGAACCAGGAAGAGCGGGCACACCCAGCTGCGCGTAGCAAATCCGTTGATATGGTTTGGCTTTGCTGAACCAACGGTCGAGCTTGATCATGCTACTGACCGTTGGGCTGATGACGGTCCTCTACAGCTGTCCAAGAAAACGAAGAGTTTCAAGGTCTTAAAACTCCCCCCTGCAATATGATTCTAACAGAACCTAGCTGTAGAGGAACCATGAGTGGTCACTCTGAAGGGGTTGGAAGTCAACTTCGAGAGAGCACTATATCAAGGAATTCATAGGAGAGGCGGCTAGGGCGCGATAAGCAGAGGGCGGGTCCCCTTGTTTGGGGGTTGTATTGCCACAGGCATGCAGCGCGCATACTAAGCTTCAATGAAGCAGACGAGGAAGTAGGCATCTTTTGATCTGGAAAGTGCGTTTTTGTTTACATGTCAAGTAAGAGAAGGTGGCACCAACACAGTGGCCTTGGAAAGCGATGTGCTTGTAATCTGGGGGTCCTGGTTGAGCAGGATGACAGAGAGTTCTGTTAGGCAGAACTTGTTTCAAAAGGTAAGGACACGAAAGGTCTTCACTAGTTGACCTTGTACGAACAGGGTAGCTACATGTATGGTGACCAAAAGGCTTATAGCAAGAAAGGCATGTTGAAATGCACGCTTTGGTCCAAACTGCATGTTTGTGCTGTTGTGCAACACGGAGGAAACGCTTCTGTTACTTACGCGTCGAGGGTGTTCCAATGATCTGTCTCCTGCAAACTCCCAGTCGTAGGCCGTCAGATCAGCATGTGGCCTGAGGTCTGCGATCTGAAACTCATTTCTGTCGCTTGGCTTAATCCCTGACATTTATGTTCTGAGACACGGCCCTTTTGTCACTGTTTTTGACTGCATCCCAGAACTGAACTGGCCGTGATCTCGACTGTCTTGCTTTTGCAGATTTGACAGCCACAAGTGGAGAACGTCCGCCGACCATCGCTTCACAATTCGCAGTCAAGTTCTGGCGAAGACCTGTCAAGACAAATGAAGACGGCAATCTGAGAGACACCTGAGATCAGGCAGCTGTGCTGCAGATGCGCAGATGGACCTTTCAACGGCATGCAGCGTATAGTAGCCAGGAGCATAGCTGAAAGAGCACTCTCAGAAGACTTTCCTTGCAATGAAGATGGAGACCCTTTTGGACACGACTGGCCAGCACTGCGTGGAAGAAGGCTCTTCCTTCTTGGAAGACAGTCCCCCTGGGACCCCGAGATCGCCTTCCGGGTTTGACACTTTCACAGGCAGCGGCATGCTTCTGAACTTCCTCACCCCAGTCAAGACTGGCCCTAGAAAGGGTGACACCTCGCACGAAGATGCCGCGTTCCTTTCTCCTACCAGCACGCTAGACGGTGGCACGTTCTCTCCGGATTCGGTCATCTCAGAAACAGACTGGACGGTCTTTGACAGGCCAAAGCCGAGGGTGCTGGACTTTGGAGCGGTCAGCAGCGATCTGAGCAAAGTCACTCTCACAGAAGAGCAAGATGCCAAGGCAGAAGACATATGCTGTGCCGAGAATCCTAGGGGACGCCAGCTCCGCTTCCCTTCGTTCCCTAACACTGATGACAGCTGGATCACGGTGTTTGACAAAGAAGCCAGAGGAGATGATCCAGGTTTCCAGTCAAGGGACTTGACTCCGGCTTCTGAACCCAACGCTGTAGAAACAGGTGTCGTTTCTGAAACGTCTAGAAATGCAAAGGAAGATGACCACTCCCCCTCAGCTCCCAACCTTCCCACACCAGTTGCTCGCGCGCTCTTCGATCCCGCTCCGGAGTCACTTGCAGAGCACAGTCTCAAGGGCTTGCCAGTCTCAAGCTGGGAGAAGTCTTCTTTCGAAGTACAAAAACAGCCTACGCGATCCAGCCAATTCAAAGCGACCTGGGCCCGTACGAATATTCCGGGAGCGGCTGTTTTGCGAAGAACTGCAGACGGAGTGACCAAGCTAGAAAATAGAAGGGAAAGGGGAATCTTTGAGCATTCAAAGATCGGCTTGGACACTGAAGAAGAGTGGACGGCAGTGAAACTTGAAGAGAGCTTGGCGCCAGGTAACAGAAAGTGTTTCCCGCTTTTTTGTATTGCGAAGCAGAGCAGAATCAAGATGAATCAAGCACGCATTTTTTTAGCCCTCCCAGACACGAAATATGTTCGTTTGTTTTCAAATTCAATCTTGAATTCAGCTGCCTTCTGTGCATCAAAGCTTCTCCGACAAAATGACTATCGATACCCCTTAGCGATTCTCTGTTGCCTGAAGGTTGGATATACATCGTGATCACCCGAAGCTAGTCGCTCTATCTGCAGGCAGCGCTGTGGCTCCAAGCGTCACATCTGATCGCGGCCAGCACGCCCAAGTTCCCCTGAAGAAGCCTGTGTCTCCTCCAGCGTGAGTATTTCGTCAGTTGATACCTTTGTGCGGGTATTTCTTCCGTCAGTTGACGCGCTGGCGCAAAATCTGACCTACGCGTGATCTGAATCTTTAATTGCAGACCACGAGAATCACGCAAGGATAAAATGAACAAATTGGGATCCATTCGGCCTCGACAAATTCTGCAGAACTTTAAAAGAATTAAACACCTTTGCATCAATCCTGGACAGCTAGAATAGCGCAGACGTATCGATCAGTCCAGTATAAGCCTCCTAAAAGAGTTTGTTGCCGGCGAGACGAGTTTTCCTTCCTCCTGTGCGCGCTCTCTCTTGTATAAGCTACGCATCGAGAAACATTTTCCGCTGGCCACCGCGATCCACCGTAAGGAATTTTGTTGCTGCTCAAACTTTTCTCCTCGTCACACAGGACTGGCAGCAAGCTCGCGGCGCGCAGGGGCGAGCACGTGGCGCGCGCGCTCAACAATCTCAGGATTGGCGGAAAGCCGAGACCCGGGGAGAAAGCGTCGCCCCGCTGCAGCCCCAGAACCCATGGCGACGAAGCGCGCGCCCTCTTTGGCGCGATGCTCGAGCCCTCTCCAGACTCCACTCCGTTCAGGTGAGTCGCGCTACATTGAATTTACTTTCTCAGTATTTTGCGGACGTCCCAAGGAGTGCGTGCTGTTTCGGCGTCACGTCTTCCAAAAGAAATGACTACCTGTTGGTAGTCAGGAAGATCCTTCAGAATGCTCAGGTGTATCTCGAAGAAATCGTGTCGTTTAAAATCAGTTGCAGAACCGTCAAAACTTCTTCCAATAATCGTTTCACTTTATACCTTTTCTAAGGACGCTTAAACCCAAGCAAGCAAGTGATTCTGTGTCTCCCGGCCGTCTCCTCGCAGTACGTCCTCCGAGTCCGACTGGAGCCCCGACCAACCGGGGCAAACCACACCGACCCCGCAGCACGAGTCGGGCAAACGACCGCCCTTGCCCCCGTACGGCCCCCGCCTCAACCGAAGCGCGCGGCGCTCTAACCTGGCCGCCATCGCGGAGCAGCCGCCGCGCGTCGAGCGGAAGACCAAGCTCGGGCGCGCGCAAAACCCCGCGCGCGCGGCCGCGAGCGACGAGGAAAAGGACGACTCTGCGTGGGAGCGGGCGAAGGCTCTGCGAGTGAACATTACGCCCCGGGCCACGATCCCGAAGCCAAGCGTCTCGCTCGACTCCGAGGACTACTTCGAGATCCAGGATCCGCTCAGCGGCGGAAGGACGGAAACCGGAAGTGGCCGCGGCAGTCGCGGTTCGGACGAGGGTTCGCGGGGTTTGGACCCGCGGCTGAGCCCGCGGCTCGCGCGGCTCCTGCGGCGCGTCCCGGGCATTGGCGCGCTGACGACCGAGCGGATGGAGAGGCTGGTGGAGTCGGCGCACATGCTGGAGTACGGGTCGGGGGAGGTGATCGCCAAGACGGTGAGTGAGCCGGAAATCATGACGAGGTTATTGTGCATCAAACCGGATCAACCTGTTGTGTTCCTGCTTTTTCCGAAACTTGTTCACTAGAGCAAGAAGTCAAGTGTTAAATTACGGACCTAAGAAATTACCATTCATATTGAAAGCGTGTACGTAGAGGGTTTGTGATGGCGCTTGAAGACGCAACCTCAATCTCTTGCGAAACACCCCGACTCTGATTTCTATTTGTGTTATGTATTTCATCACAGAAAGACGAGATCCCATCGAGACCTCTGTTTCGCCACTTAAGTCTGCAGCGAAGCCCTCCTCGTGCCAGCATCACTCGCGAGCTTCGAGGTAACGTCTCACCCAGATGCTTTGAACACAAAGTTCTTCACTTCGATGACACGAGCTTTCACCATTCATATCCCCGTCACTCAAACCGTTCATAATCTGCGCGCGCAGGGCACGAATTGCTGCGGTACGTGCGTGGTGCTGGAGGGGCGCGTGCTCGCGATGGACATGACCTTCACGTGCCCCTCCGCCAACGGCATCCTCGGGCCGGGAGACTGGTTCGGCCTGGACTGCGGCGCGGGCATTGGGGCAGCGCGTGAGTGGACGAGCACACAACGCGAGCTTTGTTCTCGTTGCTCGAGCCCTTTATGACTGTCCAGTGTTCAGACAGTCATAAAGAGTGGCCATCTTTACGTAATGAATGCGAGCAATGATGCGAACGCCCCCTTCGCTGATGTGCAGAGTCCATTCCTGTTTTTCACGCCAATAATTGATTATTGCACACACGTTGAATCAGCGATTACTTGGTCAACCGCATTGAGAATGGTCTGAGATCCCCCAAACAATTGCTATTATTCGCAGACAACCTCACGTGGACGGTGGATTACCGCATGATCGAGACGGGCGCCATCTTCTTCGCTCGGACGGAAGTCCTCCTGGACGTCTTCTCCGCGTCTCCGCCGGCGCCGCTGTCTACCCGCCTCCTCTTCGCGAAAGGGTACCGCGCAATCGCGTTTCTGGGTCAGGGAGCGGTGAGATGTCGCCCCTTTTGCTGTAGCAATCCTGACAATTCTGATTGACTCACTACGTTTGTTAAACCGGGATCCGGACCAACTTTCAAATTCTTCCGAACGCGCTTCCAAGAAGTGAATTGGAGACCCGAAATGCTTTAAGCCTATGATAGTCAACTTTCACAACTCCGGCGCTCCACACTCTCCTCAAGTCTTACTAGAGCGTTTGCTTGCCCTTGATCGTGGATTTTGCAACCGAGTTCACAACAGGCTTGTGGGGATTACTGCTCCGCTTCAAAAACCCCTTACTGAGATCCAAGCAAACACGGCGCCCACTCTCATTTAGCCCCGCTAAAGCCTCAAACCCCGGCCGCGTCGCGCAGTTCGGCCGCGTGCACCTCGTCGAGGACCTGCTCGGCGGCGGCACCTTCGCCCTCAAGAAGATCCCCAAGAGCGTCATCCGCAGCTTCAGCACCGCCAAAACGCTCGCGCGCGAGGTCCGCGCGCTGCGCGCGCTGAGCGCGAGCCGCTTCGTGGGGCGCGTCGAGCGCACCTTCGCCGACTGGCGCTTCCTGTACATCCTGCAGGAGCCGCTCCTGGGGGGCGAGCTGCACGCCGTCATTTGCAGGGGTCCGGTGAGTGGGAGCGGAACCGGAATCTGGTACGGAATGCAGGAGCCACACGCTGGCCCGCGCTGGTTTGCGCTGGTTCCTCTGAAGATACGGGCCTTTGAAAGAGAGTAATCATCCATCTGGCTGGAGCGTCTGCTATTTCTCGTCGGCACTCTAGTTTTGATCACGCCTGTCGATTCCTCGCGATTCGCGCTCCCATCACACCCTGCTCACCTTCTATAGGTTCCTTTCCAAGTTGCCTGACAACGTAAAAATACCTTGCAAATGCCGCCTAAACTGAATGGCGGGAGTAAATACTTTCGAGAACCCGATCTGACACCAGCTTCTGTACTCGTACAGGGCTGTCTTAACGAGGAGGACGCCCGCTTCTATCTCGCGTGCGCGGTGCTCGCGCTCTGCGACGTTCACTCCGCCGGAATCCTGCACAGGTGAGCGCGGAAGACGCTTGAAACAAATTTCTTACATCATCCTGGCAACGTCATTCCTCGGGCGAGAAGGATGATCGGATGAATGTCTCGCAATCTCAATAGCCAACTTTACTCGTGAAATCAGTCCGACCTCACATTCTGTTCTGCGACGCTAAGTATAGGGACGCGAAGCCGGAAAAGGTGCTGCTCGATTGGGAACGGCTACCTCAAGCTCCCTCGCAGTTCGTATGCCAATGTTACTCTGTCGATTGATTCGTAGATTCAGCCCGACTCATGTTCCGTTCTGCGATGCTGACTACAGGGACGTGAAGCCGGAAAACTTGCTGCTCGACCGGAACGGCTACCTCAAGCTCGTCGACTTCGGTTACTCGACGCCGATAACCGCGTGCCTCTGCGACACCACGTATGTGGGCACCGTCGACTATATGCCGCCGGAGGTGAGGATACGAGATGGATCTTAGGATGCATCGCTGACGCACTTCCCACTGATACAACCTTTTGCAGTCTCGCAGAGGAGATCTCAGATTTGCACCATCATTGGAAAGTGTCCTGAACTGAAAAGGAGAACTTGTAACTTAGAGGCCCCGCTGAAAAGATGTCGAAGTGAGACACAACGTTTCCAGGAGTATCTTAGTATTGTCTACTTCTGTCACTCTTTGTCATTTCAATTTTCCCGAACGAGGCGCTGATTCATCGAGGCCTCTAGAAGAAAATCTAGACGGAGCATGCTATCCGACAACGTGCAAGCTTTCGAGCTCACATTCACTCTGAAATCAACCCCGTTACTGAGCCCGTTTTTAAGATCAACCTCGATAAATCTGCCTTTACAACAACAATCCATCCTCTAGTAGCACGAAGAAAAATTTCATTATCCCCAAACCCTTAAACCCGTTCTATCGTGCGCTCGCGGTCGCAGGTGGTTCGGCGCGACCCGCGCTGCTGGCGGCCGGCCGCCGATTGGTGGAGCCTGGGCGTGACGCTATTTTGCATGCTCACCGGGACGCTGCCCTTCTCGTACGACTGGGAGCACGACTTGAACCGTCCCGAGCATAATAAGATGTGAGAATAACTCGTTCTTGGAGCTCCATTTTGCTACGTTCTAGCCACCTTCTGCTTGCACTGGTGCCTGCCACTGACCCATATTGATCTGGAGGACTATAAAAAACAGTCGTTTGGATCGAAGAATGCGTCGAATCATTTAGGGAGCTATGTTGCTATAGGCGGCTGGACTTCAGCCCTCTTTACACGCCCTTCTGAGAAGCTGGCAGCCTCTGCTGAAAGCAGCGCTCTTGAGCCTTCAAAGTACCCGGGAAAAGTAAAGAGAACCTGCTCGTGAACTGTCTCGCGAAAATCTTCATAAGAAGCATACATTGCTGTACCGAACTCGGCAACAGATCCTACGTAATTTGTGGAAGCCTCCAGTACTAAATCCGTCCATGCCTTTCGCCGACTGCAGTTACCGGCGTATTACTGACGACTACTTCCCGAAGCACCACCTGTGCCAGCGCATGAGTCGCGAGGCCTTCGACCTGCTGAGCCGGCTGATGAACAAGGATCCGCGCCGGAGGGCAGGGGGCGGAATCCGCGGGGCGGCGGAAATCCAGGAGCACCCCTGGTTTGAAGGTTAGTAAATCTTCAAGGAGAAAGTTCTCGACCTTTCTGAAGATTTCCTTTCATGGTATTCGTTTTCTGAAACCAGATCAGCAGAGGAGGCCAGGCGAAAGCTTTTGGCAAAAGCGATCAATCTTGGATGCTGTGCAGCCGTCTACCGTTGATCTGTCAATTTGACATACGGTTCTGTGTTGAATGCCTGGCGTGTAAGCGCGCGAGTTATGACCCGTTTAATTGATGCAGCCAAAATATTGGGCTTCGATGGGCCACAGAAAGCTTAAGATTGGCGTTTAATTGGGTCCGACTTTCCCGCAGTCTTCCTTAGCATGACCGTATACTTTTGTATTGTAAGTCAGCGATTCGAACTTCGTCATTTGAATCTTCGTTGTCCACACATTTAGGCAAGCCACAAGTGCGGAAAGCATTGCCGTTCAAACACTGAGCACAAAACTACAGATGAAGCTTGTGAGCACGTAGGAAACTAGAGATGTGTGCACACTTCGTCAGATGCGGAACGAAATAACTGAGAAATCAGAGCTTACGAATGCCAATTTCGACTTAGACATTTGCTTCTTCTGCAGGCTTCAACTGGTGGGCTCTCAAAGCGGGACGAATGCGCGCGCCATACATTCCGTGCGTCACGAACGGCCACGACGCGTCCAACTTCTGCCCGCCACCGGAACAGTGTGCGCCGGAGCCGGAAGACACGTTCCCAGACGATCCGGCACTGGTAGAAGAGAATCAGAAGCTTGACCGGCTATTCAACGAGACGTAAAAATGAGGCTGTTTCGTGGAAGCGCATCAGCATTTTCCTCCGAGCCACCTGGAGTGTTGTCATTGTTGGTAAATGCAGGTTTGTATGAGAGTACTCTGGCCGTGAGGTTTCGTGACGTAAGGTGTTGTCCGCGAAGAGGGGTATGCTTCCAGTCGGTTGGGTTAGCGCAGGTATCTGAAGGCAATCTTGAAGCAGCTTTGGTCGTCATGCAACTGAATTCGACTTCACGACCGTATCGTAAACGTTTGTTGTCTGAAGTAGTTTTGCATGTAAGCCTGGGAGTTGTTGTAATGAGGAGATAGTTCAGGAGTACTCAAAAAAGAAGCGCAGCTAGCAGAAAAGATTATACTTATTGTTACGTAGTGCTCTTCGATCATTTCCAACTTGAATTCCACTGCGCAAGCGAGTGAGGGACTGTGCCGGTGACGATTTCGTAAGTGGATCTCATGTGCTTCTTAAGGCTCTGCGTGATGCACCGTACGTCATGGTATACGCGGCAAATCATGCGTAGATAAGTTTCTCAGCACATGACCGCTGTCAAATTGGGCGGATCACAATCTGCAGATCGTACCGAACTTTACTCTCACAGTTGTTGGTTATATGTCCCTTCCACCAGCCTGTCCAGGATCCGACACCTTCATGTAGCTAGTCTTAAGCAAAGCGACGCAACATTTGAACGAGTGCCGTTGGGTCTAGCTGAGCTCTAACGCATTCGAGTGTCGATGTCGGACAAATTTCGATTTCCCATGAATCATTCGGATCTGCAGACTCCCGGCGTAAGTTTGTCTTAGTGGCAGCTCTGCCCAATCAGCTCATGTGCTCATCCGATCCAAGTGCGTGCCAGATGCCGGCCTGAGACTGCGCATCGAATGGACGTAAATTCGGCTGTGCGGCGCATGCAGAAGTCATTTAGATCCTTCATGAATTAATAATTCTACACGGCCATCGACCTGCACACTAGCGGCATTGACCAGGCGCAGATTGGTAAATTTGCCGCGCTCTCAATTACGACACTATCTGCATACAGTAGGATCTTAATGTCAAAAATAAAGTACGTGCGCAACTGCCGGCAATAGGCTCCTCGCACAATGGAGGGGCTGTGGACACTTTTGCACGTATACGAGAATTGTTATGGGCAGTCGATTAAGCAATATTGATCAAGATCTAAATCCAATCCCGACCGAAGACTCTACTTTAGCTTTGCACAGAATTCGTCTAGCTTGACAATGTGTATCCTGTCGAAGGACTCAGCCTCCTTTCGCTCGTCAGCCGTGTTGTAGCCCCAG
The DNA here is from genome assembly GCA_000708835.1 of Klebsormidium nitens. Taxonomy (NCBI): domain Eukaryota; kingdom Viridiplantae; phylum Streptophyta; class Klebsormidiophyceae; order Klebsormidiales; family Klebsormidiaceae; genus Klebsormidium; species Klebsormidium nitens. The sequence goes on from DF237020.1 coordinate 79,360, forward strand.
TCACCTGCAAAAGATAAGATTTGCTGCTCGAAGTAGTAAGACGGAATCGAAACGTTTCGCTCAGGTCGATTACTTGAGGACATTGACGCCATCAAACTAGCAGACGGCATGAAAGCAAAGACGCCCGCTGAAAGACACAGGCAGATGCAGGACACTATCATCTGAGTCGAACCTTTCTCCCCAATGGAGCTCTGCACGAACGCACCTCTTCACTTCGAACGCCCCCATCGAAGTTGCTTAGCAATGATGAGGCCGGTTTTGCTCGTTTTCAACGCTGATCAAGAAGCTCACCTAGGTACAAATTCCAGTCGTTCAAGGCAGGATCTTTGATGACGTTCTTCAGCGTCGCTAGTCGGTCTTCAACGAAACTGCAGGTACGACCAATCGGGATCAACAGAAAATGGCGATTAGATGGCACGGTCAGTGGAAGGTAAAGTGCCTAACAAGCGCAAGAAGCTTTCGCAACAAGAACGGATGGACATCGTGATCAGGACGCAAGCAACGACGGGTCTGCCAGGAAGCAGCCAGCGACCCGAGCACCATTTCCCAGATCTGACGTCCGACGGTTGATGGCCCGAATGGGTGATCGCGAAGAGTTTTATGAGTCGAAACTCACTGCAAGCGCGCGCCCTTGTGCCGCTCCTGTAGCTTCTTCAACACCTCAACTTTGGGACTGCAAATACAAGCGCCAACGTCTCAGGGCCTGCTTGTCTGTAAAACGGAGGCTTCTGAAACGCAACAGCACGGCTTGCACACGCCACCAAGAAAAGCCTGCTTCGACAAATAAACCGGACCGGGAAGACCAGCGGAAAGAGATGCAATGCGTAGGGGTCACCTTTGGAAAGAAGCTGAAATCCGCTCGAAAATCCTTCGACAAAGTTTAGGAGCAAGAAGTTCGTTGTTAAGCGCTGTGGCAAAGGCTCACCCGGTGCCCAGGCCGTAGATGTGGTCCTCGGGGAAGGTGACGCCCGCCAGCTCTTTCAGCAACGCCAGGGCGAAACGCGTCTGGGAGGTGGGAAATCGGGCGAGCTTATACATAGCCGAACGAGCTTTGCTTTACTCGAACGAGGTCTCACAAAGCCTCATGGGGACGCAATGTTAGAGAGTGACCGGGCCAGAGAGTCAGTGTCGAAATGCATACGTAAGCAGCAGCGAGCCAATGGCAGAAGGGCTTCTTGAGAAATCCTTGGCATGGAAGCAGGGGATTGGACCAGAGTGTGCAATGAACTGACGGACCTGCTTTGTGGTGACGATGTACAACTTGGACGACGCGAACTTGAGGGCGTCACTCACTCCAGGGTAGAACCTGCACGGGAGCAGAAGCGACAAAGCTTCGTTACTGGAGAGTCAGTCCCTTCGATTTCGCGATGAGTCTTCATGACATTCTTGAGAAGACAAACCGTCTCGCAGGTTTTATCCAAATTTTGAATGTTCTCGCAGAGGACTGATAATAAGCAAAGTTTCCCCAAGCTGCCCAGACGTGGTGAGGTTCAATGTCCTTGAGAGGCTACTCCTCTCTCCATTGGACTGGAGTGGATCCGTCTGCTGCAATGGTATGGTTGCGCTTAGCATGCATATGTGCGATCTAAGTCACCAATTCCTTGTAGGGCGGTCAGCAGGGCCGTCAATCAAACAGGGGACACCACCCCACAGAGTCAGCTGCGATGCGTCTGGCTCAAGAAGAACAGTACGGCACAAGCGACAAAGAGCATACGATTAAGAAACTTTTCGCCGCTTCTTGTACAAGTTTTGGTCGTTTAATCGTCGACTCATCTTCACAGAATCATGAGATGGTCGTTGCTTGAGACTCTGCTTGGTTATGAAGCCTTACCTGTTGGCCGCAATCCAGGTATGCAGATCGTGATCCATCCAGTCATCCCGCACTCGGCCAAAGAGCTCCACTAGGGGTTCTTTCTCAACGCCCCACTCCGCCATTGCAACGGGCTTGACCTCATGCTCCCAACCAGTCAGCAACGCCGCGATGCTCAACTCGGAAACTACCTGCGAAAGATATACTTTGATGAATGCAGGAACAACAAATCCCATGCCTGTTGTAGCAGGTCATAGCCCCCCTCATCACCTTGTGCGTGCAGCTGCTTTCCCTGTACTCATGAGAGATTGCTTGCTATCCACAATGGAGCCTTGCGGAAAGAACATCAGACCAGCATGAAACAGCTGTTATATGGACATGGCCTGGCAGCCCAAACGCTCAGCTCACCTTTGATGCATTGGATGACGGCTGCGTCATCTCAAGCAGCAGCCGCACCAAGAGAATGTTCTCGTACCCAGTCTCAACGACAGGCCGAACCTGCAGAGTGACAATGCTGGTGCTTATCAGACCAGCTCTATCCCCATGTCTCAAACTAATCTTCCACGATGTTCACGTAATCATTGTTGTGTTGATGACTAAAAAGCTACCACTACATCCTGCTGAGTAAACAATGAATAGCATCCTCTGCTAACTTTGGCTGCTCACCGTCCGCATGTCCGCAAGGACCTTCTCTTTCACGCCTTCTCCCACGTCCGCAAATAGCTCAGGCCATTGGATTGCAGCCGCCTGCAGCATTGACGAAGCAATTTCCAAGATGGACAGTTTATGGCATTGCACCATCCAACTTTAAATACCGTTTCAGTCACCTTGCAGATTGCACATCGATAATTGAAGGTGCATATTACAAGATGAAAGATTCCAGCAGTGATCAAACAGAGCAGCCACTATCGGAGTTGCAGATGATCACCTTCCACGCCGATAGTGAGCTCTCCCCGCAGCTATCACAGAGGACGCCGTCAAAATCTAGGGCGTACAGATCTTGTCCCATATTTGTATTTTAGATGCCCTCTCGGAAAGCTCTGGTGATCAGGGTGAGGGCCCGATCGTGGTTGCCCGTCCAAATGCGCAGCCCTGCCGCGTAACTTAAATGCTGTGTCGAACATGCAACAAGATGGCGCAGTGCTGGCGCCGCAGGAGTTTTCCAGGGACAAAGAAGGGAGCCAGGCAAAATATCAGCCCAATTGGAAGGCACGCAATTTCAGCGTCGGTATGCAGGCGAAAACCGGCAGTCCCCGCCCGATCTGATTCACTAGCTGTTCAGCCTCTGAAAGGGCTTTGCCGCTTTTCAAGCACGTTTCCCGTTGGCAAAACCGTCTAGGTAGCTCAAATGACACTGCGCACGACATATCGTGCGAGCGACAAGTGGCTTGAAGCGTATGGATGTCAGGAACTTCTGTTGTCACTGTCAGCAAGATAACGGCAATACTTGTCCTGACTCCTAGCTAGGAGTCCGACTCCT